>RZIQ01000008.1:0-479779 GCA_003992365.1 Aureobasidium sp. P6 | reverse complement strand
TGCGCGTCTGACAAGCTCAAGAAGCAAAGGTTCAATCCTCGATAAGACGAGGATAATGGCATTGGATTTCGTCTCTTTTGACATGAGCAATGCAATCGTTCTTGCAAACTACAGTTAGATTCAAGTCGATCGATGGCGCTCGCCAATTTCGCATGGTGAGTTGGGTAGATATATTCTGAGGCATGCGAGAGAAGTGGGCGACGGAGTGTGTCAGTTCGAGGTTTCTGTGTATCTGGGTAGATGGTGTTTATAGGGAGACAAGCTCGCTGAAAAAGCGAGCATAACTCACTGGAGAGTCTTCAGATTGTATGCAGAACAGAATGGCGATATGCAAATTGCATTGCAATCTTGATTGGAAACAACATGACGGTTTCTTATGGTTTCTCTTCTCGTAAGCACGAAACACGACCAGCTTTCCGGAGATAGAGACGGAAAATACTCGGCTTCCGACATCGCTCGCCATCCACGTGGCAGCCACAAGACCCGGACCGACTCTCCGTCTCTAAAAAAACAAATTGAAAGTGACGTCGGCAACAAAACATTGGTCAGCGATTCAGAGGCAAACCTCGAGCTCGGTATCCGTTCGCGTTTCTTGAGTAATAGGGCGTACTCTGAGAGTGTTTTTGAAACAGAATTGGATAGGCCTTAACTCCGAGTTCGGAGCTGCTGAGAAGTTCGAGAGAAATATTAAAGACGTAAAGTGCTCCATCAAGGTGCAAGCTTCATACTTTCTACCCGGTATATCATAGTCACGACACAATCGATTGAGATAGAGAAGATCTTGAGCAGAACAGAAAGAAAAGAAAACACTACACGTACATTCGGATCTATCAAGATGGCCATGACCGGAGCAACACGTCTTAGAGAGTTGATGAAGAAGGAGAACCACATCATCGTCGCCCCAGGAGTCTACGATGGCCTCTCAGCCAGAATCGCCCTCGCCGCAGGAGCAGAATGCCTCTACATGGTTCGTCTTCCTTCTCTTCTTCTCCACTATCTCAGTCCCCAGAACCAATCACTGACGTGATCTCTAGACTGGCGCAGGCACAAACATGTCACGCCTAGGCACAGCAGACCTCGGCATCGCAACCCTGAACGACATGCTCAGCAACGCCAGCACCATAACCTCCCTCTCACCCTCCACTCCTGTTATCGCAGACGCAGACACTGGCTACGGAGGACCCATCATGGTCGCCCGCACAACACGCTCCTACGCCCTCGCCGGCGTAGCAGCCCTGCACATCGAAGACCAAGTCCAAGAAAAGCGATGCGGCCATTTAATCGGCAAGCAATGCGTCAGCCGCGAAGTCTATTACGCGCGATTGCGTGCGGCTGTCAAAACCAGAGACGAGATGAAGAGCGACATGTTGATCATCGCACGCACGGATGCGAGAGCGGATTTGGGATTCGAGGAGGCGGTGGAGAGGCTCAAGGGTGCTGTGGAGTGTGGTGTTGACGCTTTGTTCCTTGAGGCTTTGCAGAGTGAAGAAGAGTGTGAGAAGGCGGTCAGAATTTTTGCGCCTACGCCTGTCTTGTTAAACATGGTGCCTGGAGGCAAGACGCCGCAGATGGATGTCAAAAGAGCCAAAGAGATTGGTTTCAAGCTTTACATCAACCCGACACTTGGGTTGGAGACTGTGGTAAGGCCTTTGGAGAGAGCGTACAAGATGTTGGTTGAGCAGGGAACGGATGAGTGCGAGCCCATTGGTCCGAAAGCTCTGTTTGAGATTTGCGGATTGAATGAGGCTATGGCTTTTGATGAGAGTGTTGGTGGCGCAGCTTTCGGTTCATCAAAGTGATTCTTCCTGGACGAGCGATGGACTGCGAATCACACTGAAGGGAGCATGTTGAAGAAGAATGCCTACAAGAGTGCATATTCATCGAGTGTTCCATTGTGGGCGGCTAAAGCTATGACATCGTGTTACCTTTGTAGCAAACTTCATACAGCATATGATATCCTTTGGAGCGATCTTCACTCATACCATCAAGTCACGTCTTCGTTGGCGTTTCCAGCAGCCATCTCGTCATCTCGGGAGAAACACGTTCAACGCTCAACTCACTGATCAATTACAGCGTCCGTCCTGGGCTTTGCCTTTGCTTTCGGAACAATGCGGAGAACGATTTCAGTGATGGTCTCTACATTTTCGGCAGTGAAACCAACAACGCCGCCTTCTAGTTTGTTCAGGTAGTCATAGACCTGCATGGCTCTGTCAAGGGCGACTTTTCTGACTTCATCGTTAGGGCCACGATAATCGATCTGGAAAGTGCCGTCCTTGCCACGGAAGTCGATTGCTAAGGTGCGTTTTGCTGTGAACCAGTTCCAGAAACGAATCAGTTGAAGCTTCTCATTACCAACATTGCGCGCGAAGATAAGACCCTGCTTGATAAGTTCACGATTGCTGGCATTGAAATGGTTGATCGTGTAGACCAGGTGGATGGATTCTTTGCGGATCTGGCGGTTCACACGAGTTATGGCGGCTTGGTGGTAAGCTCTCATCTCTTTGGGCAAGACCAGACCATGAGCACCATTGTCGACAAGATAGGTGTAGATGGTTCTACGAATGTCCATGGGAAGATCCAAGAAGCGTGAAAAGGTCGCAGGCGCTTTGACTGGAACGAAGGTTTTGACGAGTGGGATCTCGTTGTAAGGCAATGCAGGCTGGACTGTGGGCTGAGGGGGTGTTGCAAGAGGAGCAGCAGCAGCAGCAGCAGCAGCAGCAGCAGGCGGCTGTGATTCAGAGACCGAAACACGAGGCTGGCTTGAGAAGACAGGACGCCATGGCTCTCTGCTCTGGACGCTCGAGTCGGTGAGAGAAACAGCTGTTGTGATCGATTTGGGCGTCACAAGTTGGTTGTGGTTGTGGACAGTTGATGCCGAAGACGGCAGGTAGGAAGCGTATGACCTTGTAGGTGTTGGAGTGGCCTTTGTAAGGGGTGTGAGTCATTGTTTTTGAACCGTCAGTTTCCTTTGAGAAAGAGATACCTGATTCTGTGGACGAGCTAGGGTTCTGAGCAGATTGTCGGTCGAGTTCACAGATTGAGGGTTGCCGTTCTGACGACAATACCAGCAGCCTGCATGACCATTGATTGAGTAGTTGGGACAGATTGGAACACGAACAGATGCTTCCAGTAGCTTGCGGGACTCGATACGTCGCTGCTGTTCTTCGAGGAGAAGACGATTGATGAGAGTGCGGCGCTGCTCATCGTTCAAAAATTCGGACTGACTGTTGTCTTGGGACGCCATCTTCTTGCGAACGAACGAGATCAGATACTCGAGAGGAAACGCGGGCGCAGAGTGAGACATTGAGAAGCGTAAAGGTGCGCAATTGTCAAGATCAGAAATGCTTCCTCAACGCATCTTGGAAGGAAGGAGCAGTTTGGTAACGGGACGTGGCGATGACTGCCTGATAAATGCGCCTGCCTACAACTTACTCGCACCTTCTTGCGGTACCTTGACCACGACCTTTCCCCACGTGTCGCGAGCTCCAAGCGCCTTCAATGCTTCGGGGATGGTCTCAAGTCCGACGAACTCCTTGTCCGTGTAGCAGGTGCCACGGAATTTGCCACTTTCCATGAGATCGAACAAGCCCTTCCATACCACCTCGATCATTTCTGGCTCGTTGGTGGCATACGCTCCCCAGTGGAGACCCATGACGCTGACATTCTTCAACAAGATTCTGTTGGTCGCCATCTTCTCAATGTCGCCGGCTGCGAAGCCGATGACCAAAAGTCTGCCGTTCCAGGCTGTACATTTCATGCTCTGTGCGATCAACCCAACAGGGTCGTAGACGATGTCGACTCCGCGGCCTTTGGGTGTCAGTTTCTTGACCTTTTCCGGCCAGTCCTTTTGTCTGTAGTCGACCAAGTGATCTGCGCCGAATGACTTTGCGACATCAAGCTTATGCTGTGTGCCTGCAGTAGCGACAACCGTAGCACCGAATGCTTTTGCGATCTGGACTGCGGCGAGGCCAACACCTCCAGCGGCTGCATGCACCAAAACCCAATCGCCTGTGCACATTAGTATGGAGCAACAAAGAAGCCGTAGACGGGAAAACCTCACCCTTCTTGATACCAGCTCTTGTGACCAGACCAGCATAACTGGTAGGGGCAGTGACCATCAGACCAGCACTCTCGAAATAACTCCAACCTTTCGGCATGGGTCTCAATTGCTCCTCAGTGGCGCAGATCTTGGTAGCATAGGCACCTTGAGATGCACCAAAGACTTTATCGCCCTCTTTGAAGATTGGTTTCTTTCCTCCCGGCAAAGACTGAGGAGCCCTGAGGACAAGACCCGAGAATTCGGCACCAGATACCCATGGCAGAGGAGGTTGATGTTGATATTTGCCGCGGATTTGGAGAAGATCGAAAAAGTTTGTGGCAGCAGCATGTACGGCAATCAGGTATTGATTTGGCTTGGGGGTCGGATCAGGCAGGTCAGTGACGTTGAGGTCTTGAGGACCCTGATGGGCCGTCAGCATTGGTGTCTGGGTTGCTTGAATGGGCAAAGTACCTTGACATATTCCTGGACTTGAATGCCTCTCATATTGATGGTGATGTTTGCCTAGGTGCGGACGAGCTTGTGAAAGAGTAAAGAGAGAAAAGACATGACTCCAAACTGGTAGACATGCGGTCGACACTCACAAGACAAGAAGAGGTAACCGAGATGCGGAGGAGATGTCGCATGCCTCGGCCCATGACTCGCGTGCCCGCCAAGAACCCCGAGGGTCCCGTCGTCATGGTCGGATCGGCGTCCTTGGGCTTCTGCGGCCTTCCAAGCGGCGCCGTCTTGGAGAGTCACATTGACTGAGACCAAGTCCACATCTCTACCTCTCACGCCTGTCATCACTCCCTCATCAATCAACCCATCGTCTACCGTCTCGGCCACACCACACCGGCGTCGCCATGTCGGAAGAGAGCGAACAGCAGCTGACCTTCACGGTCAAATCATCAAATGACGCCAAATATGCCATCACAATCACGGCAAACTCTACCGTCGCCCAACTCAAGGAGAAGCTGGCCACATCGGACTTTGCAGACATTCCCACCGAACGCCAACGTCTCATCTACTCTGGTCGCGTGCTGAAGGATCAGGAGACGTTGGCCAGCTACAAGATCAAGGACGGCAACACCATCCACCTCGTCAAGGGTGCCGAGAGCAACAGCCGTCAGAATCCAGCAAACCAAGGAGGCTCCACTCCTGTCTCTGGTGCTGGCTCCGCAAGCAACGTCCCTACAAACATCGCCGCCGGTACAGGCGCACACAACCCCCTAGCTCAACTAACAGGTGCCCGCTATGCTGGCTTTCACCAACTCCCTGGCGCCGACATGTTCGGTGCCGACGGCGGTGTAAGCCTCTTCGGTATCCCCTACAGGACATGCTAGCTGACAAGCAGTACAGATGGGCGCACCCGCAGATCCAGACCAACTCCTACGCCTTCTCGAGAACCCCAACTTTGCCCAACAGATGAACGAAGCCATGAACAACCCAGACGTCATCAACATGATGCGCAATAACCCTATGCTCCGCAACAACCCAATGGCCCAGCAAATGTTCGACAACCCCGAACTTCGCCGCATGCTCATGAACCCCGACTTTATCCGTATGCAGATGAACTTGCAGAGAAGCATGGGCGGTGGTGGTCTAGGCGGTGCTAGCGCTTTCCCTGCTCCGGGCGCAACAGACACCACAGAGTCAAACAACACATCGGAAAACACACAACAGCAGAGCCAGGCACCGCCGCCGAACCCCTTCGCCATGTTTGGAGGTGGTGGTCAAGGTGCAGGCAGCGGCGCAAACCCCTTCGCTGCTCTCTTCGGTGGTAATCCCGGTGCTGCTCAAGGTCAAACACCAGCCGGCACACCTCCCGTGCCCACTGCTGGCCAAGGCACTCCCGCACAAGGCCAGACACCAGGTGCTAACGCTGGCCAAACACAAGCAAATCCCTTTGCCAGTCTGTTCGGCGGTATGGGTGGTGCTCAAGGCGGAGGCTCCGATCCCATTCAGCAGATGGCTCAACAGATGATGCAGAACCCTGAGATGATGCGCTCAGCGATGAACATGATGCAAGGCATGTACGGCGGAAACAACAACAACGGTTCAGGCGCCGGTGCTGAAGGTGGTGCAGCCGCTGCCAACCCTTTCGGCGGCATGAACCCTTTCGCTGCTCTGGGTGGAATGGGCGGAATGGGTGGTTTCGGCGCACCGCAACAACAGCAAGATAGCCGTCCTCCAGAGGAGCAATATGCTACTCAACTTCAACAGCTCAACGCAATGGGCTTCCACGAGTTTGAACGCAATGTGCGTGCGTTGCGCATGAGTGGCGGGAGTGTTGAAGGTGCCGTCGAGGTCTTGTTCAGTGGGACAATATAGTCGATCCCCTAAACTCTGCACTTCTCCTGGTGCTGCGCATGATTACCGCAGATTCTTTTCCGACTAAATACACATGTCGACCAAAGCCTTGTTTCTTGTCACGTTTAGCGTTTTAATGGCACATTATCTTTTCTCCCTCTGTCTCTTGCCCCCATGTTCATGCGTGCTCCCGCCACATGCTGTAACAAGTCTCATGCTATGCGACCGCCATCGTTGTAAGAGTCTGAAATGACCCACATCGTCGCCCCGAACGGCTTTCGTTCTTCAAACAATCGAAGCAACAAACCCCCTCGTTTCTTTCCCTTGCAGACCTTTTTTGTTTTTGAGCAACCCCACACGCTCCTGGATTGCTCATCTTCAAATAGAGTCGATCAACTCGCCTTGAGAAAAAACCGCACCGACGACGAAAAACTTGCGAATGAAGAAGTCTTGATGCATCTGTTGCAACTCTAGACGGCCCAATGAGTTGTTCAGCTGCCAAAGAAAGACGGTCAACTGCAGCTTCTAAATCACACCATGAACATGCATATCCAAATGAACAACCCTGGCTAGCCATCTGTCCTTGCAGGTGGACAGCCGTACAAGGCCCATGATGCTTAGCTGCCGCAGAAAGACCGTCAACTTCGAAGAAAGACGGTCAACTATAAGGAAAGACCGTCAATCACCATCTTTCAACAAAAAAAGACCATCTTTTGGCACCAGGAGGCCATCTTCTGGCGCCAAAGAGACTTATCTTTGGAAAGCCATCCTTATAAAAAGACCATCTCTTAAATGACCATAAAAACACCATCCTTCAGCTAAAAAGACCATCGTTTAACCAAAAAGCTGGCCAGCTCGAGTTTGGAAACTTGCAGTGCAATAGAAATTATGCAAATCAGATGCAGCATGTTTTTAGTACCTCTGTAGTTGATTCTGTGCTCTCGATTCTTCGTCTTGTGCCGTGCGAGTCTGATCATCTCGTTTCTTTCTCGACCCCATCAAGATCCAACATCATTGCTCCGTTTTTGTACGGTCTCAAAGGTATGCCACTTGTCTCACTGCGTGGCGAACCACTTGTATCGAGTACCATAGAAGGTTCGGGTGACTTGACATAGCCCATTCGTGTCGGTGTTGCAAAACTGTTGCGAAGGTTCGTCGTTCTCGATCCAGAGGCAGTGGAAGCCAATGTTCGAGCGCGCTCGGTGAAGTACTTGTATATCGAACGCGAGAGTGCCAGGTTCGCGGCAATGATGCCGAGGAACAACTCCGTGCTGGAACAAATACGTTAGCAACGCGAGCAACAGGGTCTGGATGTATTTTTCGTGTACTTGGCCCAGATTGCGGCGATACAATAGGCATACGAGAGATCGTTGGTCGTCGTTCCAAGTGATGCTGCTCGAATGGCTGAGCAGATTGTGGCTCTTGGTCATGTATCAGCACGGATTTCTCAGGAGGTCTCTGGTCTACATACACCAGACCCATGCTCATCAGTCCGCAAACTGCAGCTTTGGTGGAAAGCGGAATCTTGACGTTCCAGACGACATAAATGGGAAGAGCAGTGCAAACTACATCTGTTGCGACCGAGTATGCTAAGCCATGTCAGTATATAGCGATAGCAGAGAGATACAAACAGTCTAACAGGCTTGTAGATAGATGCTGTAGATTCGCACCTCAGCAGGCCAACAATTCTGAGCAGAGGTTCCATTCCAGTATGCCTCCAGAGGGGTACACTCAGCCAGAAGTACCAACAAGCATTCGAAATTCGTGAGGACCAGTCCGGCAATAATGACACCTAGAACATATCTCAACATGCGGGTATCTTTGATGCGCAGAATCAAGATACAAATCGAGACTTTCATCAGGCAGATAGTCAGAAAGAGCAGGACTTGAGTGTACCAGGTAAGCATGTTGATGGTTTGGTAGTCGTCGTCGGACACGAATTCTCGATGCTTTCCATTGCCATGACGGACACTGACGACTTGTATTGACATCCTAGCCAGGGCGAGTAAAGTCGTCAAAGCCATTGCTCCATCATCGAAGCCTAGCTGTCGATTTCCCCACCGTACCCAACAGCGTAGGCCAGTAGTGACAAGAGCCAGAGAGGTGAGGATACAAGTAAGTACAAGCAAAGTCGGACCTTTGTCATCGGCAGGAGAATGTTGCCCCATGCCGGTGATATGCAGTCCACCAAATTCAGTTATAAAGTTGGAGAATGAAGGAGTCGGATCAGAGAGCCATGATGTATGGTATAGTGGCCAGACCAATACCTTTTCTCTTGGCCGACCGTAATCCAGAGAGCAGCCTCTAGAGCATCACATCACAACCCTAGCCGATTTGCATTTGCGGTTGTGGTTGTGAGTAAGCAATCCGGTATCCGAAGGGTCATGGGTAATCTCCGTAAAGCACATCAATCTTGGCTGCATTGTTCTCGAAGATAGCCGCTTCCTGTATCTACCGCACTTGGTCATTGATTACCTACCTGATCGAGTGTTCTAAGCAAAACAAGGAGCGGAGTGGTCAATCTGATATTCTCTACAATTGCGAATCTGAGTCCTCGTTCGCCATTGGAGGATGTGGTGACATCTGCTCTTTTCAACAGCTGACCTCCGCGTCAGGAATTATGCCACAGGGGTGCTGCAGGCTTGCAAAAGTTTGCCACGAGCCGAGGAAGTCGCTCTTGCAATCGCTTTCTGGTTGGTCAGACTGATTCGAACTTGGACGCACATCCACAGGCTGGTAGTCAAGAAAAACAGCCGAGCTTCAGAAAGTGCTTGGACCATAGACGAGCGGTTTGTTCGTTCGCCATAATACTCGCACGGCTCGGTTGCAGTCCCGCTTCATACCACTGACGAAAGATCCCTGCGAGTTCATGTATGGTTCGGAAAGGTTGAGCCGTGTGCGGCCCGCGTTCACAAGAACCATCAAAGGGACCAAGAGGAAAAAGCATTGTGTTTGGTGAATTCCGTTGTTTGAAGACTCAATCGATGCAGCAACAATATCAGCTCATCGTAGGAAGAAGTGGTTGTAATGGAGAGTGTTGCAAGTCAGAGTCGCCTTCGTGAAGGGATTTGCCGAGACTCGATCGCCATTGCATCCGCCCCACCACTTTTCATGAAACCCACCTTTCTTCCTTCCATGACTGCCTTCCATCGATGAATCGCGATTTATCCTAGCGATGGCCAGGCGCAAACTAATGCTGATCATTCGGCAAGTATTGTGCTCTTGGAAAGTAGGGCAGGAGACTTGTGATTGCAATTTGCGATGCGACGACTCAGTGTCTCGAATATCAGTGTCCAAATCTCTGTGCTTGATCATCACTTGGGTATTGCGAATGTTTGAAGTTCTCAGACCCTTAGGTCCTACAAACTCACATAAATTTCTATACGTAGGTACGGACAAGCAACAGATATCCTTCGCTAAAGTCAGCCATGTACTGCATTCCGAGTAGAAGGTTCCGTTCATCTAAGCAGATCTTGGCCGAGTCTATGCAAAGGGCCGCAGTCCAAAGTTCATCTACCCTCCATCTAACCTATATTTGAACAGCTTAGCCTACCAACAATCCAACTGCCGACGCTGCTCACGAGGTATCGCCTCATCATGCCTGAGAAGCTGAATGTATAAAATCGGGCTCTGTCCATCTTGACGTTTTCTGTTGACAGACTCAACCACGGGCTGCGATCAGAAACATGTCGCCTTCATTGTTCTCGGCCGCTCTACTCTCCACTCTTGTGGCTTCGGCTTCATTGGTCTCTGCAGCAAATCGAAACTCGACAGAATATGACATGATCGTAGTCGGAGGCGGCACTGCCGGTCTCGCAGTTGCCAGTCGTCTGAGTCAATACCTGCCCAATAACACTGTGCTTGTCATCGAAGCTGGTCCCGATGGTCGCAATGTGCCTGGCATCTACATTCCTGGTATGAAAGGTAGCACGCTTGGCGGAGTCTACGATTACAACTTTACGACTGTTGCACAACCTCATGCTGGCGGTCGTTCATGGGCACAGAACCGAGGAAAGGTTCTGGGTGGAAGCTCTGCTCTCAATCTGGTAAGTAGTGTGTGAGCTTGTTGATCAAATTATGGTGAGAAAATCTGCTAATCAAATGTACCGCTTCAGATGTGCTGGGATCGTGCTTCGGTCGCTGAATACGATGCTTGGGAGCAAATCGGTAATTCAGGCTGGAACTGGAACAATATGATGACCAACATGCTCAAGGTCGAGAACTACACTCAGAGCGTGTATCCTGGACAGGAGATCGACCGAGGTGTTGGTGTGGATGGTCCTATTCATGCCACCATCAACCGCATTCAACCTAGTGATCAAGATACTTGGATCCCAACCATGAAGAACTATGGCTTTACAGAGAACATGGAGTCTCTGGACGGCAATCCTCTGGGTGTATCGCTCCAGCCAAACAACATTGACACTGCCAAATACACGCGCTCATACAGTCCCGAATACCTTAAAATTGCCGGCGACAATCTGCACGTTCTGACTGATGCTCAAGTCGTCAAGATCAACACGCGCAGAGCTAGCGATGGTCAGATCGTTGCTACCGGTGTCACTCTGAAGAACAACATCACCATCAATGCTCGCAAAGAGGTCATTCTGAGCGCTGGCTCCTTCCAATCTCCTGGCCTGCTCGAGCTTTCTGGTATAGGAAACTCTTCAATCATCAGTGCTGCCGGCATCGAGCCCGTATTGGAGCTTCCTAGTGTTGGCGAGAACCTTCAAGATCACATCCGGATCCAGAACAGCTTCAAGTTGAAGGACCAGGCTTCTTTCGATGTCCTCAAATACAATGCTACCTACAAGGCCGAGCAACTCGATCTTTACAACGCCAACAATGTTTCTCTGTACGACTATGCTGCTTCTGGATTTGCTTACCTCACTTGGCCCCAAGCTCTCGGCAATGAATCTGCTACGCTCATTAATGTCGCAAGGGCCTCGACCAACCCCAATGCTTCGATCGTCGACAAGACCAAGCTTGATTTCATGACAGGAAACAAAAGTCATACTATTCCTCAACTCGAAATCATCTTCTCTGACGGCTACACCGGCGTTGGAGGTTATCCCATTGTCAACTCTTCAGAGTATGGTTCCAACTACTTCACTCTTCTCAGTGTCATCATGCACACACTTTCTCGTGGAAACGTCCACATCAATGCATCCGACCCTCTCGGCAAGCCAATCATCGACCCAAGATATTTCAGCAACGAGTATGATCTTCAAGCCGCCATTGCCGCTACAAAGCTCAATCGCAAGATCGCTCAGACTGCCCCTATGAAGGATATCATTGCGGAAGAGTATGAGCCTAGCTCTGCTATCCAGACTGATGAACAGTGGAAAGACTTTGCTTTGAACCATACTTTGACCATCTATCACCCTCTGGGCACTTGCGCTATGCTTCCAAAGAAGGATGGTGGAGTTGTCAGTCCTGAACTCAAGGTCTACGGTACTTCGAACCTCAGAGTTGTGGATGCCAGCATTATTCCTGTCCAGCTTTCTGCTCATATCCAGACTGCCATCTATGGTATCGCTGAGCGGGCTGCCGAAATCATCGCTGAGCAGTGGTCTTAGATATATTGTAGTCATGACTCGTATAGATTCAACTACAATACTATGAAAAATATGTCCGACTTTTATCCTTGATACTCCACGTCTCTCTCTTGAACTCTCATGTCCGCTGTACTCAGACTGGAGGGGGAATAGCCGGCGAGTAGGGATCGTGCTGGACATCTGCCTCGAGACTATGAACTTTCTCATCAACAGGCGACGATGCAACAGACTCGGATCGTCCCGACTCAGCCATCTCATCCGCCTTGCCCTTCTCAGCAGCCAGGATAAGCTGTCTCTTTTCCTCCTCGTGGGCTCTGTGTTCTCTTTCAGCAGCTGCGCAACGATGGTTCAACGCAATAACAGCCAAAGGCAAAAAGACAATCTCCCAGGTCAACAGGATAGGCAGAGCTTGATAAAGGCGATCGACTGCACCACCAGACCAGATCTGGATCAGTACTTGCCAGACTTCGTGGGCAGGCAGCGCGTATCCCCATCGGTAAAAGCCAGGTGCCAACTCAAAAGGCCAGATTGTACTGGTGACGTTAAGGATGACCCATGTCAAAACGAAGAAGGGGAGGAATTTCATTGGGATGAAGCCTGTCGCCACATCAATCTGAGACGACGTTAGTACTTTTGTACATTGAATGAAAATCGTCGGATGCCACTTACCACTGCAAAGTTGATGTGCATGAACAGCCAGATTGTGACCCATGTACAGAAGAATTGGCCCGCACCAACGGACCAGTCCTCGCGGAAGGCCCAGATATAACCGGCCCAGCACAAAGAGCCCACGCAGGTGAAACTCAAGCTCAATACCAGGCGGATGATGCCGTTGTTCAGCATTGGAAGATGCGAATATAGGTTGAATTCCGCACTGACACCGTTGATTGCCATGAGGAAGAAGAATTGCATGATGATAGGCATAACCATGGCGACCGTGTTGTACAGCACTCTCGTGCCCTGTGTAGTTGGCATTATGTTGATGTCGCCGCCTTGGATCGGATTGAGGAAAGCCTGCAGAGCCGCAGGATCGTTCTTGTTCAAGGTTTCGAGGGCTCCAGTACCATTCAAGTGGTTGTATGCAATGCGTGCGACTGCCATCAGCTCAGACATGCTCGACTTGACTGTGCCATCTTCCATTGCAGGGTAGCGGACTTCGTTCCAGACGTATGTGAGAGTGTTGGTCGGATCGTATGCAACAGCTGCATCACCACCCTCAAGCGCCGCGGCCAGGCGCTCGGAAGCACCGGCGTGAGAAAACACAGCAGCCCAATGGTCTCCCCTTCGGACTGCTTGAACTACGTCTTCGATCTCAGGGTATTTTGAGCTGCTCTCGACATCGAAAGTGGGAAATGTGTCGGCCTTGAGCTGGTTGATGGCGGCCTGGAGACTTTTTCCGATGACCCCTTGATCATAGTCGACTGTCAGAACATGCAGATTGTGAACTCTGTGTTCTGATTTGAACAAGGAACCAAAAAGATACGACATGTTTCCCAGGAACAGAATCTGCAGCAGCACGAAGGAAGCTATAGCAGCGGTCATAAACGGCTTCTTTCTGCCATCCCAGAAGGGGTCCCTGTGTCCAATACGATGAGAAGACTTTTCCGGTATGAAGAGGTCGATGAAGCCCATCTTGTAGTTGATATAGAGATCGTTGAGACTGAATGGCTGGTAGTCGTAAAGAGGTCGACAGAAGCTCGATTAAGCTTTAGGAGAGCTTCTGCAAGCTGCTGACGGAGAAGACTTTGAAGGACGAATATGAGAAACCTACATCGTTGCAGCACGACTGGCAGTAAATATACATTTTTGGAGACCTTCTCCCTACTCTGTTGGACTATGACACAATATCGGCTGGCCGGCGAACGAAACTTCCATGTTACGATTTCTCAAGTCAAACCAACGTCTGAGACGGGACTACGAAGGAGTTGTCGGGACGTTGGAGGAGAAAATATAGAGTTTCAGGGTTCCGGCCAACAGATCCGAGCTCTCACGCCACCGTTCATCTCGGATTCGGAGACAGGCAAACCCGGGAGAACCTCGACCACGAAGCAGAGTCACGAAGGAGACAATTCTCATGGCAGCAAGCTTTTCATATATTTTGATGCCGGCCGGGTCAGTTGTAAATCTCAATGGACAGATATCCGTGTGGGTTACACGCGAATTTCGGACACGATGACGACGAACCGGTCTCGAGCATGTTTCGAGACGTTTTGTCGTCCAAGATTGATCCGCTTTGAGGATGCTGCTATCGCTCTCTATTTATGTTCAACTCTTCGGACTCCGGAGGGATGACACATGGTCACAAGTGATCGCTTCATCTGCCCGAAGAGCAACCACGCCAGGATGAGATCGTTTCTTGTAACACCCTAGCATTGACTCTCGACTCCCTTTAAGGGCATGCTTATAAGTCTTGTGCTTTGAGCTAGATCAGATAGATCGCATTTCGTTGTGCAATCGCGATGATTTGACCTTTATACTTCGTAATGAACACAGGATAAGACTAAGAAGCATTAACAATACTTAGCAGCATGATCATGCGCATACATGACAAAATAGCATCTCTGTCATTGACTATTATGGTTTTCCAAAGATGGCGGTCGCCATCCTTAAAGAGTCTTGTGGATCCCAAACTGAAGTGTTTCTAATATAACCTTCAGTGATGATACAAATGTTTTGTACCTCACGATGTTCGTGTTTACAACTTTGATATTGTTCGGCATGCCAAGATTCCTGCCCAAAGGAAATCTCCACGGCAAAAAATTGAGACACCAATAAACATTCTATATCACTGGTGATGAGCAAAAGAGGAAGATCATGGTCAGTGGGGGGGTCGAACCCCCGGCCTTGGCGTGCCAAATATTCGAGAGGATATTAGCACCACGCTCTAACCAACTGAGCTAACCGACCGTCAATGGGGGACCTTGTCGAGTGAGAAACTCGGGAACCGATGGGCTTGGGGCAGAGATTGTGGTATATGTTTCCATCAAAGACACCCGAGGCATCGAAATTGTGATGGTATCCTCGATTCATTCAGATGGTCCTGAATTGGAAGCGGATATTTCGGACAACCGGAGATGGCCGCTGAGATTCTGCCGAAGTTTGCGTATTGAGTACCTGGCACAGACAAGACGAGGAGCGAGATGGGTGGCCAGATACCTGCCAGAAGCATTCGATCGTGATGGGACCGTGCGACAGAGTGGGATGAAGCAGAGCGAAGATCTGTATTTCGTCCTCAAGAGAGCTTATCACCTCGCATCCAGGATGAGATGACTCTCTTGCCTTGTTCAAGAGTGCTTGCTTGAGTGTGCAGAGCACCCAAGACGTCCTTCCTGGTAGCATCCAACCCAAGATCTTTGCATAGTGTTTCCAATTGATCGGCTTGAACACGTGGGACGATTTCATCTCCGGAAGCGACCACCATCATCACCTTTGGTGGACGTTGTGATGCTGCCATTCTTCGTAGAGCATCCTCGCCGTCCCACCAGCTTCGCAAGAATGGCCATAAGTGCTTGTATGGTACCCACCAATCTGGATAGATGGCTGCAAGCATGCTCTTGATGCTGATGAATGGAGTTTCCAGGATGATGCGTGAGATTTGAGGTCTGCGATTAGTGGTTGTGTCACCGACTGATTTCAGGTATTCTGACGTAGCATAAGTCGCAACGCCGGATCCTATGCTTTGACCCCAGAGAATCAATTCAACATCTTCAGGGTCCTTGCCGTAGTTCTCGACAATCCACTGCATGAAAGCTTGCGCGTCTTTCTCGATTCCTCTTTGATGAGCTCGTCCTGATGACGTCCAGTATCCACGATACGATAAAGCAACCAAAGTCCAGTCATGTGGAGAGTCTTTGGCCGCAGCTCGGAGTATGTTCGAAAGCATCGGCGTTCGAGGTGGGATTGAAGCGCCGTTGCCTTGAAAGTAAAGCACAACAACTTGTTTGCGCCTGCCTTGAGTAGGAACAGGTGGCACATTCTCAATACGCGCAACGGCTAGGGAGATTTTGGTTCCATCCAGCGATCTGATCTGCCGCTCACTCCAGGTCACACCAGCCCAAGTCTTGGAGTATTCTTTCAGTGTCTCGCGTCTGGAACCAGGAGGGAGAGAGGGCATATAGATGATCTTGTTCTGGAATAACACCATGAGCAGGCATTTGTGAAGCCAGTGGCCTAAGAGTAGACCGACAGAGACACCGGGGACCAAGACAATGGGCGAAACATCAGCGAAGATGGTCCGCCTCTGGGAGGACAAAACATGGACGTGAGTTGATGGCTTGCGCAGGGAAGGTGGCGTCTGTTGTGCGGAGAGCAGACCATGTCTGGGTTGCACTCTCACCGTTTGTCTCAAACAAAAAGCCGGCCGAGCATTGCGAACGAACGAGCAATGCACTACTACTCGCTCCATGACAAAGGGCCAAAACAAAAGGTTCGGAGGTTGGAATGCGATAGCAGGAGGTGACGTAACGTCTGAGCCAATCAAATCGCGTGCCCGTGACCCCTCGCGTCACCTTGGATCTCGCGTCTTGGATGGAATTGAGAAATCGAGACAGATGGAAGGATCCATCAGTTTCTGACTTTGATCAGTCTCATACGGGAGTCTTTTAGCACGCATTCCACACGCTCAATCACAAGTATCGGCTGCCGCAACTCCGTTGGGATATATCAATTGGTATTCGACGCCCAACATGACACGCATCACGCGCGGCACCCGACCCCAGCTATCGGAATCTTGGGCGAACATGGATGAATCACAAGACGACATTGAGGCTGTGACGCCCGAAGAAGAATTTCATCCACGTCTTCGTGAAGCTTACTACAACTCTCACAAATCCGGCATCTTATCAAGCTCAAGCACTCTCGACAACTCCCAAGAAGGCTTAGCATCTGCTCACCTCTCGACGCCTCGCAAAAGAAATGCATCGCTGAGAGCCAAGGAGCCCGAGTTCGTCATGCCTACTCCTGAATCTAGTCAGAATTTCGAAGATACACCAAGAAGAACTGTGAAGAGGTCCCCAAAGACAGCAACAAGAACATCAGTAATTCGCAAGTCCACACCTATCAAGCGTGCTACTCCAGCTGCTCAATCAGGGAGGCACGAGCGCAAGGCTGCCAAAGCTGTCAAGGCCAAAGAAACCCCCGACTACGTCCATTACCTTTGGCGCAATGCCATTTTACCCTTGCTCAAGTATGTCTTATCGGTATTCTCGATTGCCGCAAACGCCTTGAAGCCAATTCTGGGCTACACCCTGATCGTACTTCTCATGGCTGTCGGTATGGGCATTGCCAAGACCATGTTTGTACACAGCGTTACAAACGCTCTGTCTCCTCTGTGTAGCATTCCCGGAGCTGGCTACCTGAATTTGCCTTTCTGTGGTATCGACACTCGCAGAAAACCGGTCGAATTCGACAAGCTCGTCGTGACACAGTCAAATTTTGAGGATGTGCTCCAAGCCTCCGTTCATCAAGCTGTTCTGCCTATGGCTATGAAGCATTCGGAGGTGTCCATTCGCGATCTTCGTACGGTGGTCAGGTATTCCAGCTTGGGATCACGTAATGAACTTGTCAACGAGTTTGATGGTTTCATCGAGACGGCCCGTCAAGCGAGTGACGGCCTTTCGCAATTCAACTCCAGAATCTCTCGAGCACTGGATGGTATCCTTGCAGCCAACCGCTGGACGATGAAAGTGCTGCAAGGTATCGAGGCTACTCCACGGGCTGACGGAATTATTCCAAGATTCGTCTCGCAGTACTTGTCTCTCTTCTCATTAGCTTTACCTCAGCATTCGTCCGAGGATGTCATCTACGATCAGTATATCCGACACACCGCCGAGGTGGAAGAGCAGATCCAAATCTGCATCGTGGAGGCCAACACTCTTCTTGGAGTCTTGGAACATCTGGACGAACGACTACATCAGATCCAAGATATCGCTCATCGCGAGGGTCTCAAGGTTGAAGACGCCAAAACCGAACTATTGGGTGTGCTCTGGACTAAGCTCGGCGCCAACAGAGGTGCACTCGCAAAGCAAGAGCAACAACTCAACACCTTGAACGATGTAGGCAGGTATCGTAAAACTGCGATGCAACATGTCCTATCAACCCTTGTCAAGCTCAAGGATATTGAGAACAATCTGAGCCAATTGAGAGACGATGTTGCTGCGCCGACCATTGTGGGTAGAGAGAGAATGCCATTGGAAATGCATATCGATCTAATCAGTTCTGCTGTTGAACGATTGGAAAAAGTCAGAGATGAAGGTCGCAAGGAGAGAGAGAAGATGCTTCGGGGTACCCTTGATCAAATCAATGAACAGTCGGCCAACAAGAAAATTGGAGAATATGCAGGGATTTGAAATAATGACAACAGAATTGGATAGCCTTCATTTGGTCAGCACATGATACTGGGATACATGCAAAGTACCCTTTCAAGAATTTGAGTAGTAGTAAACATGTTGTGGTGAGAGTACAATTTCACCGACCTCCTTGCAATCCGAGAATCCCGTGTTTGCGATAGAGCAGTCAAGCCCATAGAGTCCAGAGCATGATGTGTTGTTTGCTTGCCTTGCCGGGTCCCGGATGCATTGGCGGCTCGCTTTCGACATGTGCCTTGCCACAAGAACATGATAGGACAAGTTGCAGTGAAAATTGTTCTGTAGAAACCCATCTGCGGTCTCTGACGCATAAGCTGGAACACGGGAGTACTCAAGGACTGGCACGTTTCTCAGGCGTCTCCTCCTGTTCGTGAACTGGCCCGGAGAGGTGTTCATGTTGAGCATTTACCTTTGGCGTTCAATGGAAAAATGAACATTCGAGGTTCAACAGTTCACCGTCATTAGGGTCTTGAGAACGTGGCGTTGGCAAAGCGCCGCCTCGTTGATATGAGTAA
Organism: Aureobasidium sp. P6; assembly: GCA_003992365.1. Taxonomy (NCBI): domain Eukaryota; kingdom Fungi; phylum Ascomycota; class Dothideomycetes; order Dothideales; family Saccotheciaceae; genus Aureobasidium; species Aureobasidium sp. P6. The sequence continues at coordinate 460,992 of RZIQ01000008.1, read as the reverse complement.
GGAAACCACCGGGCATCCTTTCGTGTCGAACACCAATCGATTGAAGCCGGCTCTAGAAAGGCTTGGAGTATCGCGAATGAACACTTGCTGAGCTCTCCATCTATGTTTGGCGTTTCCGGCGCTCAAAGCCTCGAGATGAGTACTGTCAAAGTCAAATGCCTGAGTATCTTGGTGAGTGCCACAAAGACGAGGGCTTTATTACCACAAACGCTGCCGGATGTGCCGAACACCCATGAAAGCTTCCGAGAGGCGGGACAAGCATTTCCACAAGCATCGCAATTGGTCCGGGGTTAAGTCAAGGCAAGTCGTACAGGCAGATCATCGTCAAGGTGCAGATCGCAGGATTCAGTTCATTGATAAGGTCGCGTGCCCACGAAAGCTGCCGTGTTGCACCTTCCTTGCATCGCCTCCTGCTTTGGTCGCAAAGGGCCCTCACATACCTACACTTCCTGAAGTCTTGCTTGCTGTCTTCAGAGTCTGTAGCAACATCTTGCAGAAACAGTTCTCCATTCTTTACCAGAAAACATTTCCCAGCCAATATCACCTCGCCATTGTTCACTTGATATCCCAAAGCGCCATCCAAACTACCCATTGCGACCTCAAACCATCCGAATACCACGAGAGCGACCTCAATCAACGACTCAAGTGCGACTACACCATGGAACGACCTTTAAGCATCGACAAGCATGCCGGGAGCGGCAGTCCAGAAACCGCACCTATTCAGGAGCAACCGTCCATACCTTACCATGCGCAGCTACCAACCTCCTACGAGGACACCGAAAAGACAAGATGGGAGCGCTTGTGGCCAGTCATTGCCTGCGGCGCAGGTCTCTTCTCTGATGGTTACCTCAATGGTGTGATTGGTTTTGTCTCCACTATGCTTGGAAAAATCTATCCCAAAACCTACGCGACTTCTCCAGCCCAACGCAACGTTTCTTCCATTACCTTTGCCGGTACTGTAGTTGGTACGTAACTCATGCTTTACATCTTACCACTTTAGCTGATTAGATGAATCAGGTATGCTCATCTTCGGCTATACATCTGACCACTACTCTCGCAAGTGGAGTCTGTTCGCTAGCACTGTTATCCTGATCTTGTTTGCGGCTCTTAGTGCAGGCAGTTATGGTGCTGGTGGCAGCAGCTCGGGACTTTTCGCCGCATTGACAGCATGGAGATTCTTGCTTGGTATAGGTATCGGTGGTGAGTATCCAGCTGGAAGTGTAGGCTGCGCCGAAAGTACTGGAGAATTGAAGAGTGGAACGAGAAACCGCTGGTTCATTCTTTTCACGAATGTGCAGATTGACATCGGGTTCGTGGTCTCCGCTCTGGTGCCCATGATTGTGGTCCTCATTACTGGCGAGAACCATCTTCGTGCAGCCTGGAGAATCTGTCTTGGTCTTGGTGTAATCCCACCACTCTCTCTGCTCTATCTCCGTCTCAAGCTTAGCGAGCCAGAGGCTTACCGTCGTGAAACCATGGCCAAAGCCAAAACACCATGGATCCTGGTGCTCAAATTCTACTGGTGGCGTCTCAGCATCGTCTCTCTGATCTGGTTCATCTACGACTTTTCCGGCTACAGTTTCTCGCTCTTCAGCAGCACCATTGTGTCCAATTTGCTAGGCGAGAACACAGCATTGTGGAAGACTTTTGGCTGGACGACGCTAATCTACCTTTTCTACCTGCCTGGATGCATTGGTGGTTCCTTTGTTTCGGACTGGCTGGGTCCAAAGATGACTCTAGGTATCGGCGTCCTGGCACAAGGTATCGTCGGCTTCATCATGGCAGGCGTGTACAGTTACCTCTCTGAACCGCACAATGTTGCCGGCTTTGTCATCGTTTACGGAGTCTTCCTCGCATTGGGAGAGTTCGGCCCTGGCGACAACATCGGTCTTATTGCCTCCAAGACTTGCGCTACCGCTGTTCGTGGCCAGTACTACGGTATTGCTGCTGCCATTGGCAAGATCGGCGCTTTTGTGGGTGACCAGGTGCTTGCTATTCTTTACAACAGATATGTGGATACAGATCCTGTTAAGGCGGGCCAGTATCCTTTTTATGTGTCTTCGGCGCTTTGTATCTTGAGTGCATTCATTGCATTGATTCTTCTTCCTCACGTTGGGCAAGATACTATTGATGAAGAGGACAGAAAGTTCAGAGCATATTTGGCGGAGAATGGGTATGATATTAGTCAGTTGGGCGTGCACGAGAGTGCTGAGCGTATTGTCGGGCAGACGGAGACTGAAGATGGCAATGCGATGGGCGATAAGGCGCCAAAGTCTTGAATGACGATTCTACTGTAGTCGTTGTCGAATCAGTATTAGTCTTATAGAGAAGCTGTTGCTTTCGTTGTTCATTGGCGACATCTGAAGTCCATCACGATTCTTTGACCCCGAGATCGTTGACGCCGAATTTCTGGTAATGTTCTTCTTCTTTGTCTCTTGACCTCGAAAGAATGGCCTGTATCCGGACATGACGAAGAATCAAAAAGTCGAGACAAAGAAATTCGCTTTCGGCTCTTTCACGCAAACTACACACTCGATTTGGCCGTACATGTCGTCAACATCGCATTTTTGTCTTCTCAAGTCCGATCCCCATACGCACTTTTGCTGCAGCCACCGCCTGAACAAAAAGAAAATGGCCACCACGACACATCCACCAGGCCAAAAAGACCCCAGCGGCCTTCCCCACGGCGGCACCTGGCACGGGGGCAGCTTTTTGAAAAAAGGCGGATCAGGCTGGCTACACTACTGGATCCAAACCGAGCCTCGGACGCAAAAGATAGTCGATCGCATGGTCATCAAAGACGTCTTTACAAACGATTCTGTGCAAGAGCCCGACACTTATGCAGGGATATATGATGTTCTCGTCGGACGAGGGATGGATTTTGGAGTCGGAGGCGGCGGGAGGGGAGGAGGGCGAGAGAGGTTTTGTCAAGAGGCGTATGTGCAGGGGATGTTGACTGCAAATGCAGCAGGGGAGGAGGAGGAGGAGGAGGTGACGAACACGGTGGGATTGAGGGGATATAGAAAGGGCGGTGCGACTGTACCGGGGTATCGGCACCATTGGCGTTTGTATATGGATTTTCTGCATATGGGGGATTTGCTGAATTTGATGCAAAACCACAAGATGCTTGGGGGATACGACAAACCGCTCCCAGAAGCGTTCATCTGGTGGGTGTTTGAGAATCTCGCGAATGCGCTTTTGCAGATGGAGAAGCGGACGAGAGCGAGATCGGGGGCAAGAGTCGAGGGAGATGAGGTTGTGGTCATGGTGGACATGAAGCCGGCGAACATGTTGCTGGCGCCCACGCGAGGGGAACGGTATCCAGTGTATCCAGAGGTCTTGGTCACAGATTTTGGATCGGCACATATCACGCACAGGACAGAAACTGCGAATACTGGTGGACGCCTGAGACAGATTTGCACAGTGGGGTTCTATGCGCCGGAGATGAGCAGGTATTACCAATCAGATCAGCCGCCGGAAAGAGGTGTGGAATATGCGCTGAACTCGTGGACCAATATATGGCAAGTCGGTCGAACGATCGAGGGGCTGATGCGGCAAGAGGCCGTTGTAGAAGACGATGACTGGAGAAGAAGTATCGCCGATTCGAAGATCAAGAGTCAGCCACCTGTCAACGACAAGTTCCCGACATTCAGATATAGCGATGCGCTTGGTGAGATTGTATGGCGGTGCCAGCAGTATTATCCTAGGAACAGACCTACGCCTGAGCGATTGATGGCGTACATCAGGGAACAAGCGCCGAGGCATAACAGTGGCATGGATGAGTGGGGAACGGAAAGATGGATCAATGAGCAAGAGCACGCTAGACAAGACATGATGGATGTTGATGAGGCGACCAAGGAAGCCAGCATAATAGCGCGTGGTGCGGCAAGGAAACTGATCTTCCTCAATGATTACCCTGATGTGGACCTGGCCGAGAGATATGAGGATTTGGACATGGATCTACCTGCAGGTTGCGAGCTAGCATATCGAGGACGGGTTGATTTTGAGCAAGGCTCTTGGTGTATTCATGTTGGTGATGAGTACAAGGCGATTGCGGAGATACAGTACAGGATATAGACAACATGTCTTGGCACTTTCCATCACGGCCATCGTCATCTCCAACAACCACGACTTGTTTGAACTCTGATCATATCTTCACAAATACAAATAAATCACACCAAAAATGCCGCCGCCACCATCCCAAGCCAAGAAACCGACCGAGCCCCAAGGCAAAAACGAACGCAACGAATACATCCCCTCCTTCATCTCCAAGAAGCCCTTTTACATCGACGACGCAACCGCCTCGCAAGAAGACTACCTCGAGCATCAACGCCTGCAAGCCCAAAAAGACGAATCGCTCGCCACCCAAAAATGGTACTCGCGCAACCAACGCGCCACCGCAACAGCCGCCACAAAGTTCCGCAAAGGCGCCTGCGAGAATTGCGGCGCCATGGGACATCAGAAAAAGGATTGTCTGTACAGGCAGAGGAAGGTCGGCGCAAAGTTCACGGGCAGGGACATCAAAGCCGACGAGCAAGGCCAGGATATCAACATGGGGTGGGAGGCAAAGAGGGATAGATGGAGTGGCTACGATGCTCGCGCGTACCAAGGAGTCGTCGACGAATACAACCAACTCCAAGCCATCAAAGACGCCAAACGCAAGAACCAAGGGGACCCAGAGGACAACCAAGACGACGAAACAGCAAACCCTCAAGACGGAGACAAGTACGAAGAAGAAACAGACATGGGCCGCAAACAACCAAACTCGTCCCGAAACCTACGCCTCCGCGAAGACACGGCCGGATACCTCAAGAACTTGGATCTGGAGTCTGCAAAGTACGACCCAAAAACCCGCACCCTCATCGACGACGCAGAGGGCGAATTCCAACGAGCTTCAGGCGACGCTGCGGAATTCGCCAGAGCCCAAAGATATGCCTGGGAAACCGCAGAAACCAGCGGCAACAGCAACGTGCACCTCCAAGCCAACCCGACAGCAGGCGAGCACTACCGCAAAAAAGAAGCCGAGGCCAGCGCAGCCAAAAAGGAAGCAACACGAAAAGCTCTACTCGACAAATACGGCGGCCAAGAGCATCTGCAACCAGACCCCCTGAAACACTCCGCCATCACCGAAAACGAAAAATACGTCGAATACGACGAAAGAGGAAGGATAAAAGGCTTGCCGGAGAAAAAGGAAAAAAGCATGTACGCCGAAGACGTGCTCCTCAACAACCACACCTCTGTTTTTGGCTCTTGGTGGAAGGATTTTACATGGGGATACGCGTGTTGTCACTCTTCAATCAAAAACAGTTATTGCGTCGGCGACGCAGGCAAACTCGCTTCTTCCAATGCCGATAAATTAGCCACGGGAGCACTACCAGACGACGACCCCTCGGCACTACAAAGTCAGGCGACACAGATTCCAAAATCGATCGCGTGGGAAGAGGAAGAGAGGAATCAAGAACACGTGCCCAACGCACCCGACCGAGCAGAAAAGACAAAATCCGACACGGGTACAGAAGACCGAAAGAGAAAACTGGATGAAATGAGAGATGGCGTCTCACAAGAAGAAATGGATGAATACCGCAAAAAGAGATCTGCGACTGATGATCCCATGGCTGCTTTGCTGGGAAAGAACGAATTGCTCGAGTGAAAAAGGGAACGATTTCTCGCATTCTTTTTTTTTCCCCCAGGAAGGGAAATTTTCCATGAATCAGCAACCCTAAGGAGTTTGCACGTTACTTTTTTTTTTTTTTCTTTTTTCGAAGCCACATTCTCGAGAGCAGGGATATGATATATCCAAGGTCTCTTTTTTTCCACTCTCAGCGCCGGATTCGCAGAAAAGAAGAAGAAGAAGAAGAAGCGAAGAAGCATTGACAACAATGCTCTTGGAGGAGGTCATACCCGCATCGATATTCGGCCATTTCTCACCAAAAAAAAAAAAGAAAAGATGCGTTGACCGACAGACGCACGAAGAGAGTTATTGGTTGCGAAGAAAAAAAAAAGAGTCATGGAATCGTTGTCTTGGAAACCCTTACAAGATTCACACAGCCAGCCGATGCAGGCAGTATAATGACTTTATTTGATGGTGGTCTAAAAGTGAAAGGCGGACTAACTTGGCCTCTGCAATGAATATTGCAATCGCAGGCTTGAAGTCTTAATCTCTCCCCCTTGCCTCATGTGCTTGAACCATTCATCCTCTGCTTGACAAACATGGCACATGCATCACTTGAATGACAGAATGACTGATGCAAATTGCATGTGTTGATCAAAATTGATGCCAAAGCTTGATTGATAAATGGCAGCAAGACGTATAAGGCTAAAGTACAGTGTCGAATGCAATAGAAAAATAGACTTTTCGTCTCTCAAAAAGTGATACAACCAATATTTAATGGGCGCGTTGTGCATCGCCCATCAATCCTGGAGCCAGTCCCAAGCATGCCAGCCCCTAGCAATTCCAAGGCAGCGTCCATGTTCGTCCCATTCCCGCATAAGTCCGTAATCACAAAACGCCGAAAAGATAGTGCACGATCAACGTGTTCAGTCGACGTCCATTGCGGCTGATGCCTGAGGGACGACAGAAGGAATAGCAAATGTCGGGCTGGGTGAGCCTTTGTCGGAAGAGTCATCCGCGACAGGCTCATCACAGGCGAACATTGACTCGGTCGCCGAGCTGATGATTGTTTGCGGTGACATCAACTTTGCGATAAGCTCGTTGGGGTTTCTGGTAACGAGGACAGCCTGCTTAAGATCGTTACTCCAGAGTAGGAAGACTTTCTGACCAGATGCTTTGTTGGTAGCTACACCCAGATAGCCGGGGATAGACGAGTTCTCGAACCAAAGCTCGACATCAGCGAGGCCAGGATAGTGTCTGCGAACCCATTTTGTGTAGGCTTTTGACGAGATTTGTAGAGCTTCGCTGGCGTCCATGCGCATCCATGAGATGCCGAGAAGGCGTGTGACTTCGTCGATCAAAGGTTCGACCGATGCGGTACGACGGTGGGCCGAAGATTCAGCCATCAGAGCAACGTCGTCGGAAGCAGGTTCGGAGGGAGCGAGACGTTGGGATTTGCGACTGGGCATACAGGGTCTGGATGCTTGGACGGCTACAGGGTCGATTTGGGGTGTTTCAACCCAGGTGTTGTCCACCCAGGCGCCAGTAGAAGATTGGCCGTGAACGTTGTTTAGAGTCTTTCCAGGGCCATAGACAGGTTCTCCACGGTTGACTGGAGGAGAAGGTAGGGGAGATGACAAGGTGACTTCCTCATCGTCGTCGTCATCACGCGAGCGTTTGCGACCAGCAGCAGAAGGGAGGGATTGTGTTGGAGGAGTGGTCTGCTTCATGAAGGCAGTGGACATGGCGGTGGGCGGCTGGTAATTTTGCGAATGAGGAAAGTATTGCGCCGAAGGAGCGGGTAGGACGACAGTGGGCGAAGAAGCGTAAAAGGACGACATTTTGAAGTAAAGACTGTTTGCTAGATCAGAGGACTAGTGAGGTATGAGCAGCAGTACACAAAGAGGATTGCGACGTCTGAAAATGGTTGTGGTCGAAGATGAATTGGTAAAGCTTGTCGCGTCGCGAAGCCGGAAGACGCGCGCGATGCGACGATGAGATGGAGAAAGTGTGGTCGAAGATTGATTGGAAATGACGTCGAGTCAATCAGATAAAGTGATTGATGGTCGAGTGGATCGGATTGAATTGGATTGGATTGGTGTAGGAAAAGGGGCTTGAGTGAAGAGGAGCGAAGAAGAAGGCGTGAGATGCAGGAACAGAATGAAAGAGGAAGTCGCGGATCTCTCGAGGAAAGAGCCCTCAAGTCAGAGGACCCTTAGAATCGTCTTCTTTGCCCGGCAACCGCTTCCCCAGATGGATGGAAAACATGGCGCCGTCTTGACCCGTTGGACGATGATTGGCCGCCGAAGGGATCCACATTTCCTGATTCGATCTGGACAACGTTGTCAGAGTGGATGGCTTTGCGCTGATTTCTGTCTGTTGAGAATTCAGGCCAAAAGTCCGAGTTGATGGCTTGCACAATCTGTACAAAATTAACACGGCTGCACAACAACTTGGAGCGGGCTTGGCGTTTATTTCCAGCGGAACTTTTGGAGCGCGCATATCTGCTATCCAAGGCCCAAACAGACTGATTATCTGCGCCATTCTTTGAATCGACGTCTTCTGGAGCCCTCATCGGTTGTCTATATCAAACGTCTCACCTTCTACCTCGGACTACTGTCCAGCAACAAGACAATCAAGATGCAGGCCCCCGTTGTGGTCATGAGTGAGCTCTCACATGGTCTGAACTTCGACCACAGACACTAACTTGCACTCCAGACACCAACAGTGGTGAGCGCCAATTTGGTCGCAAAGCCCAGTTGTCCAACATTACCGCCGCAAAGACGTATGCCATCCGAGAGAGCTCCCTCTTCATGCCCTTCTGACACTTTGTAGCGTCGCAGACATCATCCGATCATGTCTGGGTCCCAAGGCCATGCTGAAGATGCTGCTCGATCCCATGGGCGGTATTGTCCTCACCAACGACGGTCACGCCATCCTCCGAGAGATCGAAGTCGCACACCCCGCCGCAAAGAGCATGATCGAGCTGGCAAGAACACAAGATGAGGAGGTTGGTGACGGCACCACCTCTGTCATTATCCTCGCCGGTGAAATCCTCGCCCTGTCTCTCCCCCAGCTCGAGCGCAACATCCACCCCGTCGTCATCATTCAAGCATTCAAGCGCGCCCTCAGCGACGCCCTCCAAGTCATCCAAGATGTTTCCGTTCCAGTCGACACTTCCGACGACGAGCAAATGTACAAGCTCATTTCTTCCTCGATTGGCACAAAATTCGTTTCGAGATGGTCAGACATGATGTGCAACCTGGCACTGACTGCTGTGCGCACCGTCTCTTACAACGGTGGTGGTGGCAAGCAAGAGGTTGACATCAAGCGCTACGCTCGCGTTGAGAAGATTCCCGGAGGCGAGATCGAGGACAGCAGAGTCTTGAACGGAGTCATGCTGAACAAAGACATTACTCACCCCAAGATGAGAAGGCGCATCGAGAACCCCCGCATCGTCTTGCTCGACTGCACGCTGGAGTACAAGAAGGGAGAGTCGCAGACAAATATCGAAATCACAAAGGAGGAGGACTGGAACCGCATTTTGCAGATCGAAGAAGAGCAGGTCAAGCAAATGTGCGATGCCATCATCGCCGTCAAGCCCGACCTTGTCATCACCGAGAAGGGTGTTTCGGACCTCGCCCAGCACTTCCTCATGAAGCACAACATCACAGCCCTTCGCCGTGTCCGCAAGACTGACAACAACCGTATTGCCCGTGCCACTGGCGCCACCATCGTCAACACCGTCCAAGACTTGACCGAGTCGGACGTCGGCACTCAGTGCGGTCTGTTCGAAATTGAAAAGATTGGCGACGAATACTTCACCTTCCTGACCAAGTGCCAAAACCCCAAGGCCTGCACAATCTTGCTCCGTGGCCCTTCAAAAGACATTCTCAACGAGATTGAGCGCAACTTGCAGGATGCCATGGGTGTCGCCCGCAATGTCGTCTTCCACCCTTACCTCTCTCCTGGTGGCGGTGCTACCGAAATGGCCGTCTCGGTGCGGTTGTCGCAACTCGCCAAGGGTGTCGAAGGTGTCGCCCAATGGCCCTACCGCGCCATCGCCGAAGCCATGGAAGTCATTCCTCGCACTCTCATCCAGAACTCCGGCAACTCACCCATCCGTGTACTCACTCAACTCCGCGCAAAGCACGCCGAGTCAAATGACAACAGCAGCTGGGGTATTGATGGTGACGCTGGCAAGGTTGTTGACATGCACAAGCTCGGTGTCTGGGAGCCTCAGGCCGTCAAGTTGCAGAGTATCAAGACTGCGGTCGAATCGGCTTGCTTGTTGCTGAGAGTTGATGACATTTGCGGTGCCAAGAAGGCAGCGACATCAGGTGGTCAGATGGGCGGCGGTGATGATTAGATGTGTTGATCTGGAAGATATAACCATGCGGTAGTATCGTCAAAAAAGTGTATTCCAGAAAACCACAACATTCAAAAAAATGTACGAACTAGATTCCCAGCAATTCATACTCTTGCGCTTTTGACGTGACAGCCAACCGTACTTTGTCATATTGATAGAATCACATCACAGCAAAGGATAATGTCTCCAACATCAGGTGACGCGAACAGAGATCCGGTCCACGTCCGACCATCATCCGTGAAGCTTCAACATCAACCATCAACCATCATACCATCTCGTAAAAAAACTCCAGCTCGCGGTCGAAACGAGCTAAAATCCAGAAGCTTCCAGACAAAACCCTCTTGGAGTGACCTTTTTCTTTCTCCATCGAACTTGCACGATCTGGACTTTGCGGAAATCCCAGGAGAACGACGGGCAGTCTCTTTGTTTTGCTTTCGGCTCGACAAAACATCTCTATCATCAGAAGATCTGTATCCAAACATTTCACTGTTGGCAAAGAAAGATTACTCTCAACAAGAGCCAATAACCTCAGAAGGAAGGAAAAAGTGGGGGAAAAAGGCATATATATCCCAAACTCGCCCGATTCCAAAAAACCCAGCCTCCTCCATCAGGAACCTACAATCAAAAGCACACAAAGGGAAAAAAAAAATGTCTTCCAACACCGGCATCTCGCCACACGCAACCGCTTTTGCAACCTCATACGCAAACGCCACCTCCCTCTCAGCCCCAGGCACACCCACCGCCCTCGACGCCTCGGCAACAGCAATGTCAACCCACTACCTCCCAAACCTAGTCTCCTTCACCCTGGGCACCACAACCACGATCCCCACTCCCGAATCCGCACAAACGGGCACCTTGCTCCATCTCCAAAAACTGCAAAAGGCGAATGTCGGGACCGATATCAGACTGGTCAGGGTCGCGGTCAAGGAAATCAGCGAGTTCGCGGCTGCTGTGTTTGTGACGTGGGAGTTGGTCGTCGAGGCTAAGAAGAAAGAGGATGGCGGTAGAGGCTGGAGGTGGAGGAATTGTTATGGGTATAGGAGGGTTGTCGATGCTGAGGGAAAAGTGGTGAGGGAAGGGTGGGAGTATATCGTTAGTGACGAGGAGGTTGGCGAGTTGATTAAACGTGTGCCAAAGTATTTTGAATTGTAGGATTGCGATGATGATGATGAGCAAGTCGTGTAGATTGTCAAGAGAGAAATGATTCTATGAGATGCTGGATCACTGATGATTGTCCAAGGGAGAAGTACAAGGATCAAAACTAAGCTTGTATAGCATTTGTATAATGGTCATATCCTGACAGTATAGGCAGACGGTGAAAAACTCCGCTGATGGTCTCACTCAATCTTGATCCTACGTCGGGAAGAGAGAAAGGAAAGGAAAAAAAAAAAAGAACAAGGCCCCAACACCGACGCTATCCTGTCCTGCCAGTCTCAGGCTCCCAAGAACAAACTAAAAAAGGAGAAGAAAAAGGAGAAGAAAACAACAGCAAAAGAGGGGAGATTTTTTGTGTTTCACCATTTGAAAATGCAACAAAAAAGGAAAGCAGAAAAACACTAGAGTAGCAGAAGCACAACTAGTCGGCCAAAGCAAACAGCAAAGGCTCGTCATCGTCAGCAGTGGCCGAAACCTCGCGATGTTTGCGTCTGCTACTGCCTCCACTACCACCCTCACCTTGCGTGAGCAATTCAGAGAGGCTCAGCTCGCTTCTCACACCTTCGGCGACAGGCATACTTGCAGAGCGCAAACCATAAGCATCTTCCTCGACATTTGTGACACCCCTTGCACGAGGCTGCTGAGCTGTAGACGAAGAACGGCGATTAGTGACGAATGTACGAGGTGAGGTTGGAATGTCGATGGCAGTTGATAGTGGTGTATCTGTACTGCGGGTTGGCGGGTGGGTAGAGACATCGCGTGTACCATCGCTGGACGAGGGTTGCAGGTTTGTGCCTGAGAGACGGCTACGACTACGATCGCGAGTGTAGTCGGCGGTGATGCTATTGTTGCTCAGTCGTGACGGGATGGCTGGCATGTGTGGAGTATGGGGCGAGATGGCCTTGCCAGGTGACGAGGAAGTCGAGATGGATCCCGGAATCATGCCTGGTACATTTTGCAGCTGTCGACTTGATGAACTAGAGGATCGCTGCAACATGACTGATGACTGCATCGATTCAGACAGCTGTGCCGTTGAATCTTTCATCCTTGAAAATTTCGAGTACTGTGCTGCAGCGCGTTGCGAGTTGGCGTTCAGAGTGGCTTTGTCGGTCTTGTTAAGACTGGATAAGCCCTTGTTCCTGTCAAGCAACTTGAGAAAATCGGCAATGTTGTCTTCATCAGCTTGCACTGAGCCTGAACTTGCACCCGCTTCGCCCTCTTGGAGCGTGCTTGATCCACGATTGGTAGAAGATATGCTAGCTCTGCCGCTACTGTTGTTGTCTTCCTCAACCCTGCTACTCGACACCGAAGAAAAACGTCCTCTTCTGTTACTAAAGCTTGAAGAATATCTTTGAATGGGTGCAGGTTTGGGTGAGCTTGAAGCGGATGAACCAACAGCTGTCTCGACTGCTACGGCACCCGGATTTCGCAAGGCTTGTTGAGGAAGTGTAGACAGTGATGACTTCCGGGCGTGTGCTAGTAATGGATTACCAGAACTTCGACCAACAGAACTGCTTGGCGAGCTGGACAAAAAGTTACCCGCAGCAGGAGATGACGACAGAGAACCGGCTTTGAAAGGTTGGAACGACACAGAAGGTCTCCGCTGGACTCCTGGATCTCTCAAAGATGAAGGCGCGAAACGTGCAGCTTCACGATCCCTCTGACTCTGCGAAGAGTAGCGACGGGGCTGACCGTCTTGTGGAGAGGGTCCTGACTCTTCGTGCTCGATAATTGCTTGAGCCGAGACAGGTCGATCACTATCGCGGAAGGAGCTCGTCCGCGGAGATGAGCTTAAAGTCGTATTCCTCTGCGCAAACGAGGAAGAAAAGCGTTGTGTCTGAGTCCGCAAAGACGGGCGCTCTTGATCCAAAGAAGTTCTTTCTCTGCTCGACTCGCCTGACAAGCGACTATCAGGACGTTCATGTCCAGCCATCCTGGCACTGATGAGTCGCTCGGAAAGTTCGACCTGCAGATCGAGATTTTTGCGGTACGTGACTGAAATGTTCAGCGAGCCTAACGGGCAGTGCAGCGGAGAGAAGCGATAAGTCTCGGTTGGTCTTCTGTCAGAAGGGTATATTGAGCAGTTCAGGGTATCGACCTGTGATGTGTCGACAAGCAACCCGTCTGAGACACGATACCGAGGTCGAAGTGTGGCTGGTCCACTCGCAGCTTGCTTTCCAAGACGACGACTCAGCTTCCAAGCTGGTAATAGTCGGGCATAGGTGCAGAGAGCTCTGCAGGTGATGACACCTTTTTTGTAAAAGCTGGGTGCAGGCTCTTTCAGCGTTGCTGGAGATACTGATGAGGCATCATCCAGACTGATTGTCCACCTCTCGTATACAAATCTCGAGAGGGCGTGATTTTGCGGCGTTGGAGCAGAGGCTTCGAGTCTTCTCAGCGTCTCGCTCACATCCCAGGGCTTGCCCTCTTCATCCGTTGCGACCAAGGTTTGGTTGGGAGCGAGTTGGGCTGTATCCAGATAGACGTCGATAATCAAAGGAGCAGGTTTTTCTACAGTGGCATCCATAGACCTCCACTCTTGCAAGTCTTGGTTCAAGATGTCTGTTTCCTCTATCAAAGTATTGAACTGGAGTGGGGTCAGACATGATTACGATGCATAGTACAATGAAAGTGGAGCAATTTTGGAGATGGCAAAGGGAGCGATTGACTGTCTTTGATAGGAACGTGTTCTAAATGACACAAGACAGATATGACAATGACCCAAGACACAAGAGTGCCTGACAGCAGGACTTCTGTCAGGTTCATCATGGCACACGGCCGACCAAGACTCCAAAGTCTTTCCGGAACAGTATGTACTACTGCAGTGGTCAAGGGAGTATATGGCAAACAGTGGGGAAGACAACGCGGAAAGGAAAGATTACGTACCCATCTATCGACCTTTGCCTCTCCATTTCTGGACATGGCAGGTGGTAGGCTGACTCTTGACGAGCAGATTATGAGAGCAGCTTTTGTGAAAAAGTGCTGGACAACCAGGTTGGCTCGGTCTTTGACACTCTGCTCTTTCCCATCAGACGAGCGCACTGTCTGGCTACCCGAGGACAGATCCTCGCTGGAGTATGTCCGTGTCGACATGGCATCTCGAGGAGTGGACGACCTGAGAGGGTTGGTGTGAGGAGGAGCTGGAGCAGCAGCAGTCCTGGTCGAAGGACGTGGGTGTTGGTGCATGGTATAAGGGCGTGAGGGGTTTGTACAGGCGAAGGTATGGCGTGTATACTAGACGGATGTTATGTCGATGGGCAAGCGATCCATCATAGTGACAGGCGTCAGGTGTTGAACCTTGATGGCGGCTCGGCGGGGACGACGATGTGATGGGCAGACGTTGACGACGGGGGGGGTGATGATGATGATGGATTATGGCTGCATGATGGACGAGGCAGCAGGACAGTGTCTTGAGTAGGTGGTTAGAGGTAGCAGTCTCTCGGGAGAGACGAGCGAACGTCTTGTGGTGTTGGTCCCTTATCGCCGTGTATGCAGCTTGTGACTCGACGACCCGCTAGCTTGGACAAGCTCTGGAAAAGGTCCCCGCGTCTTGTGACTGGCCGAACGACAGCTCGACAATCAGCACGGATGTATGAGTAGATGAGGAGAAAGAGGAGAAAGAAATGGACAAGGAACAAGCAGACGGTCGAATGAGCAATTCGTTATCGCCTCGACAAGTCACGATCGGCGACTGGATGCATCATCCACCTGTGACCCTCGCCCAGGCAACTGCAGCCGTTCAGATCACGCCAATACCTCCCCTTTTGCTCCATCAATACCACATTGCCAGACATCCATCATTGCTGATATCCTAGGCATCTTTATCGCCTCGTAGTCTTTGAAATATCATTTCTTTCGTATCAGGAAGGCAGCCTCCTTTGTTCCTTCCATTTGCGTTTGATGTGCGGAAGACCCTGTTACTGCACCTTCTCATTCATGTCAAAAGCACGCAACCGCCACTGTTCATCACGCGCCATGTCGCAAAACCAAACAATGTCCTCGCCATTCTCAGCTGCTTGATATTCCCGCATCCTGTTGTACTCGGGTGCTGAGAGTTGTCGTTGGACGGATTTCTGGCTTTTCGGCAAGCCTGCATAAAGCATTGTCTGGACAAATGGTGCAACCACTAGTCTTCTGCTCATGGTACGACTTGTCTGACGACTCGACTTTCCGATTCTCGTAGAAATGAAAACTCGGTCAGAATATTTCAAAGTTGAAACAACTATCACGATAAAGCGGACTTCACTGACCTCGAACAGACGATCATGTCGGCTTGAGGCATGAAACGCCGTGAGATGCGTGTATCCGCGGTTGGGTATACCACCTAGTAGAATACACCCTAATTAACATCGCTGAAACACTGCTAAAAAAAAAAAATTTGGACGCATAACGCCAGCAAGTCACTTATTCTCAAAAGGGCAATCCGGTGTCTTCATCGTCGTATGATCCCTCTCCATCTCTCCATGCACAACCCCCTCGTCACCAAGGGCAATGAGGTACAGTTGAATGCTTGATACAAGCACCCAATATGGTTTCCACATCAACACTAGCATGACCAGCATCACTAGACCGCAACAACTTCTTCCAGAATGGTGAACCGTCCCTCGGTCGAGTCGAGCAGAACCTTTGCACCCAAAGGCAGAGTAAGCATAGGGTCAGAGTGTCCAGTATCGACGTTGGCCAATATAGGGAAGTCGATCCCATAGGATTGATCCACAACCATCTTCTGGAAAGCTGCTCTCATCTCGTCAACATACATATACGGCCTTCCGACAACTACACCGGCAACATTCTCAAGTACACCACTGTTACGAAGGTCGGCCATAGCAGTCTGAGCAGCAACCAATGAGAAAGGAAGACCAGGTGTCTCGCCCTCGGGCAATTCGAGAAGCAGAATGCAGCCTTGATAGTCGGGCAGATATTTCGTACCACATAATTGTACAATGGAAGGAAGACATCCACCATGCAATCTGCCATTTGCTTTTCCACCTCTGAGCCATTGCCATGCAGGCGATGGTTCGAGTTCCCTGGGCCGTTGATTAACGTCCTTTACGAGCCAGTTTTTGAACTCCATGGTATGCACAGGTGATCGTGGAACTTCTTGCTCCACAACCGCCTGCATCAAAATCCGTCGGAAATGACTCGCAGTGAACTCGAGCGCATCCGGCTCTTCTCCAAACTCTGGGATAACAGCAGGACCATAGAATGTCCTGAGGCCAGCTTGCATGAACAAGGCACTGTGCAGGAGTGTGATATCCGAATAGCCGCAAAAGATCTTTGGATTCTTCCTTATCATTTCATAGTCAAGATGCGGCAACAACTCGTTTGCAGAGAATCCGCCGATTGTGCATATAATCGCTTTGACAGAAGGGTCTCTGAAAGCTTCGTGTAATTCTTCGCAACGCTGTCGGATTGCGTGGAGATGATCTCGAGGTAAGGTTTCGGTGAAGATCACCTTGATGAAGAAGCCTTGTCGCTCAAAGAAGCGTGTGGCCTTTTGGATTCGGGCAGAGAATAAGGTGTTCAATCTGGATGATGGTGAGACGAAAGCGATGGTATCGCCCGCTCTCAATGCAGGTGGTAAGCTTGCTTTGGAGTTGAACATTCTTGGCTGGTACAGATCATAGAAGTCCTGCGTCTTGAGATCATCATGGCCAACGTCGTTTGCGAACAGGTGAGTCAAGTGCCCTGTACCACTAGATTTGATCTTTTGTTGGAATATATATTAGTGTTTTGCATACCTCCTCATCACATGACATATAATCCGGTGTGGTCTAACGGCTAGGATTTCTCGCTTTCACCGAGGAGGTCGGGGTTCGATTCCCCGCACCGGAACATCTTCTTTTGTCCTTAGAAGACAATGTCTATCTTGCTCGCCATAGAACAGATTCTCCCAAGGGAATGACATACTTTGTGTCGCAGCAATCAAATGGTGAGCGGTCATTCTCGAATCGACATGTTTTTGATCTTGTCTTTTTTGCTTAATACGGGATCAGATAGCCAGATGCGGGTGTCTTGACACGTCGGCAGCACAACTATAGATGCCTCTACTCGTCTCCAGTAAGGATTTATTTGATTTGTGTGGAGCAAGATCTTGATTGAACTTCTTCCTTCTGAATCTTTTGGTCGGTCTGCATTCAATCGTGTCGCTGGCTGTGATCGGCGTTCTCTCCATCTGGTAAAGTCATATAGATCAAGCTCACTTCCTAACTTCATGGCTTTTCCATGCTACTTGTTACAAGCAAGATGGCCATTTGTTTCACCCACTTCGATCTCTTAAAGCCAATGCTATTCAAGACCCTTTCCTACTCTCCTGTGGTGCCACGAGCACCAACAAAAAGGCAAGACTGTCACTTGGAATAAGGACGAACAAAAAGATGATCAATGATCCTGGCAATGGGCGGAATCGAACCGCCGTCGGGTCGGCGTTGCTGGTGATTAAACCACAACGACACATGCTACCACTACACCACATCACCATAGCTTGTATGGATTGAACCTGGTTGGCCAGATTCAGGATCTTAGGGGGCGGCAGATCTGAGCAACTCATACAGCTTAAAATCATTCGGTGAGCTTCATGCTTGTGTCTGCGATGACAAGACGAAACAAAAAATCTATACTGGACTGGCTAGAATCTGAACTGAGCTAATACTAGTTGTCTTGACTTGTCGTTTAGTTCTGAAAATGGCAATCCCAGCCACAGCGTACAAGCCGTTAAAAAAAAAGAGTCAAGATTTTTCTCGCACTGTGCCAATAACAATGCATACCAACCCCACTTCCTGTCCCCCCAACACAAGTAAAATTGTTTATGTATGGTAAATGCAATCAGAAGAAAAGGTCGTACCCGTTACCGGAATCAGAATTCGATGTGCTAACCATTACACCATGCAACATGATGAATGAGGCATTGTGTGAGTTGTGAATTATATAGAATGTTGAGTGTATCTGCAACTCCAAGCCTGAAGAGCTGACAAAAAAGAACCAGCATTACATACTCAACATCGTGGGATGATTGATCTTTTAGATCCTTCCCCTCCCAAGGTTTCTCGAGAACAAGGTTAGCGATGTTCTCTCGATAAGCCAAGTATCTTCATCCAGCTCTCATCAGCCACGACGTTGTGGCCATCAATACCTTGCCTTGCCTCCCTGAGCCGCCGGCCACTCAGTGGAAATCTGTGCAAATGCCATATCAAAGCTTCCATGGCATTGTAAAGTTGCCTTGGTTCCACAGTTTGAAACCCGAGAGGCAGGCACTAACAGCAGAAGCACCTTTCACCATTCCAGCAACGATAGGAGCACCCCCCCCATATCCGCACTCTGCAACATACTGAACAGCGCATCAACGCCTCAGAGCGACTGGAAGCTTGAAGCAAGAGAAGCTAGGCACAAATCAGCATGCTTAGCCCGCAAATCCGCCCCATCCCAGAAACACAAAACTCACCAGCAACAGGCACCCAGATTGCCAAATCCGACAGCACTGAGAAAAAGGCGTGGCGACAACCCCAAGGAATGCAAGACAAAACAATCGCAACCACGTGCGCAGCGGCAGTCAACGCAGTGCCCACACCAGCCAATTTCCTCGCTTCTTCGAAGATGTTGGTGATGGTATCGGCATTCTGTTCTTGGCCTTTGGTCAAGTCGACGAGATGGTTGAAGTCTTGCAACGTGATGTTTCTCATGGCGAGGGTGACGTCGTCGAGTTTGACTTGGGTGAGGAGATTGTGGAGCCAACTGGGGAGATTGAGAGTATTGGTGGACATGTTGAGCGCGGGTGTATGTGTGTTAAGTTGTTGGTACGAATTGATTGTTATGGTGTTGACCTTGAGAGATCGATTTACGTGAGAATTGAAGCGGCAAGGCATTGGAGTAGAGAGGCGCGGCTATAAAAGCGCCTGGAAAGTGGCACACAAGGCAGGCAGGCGCTTGTGAAGCGAGGTACAAGCAAATCTGTTTCGTCTCGTCTCACATTCCCAGAAGTTCTCA
Organism: Aureobasidium sp. P6; assembly: GCA_003992365.1. Taxonomy (NCBI): domain Eukaryota; kingdom Fungi; phylum Ascomycota; class Dothideomycetes; order Dothideales; family Saccotheciaceae; genus Aureobasidium; species Aureobasidium sp. P6. The sequence continues at coordinate 441,874 of RZIQ01000008.1, read as the reverse complement.
GCGAATGGTGGAAATATTCGGAAGGACACCTTGAGGTCAAATGTCTTTGTTCTGTATGTCTATGTTGAATGTATATGTCTGATAATGCTTGTAAGCCCAGGGGTATCTTTTTTTCGAAAATCTAACTCCAACCCAACGCCCATGATGTTTTCTCGAATCTCTCAAGCCGCAATCTCACCACGGAGCTCGGCGCTCAATTCATCAAGATTGCCTTCACCGAGGTTGTCGAAACCAGTGAAGCCTTCTTCGACGACCCACTTCTGGTTGTTCTTTTCCAATACTTCACATGCGCGGCCAACGACAAGTAAGCCAGGAGGTCTGGAACCTTCTTCCTCGACAGCAGCGCAGACGTATTCGAGAGTGCTACGAATGACTCTTTGATCGGTGCAACTTGCTCGTTCAATGACAGCGCATGGTGTAGTCTTTGGATAATTCTTGCCTTCGGCGACAAGACTCTCTATCAGAGCACTCAGTCTGTGCAAAGACATGAGGAACACGACAGACTGGTTTGCAAGGTAGACTGGCGGATCGGGAGCGGCTCCTTTGCGACCAGTTCCAGTGCAAATCAAGACTTGATCACTCACTGCACGATGAGTGACTGGAATCTTGGCGAACAAGGGAGCACTGAGAGCAGAGGTGATGCCGGGCAGAACACTGACTTCGAAGCCTTCACGGCGGAAGAAGTCGTACTCTTCGGCACCACGGCCGTACAGGTATGGGTCTCCCTGCTTCAAGCGAAGGACGGTTTGCCCCTTCTTTGCCGCTGCGAGTCCGAGAGAGAGCAGTTCTTCCTGAGCAGCTTCGGCATTTCCAGGGAACTTTCTTGCAATGTGAACAGGCGTACGTCTGGGGATGAGATCGAGGACAGGAGCTGGAACGAGCTTGTCCGCAAGGATTACATCGGCGCCACGAATCGCCTTGAGCGTCAATCCAGTCAAGAGATCCGGATGACCGGGACCGGAACCAGCAAGAATGATACGACCTCTGCGGCTTCTAGAGTCAAGAGCTCCTGGACTGAGTAGTGGTGTATTGGCTTCAATGGCAGCCTCCTGACTGTAAGAGGCCAGCACAGCATCAACATCCGCATCTGTGATGGCAGCCAAACGACGCAGAGGCCAGTATTCGCAAATCTGCGACAGCCAACGCATTCGCCTTGTTCTGGCAGCCTCGAGATCGGTAGGTGTGATGAGCTTGTTGAACTGTGCATTCTGTCCTGCATCTTCCTCTTCGGCTTCCAAGTCCATGGACAATTCGGTGGCGTGGTCCTCTTCCCAAATACGGCGACGGATTGTGCCCAGTCTCTCTACAGCAGTACCGAGATCGGCTGGCAAAGCGGAAGCGATTTCTCGTCGAATGCGTGATGCCAGTTTGCAGCCTTTTCCGGACGTTGTGACACCAATCTGCAGAGGGCCTGATGTATGTGTGGACAGGAGGGTGAATGTGCAAAGATTCGGTGCGTCGGCGACATTGACGGGAATCCTCAATCTACGACAAAGACTCGAGATATGTGTGCCTTGAACACCCGTCAGCAGGATCCTCAGACCAAAATCAACCAGAGCCACATACTCAATGCGCCTTTGCCTGCCGTCGTCACAAAGACGGCATCCACGACATTGTCCACTTCATCTCTTCCCAGAGTCGTCAAGTCTGTGTCTTGAAAGTTCCTCTTGATCCATTCCACTTTGCCCTCTTCAATCTTCTTTGCCAGTCCGTAGTGTACCTCTGCATCTGCGGGTGCAACGATCTTTGGTACTGCACCAACTTCGAGAGCCCGGTTACAGCGTGCACCGGCCAGAGGGTTCGATCCAACGATCAGATGAACATGGTTGGTCGAGTCGACAGCAGTAAGCATTGCTGGGGCGGCCATGTTGACACTCTCGCCTCCTAAAGTACCGAAGCTTGGATAAATGGACAAAGTCTTGGTAATTCGTGATGAGATATGGTGTCTCGGGAAGATTATGGAGGCAAGAAAACCAAAGGAGTGGCGAGTAGTCGGACAGATCAGGAAACCAAAATATATCAAGAAAATACACCAAGGGAGAGAAAGATAACACAAGGCTCAACTCATTGTTGAATTGCTTGTACTTTTTCTCTCGGCATCCCAAAAGTCCAAAGCCCGATAACGCGGTCGCCGCGATAACGCAATTGCCTCCGTCCAATGGGCTTGTTGTTATTGGTCGCCCCGCCATGTTGGAGCCAAGATAGCATAGCGAACGCAACAAGGGTTTCCCTTCAGATCATCACCGATATCATGAGTTGTACCGTAGCTGATCTGATCAAAGACAGCAGAGAACGACATGAAAGACTGGACTGATATTGCGTACAAAAGACCTAACACATACCATCTGAAAAGGCAAGTTTGACGTTTCCGAGGAGAGATTATGTTGGCAACACAAGAACGTTCTTTAGCCTTTCCCCCACCATATCTACCACAACGAATGCGATCGCGGCCGCGGAGAAGGACGCCAACATCTTCCGGAGAAAGAAGGACTTCCGGGCCATGTGTTCGACGATGCTATTACGATACAGAATATTTACAAACAGGGCCACCGCAGACTTCGGAGACTATCATGCTGCGCAAGTGTCATGCACAAATCGATTGGCCTCTGCTCTACAGATGCGATCCTCCGCGACGATATCCTGCTAGCTCAAGCCAACAATTCTCGCCAGATGCTGTTGATGAAACTGATACCTTCCTTGCGGAAAGTGTCTGCTTCTACAAAGCTGCCAGTAGCATTCAACACCAAATTCGCAGGCTCCTCGATGCGATAACGCGGCCAATGCGGTAAATCTGTGCCATTCGTCGCATTCCCATTGGGATCATGCGTGCCCACAAAATTAGCATACAACTTTCCAATGCCCGTACTCAATGTCCTATAGTTCTGATACTCAGGCAAAGGACCCATGGCTCCAGAAATATTCTGGAAACTGAACATTACATTGTCGAAATGCTTTACTGAGCCTGGTACAGTGGCGTTGTAGAGAGGTGTGTCGAAGCGGTAGGAATAGACTTTTTGACCGGCTTTGGTGTAGAGTTCAGCCATTTTGCGTCTTTGTGCTATCATGACCAGATCGCCTCCAATAGCTGCTGAGCGACGCCATTGTAAGCCATACGAGGGATAGGTGCTGTTGGCGTGATTGGAGTATGGAGGGTCGACAGCAGGATTGTTGGGATAGAGTTGTAGGAGTTTCTCAATGCTAGGAGGAGACAAGGCATAGTTGCGCCAGTAGAAGAGAGAGTCGTAGACGTCTTTGGTGGTGTTGAGTTTTTGTACACTGAAGCTGACTCCTTCATCCGTGTTCGCACCCGTGAGCAAGGGCACCCGAATGAACTTGTTCTGAGCCAGAAGAGAGGAAGGATAATCTGTCAGAAAGTCGCCATCGACGACAGGATTCCAGACTACAGTGTAATTGGAAGCGAACAGGGCTGCAGAGCTGAGATTGCGAAGGCAAGTGAGCTGGGAGGGAGAGGTCCAAGTTCTTGGACAACCCACAGTTCTCGTCAGATTATCCGTAGCAGCAGAATAGAAGGGCAAAGTGTTTAGACTGGCGCCCTCGGGTCCTCCTGACTCGAGGATTGCAGCATGGAACAGATTGTCGTTGCGACCATTGTAGCTAGTCAAGTGGAGACCGATACTTTGGGCCCCAGCAGACTCGCCCCAGACAGTGACACGGTTTGGATCGCCGCCAAAAGAGGCAATATTTTCTTGGATCCAACGGAGTGCAAGGCGTTGATCGAGTAGACCAGCATTGGAGGAGCCCTCGGCATGCACGACTGGAGTGTTCAGAAAGCCCCAAACTCCAAGTCGATAATTCATACTGACGGCAATGAATGGATTATCGGTCAGTGTTGAAGCTTCTACGATGCCACTCAGATTGTACTGTGGGTCGGCCGTGCTACCTAGGGTAAGGCCACCGCCATAGATCCAAACGAGAACTGGTAACGATTGATTCTCGTAGCCGGCAGGGCGAACAACTAGACGAATCAGCTAGGTCAAAGTATGGTAGAACGAATAAGTCACCATTCAGAGTGAGACAATCTTCACTCAGGTTGAAGTTGCTCCCATACTGATAACAACTGTAACCATAATGTGAGGCGTCTAATACACCATCAAAGGAAGTGTTTATAGATCGAGGCCACCTGAAGCGCAGGTCTCCAAGCGGAGGTTGGGCATATGGAATGCCTAGGAAAAGGTCTTGGTTCCATTGTGGAGAGTGGACGCCTTGGACAGTACCGTTCCTAACAGTGACAAGGGGCGAAGATACAACAGCACCAACACTAAACAAAGCGCCCAGAGAAATGATAGACGACAAGAGATGCATGCTGAGCGGTGAAGACAAAGCGATAAAGATGGTGTGTAAAGAAGGGGATTTTCAAGGCCGAAGCCTAGTATTTAGACCTACATGTCGAGCACAAGACGATATGAGTGGATGGAAAAACTACAGAAGCTAGAGAGATGGACCAGTGGGACTGGAGTGTCTTGGCCCAGCAGACGGCAGACATGATGCAGAGAGAAGCGGAGAAAATGGGGGAATTGGCGGGGAAGCGACAAAGTGTGGAGCGATGTTATGCCGAAGGGTGGAGAGAAGTGCAGATCTACCCAGGATGTGGTTGTATCATTCTACTGGCGATTGCTGCTGTACTGTGTGACGAGCGGTGGGAACAATGGACTCTAGAGAGTGGTATGGCCGATGGTGATGAGAAAGTCGGAGGGAGAAGCGAGCAAAAGTGGATCTCCGGGGACGGCTTGGCATTCTGCAATACGTCATGATCCAAGTATCCGACTGACTTTCAATCAATCATAATAGCAGTCATCGCAAGAACATCTCCGCGATAGAGAAGCGACGAGAGGACCGGCACGGCAAGAAATGCTTTCGTCATGCCGCCAGGGCGCCTTTGTCGCAGCGCAGTCACGATCTGCATACCGTAACAGATTGCCGCCGAGGATATCGCCCTTCTGGAGACACCCACTCCGACATCAATCCCAGTTTCAGCCTCTGGTACCGCCGTCGCCAGAATCATTAGGGAAGCCAGTAGCAGCCAAGCAATACCGCCGCACGAGGACACTGCTCAAGCGATTGATCCAATTGGGTCTCGTATCCGCCGCTGTTCTAGCAATCGACAGCTACTTCTTCGATGCCGTCGTCACTCGCTCGGCGCGGACATTCAAGACTGGTCTCATCGTTGCCCTCGACTACAAGATCAACTTCCGTGCAAACCCTCCCTTCGCCGACTCAGTAGCCGATGTCCACCACCGCAGCGCCGAACGCCTTTTCCATCTCCTCCGCAACAATGGCGGTCTTTATCTCAAGATCGGTCAAGCCATTGCCATGCAGAGTGCCATCTTACCGCCCGAGTTTCAGAAGATGTTTGCCTCAATGTTCGACGACGCTCCTCAGAACCCTTGGGAAGACGTGAGAAAAGTCATCAAAGAAGATTTTGGAAAAGATGTCGAGGAAGTCTTTGGTGTCAGCTTTGACGGCACACAAGAGAACATGGGAATCATGGAGAGGACGGCCAGAGCCAGCGCCAGTGTCGCCCAAGTACATTGGGCTCGTTTGGCCGACGGAAGAGAAGTGGCCATCAAGATCCAAAAGCGAGAGATTGAGCGGCAGGTTGGCTGGGATCTGTGGACTTTCAAGGTCGTCTCCAAGATCTACACATGGTGGTTCGACATTCCGCTCTACAGTCTGGTCCCGTACATTTCCGAACGTTTGATGCTGGAGACCGATTTCCTCAACGAGGCCAACAATGCCAACGAGATGCGACATCTTGTCCAGAATGAACCTCGTCTCAGGGGCAAAGTGTATATCCCCAAGGTCTATCGTGAACTCAGCTCCAAGCGTGTCATGACTGCCGAGTGGATCGAAGGCGTTCGATTATGGGACAAGGAAGGCATAGAAGCAACCTGGCACGGCGGTTGGCGCAAAGGCAGTCCCGGCGCCGGCGGAGAACTTCTGCCACCTCCTTCAAATCTTCGTCCCTCCAACGACCCCAACAACGAGAAACTGAAGCCTACCCGTGATGAATGGCGCGGCTCATCAGGCAAAGGCGGTCTCGGCCTCAACTACAAACCCGTCATGGAAACAATGGTCTCCCTCTTCTCCGCCCAAATGTTCCTCTGGGGCCTCGTCCACTGCGACCCCCACCCCGGAAACATCTTCATTCGACGCCTTCCAAACGGCAAACCCGAACTGGTCCTCATAGACCACGGCCTCTACATCCGCATGTCGCCCGAATTCCGCCACGACTACGCGCTCTTCTGGAAATCGCTCATGACCTTTGACAACGACACCATCGGCCGCATCGTCAAAGGCTGGGGTATCAATTCCCCCGACCTCTTTGCTTCGGCGACGCTCATGCGTCCCTATACCGGTGGCGATCACAGCACCAGCAAATCCATCGCCAATCTCTCAAAAGCAGAGCAGAACCAACGCGCCTACGAGATGCAACTGCAAATGCGCAACGGCATCCGCGAAATCCTCGGCGACGAGAAAAAATGGCCGCAGGAACTCATCTTCATCGGCCGAAACCTGCGCATCGTCCAAGGCAACAACCAATTCTTGGGCTCGCCGGTCAATCGCATCAAGATTACGGGATTGTGGGCGTCTAGGGCGTTGACCGAACAGCCTCATCTGAGCATCGGTCAGAGATGGAGGTATTATGCCCGGCACTTGTTGTTCAGGGTCGTGCTCGTTGGGACCGACGTGTGGTTCTGGTACGCAAAGATCAAGCAGTTTTTCGGCCTGGGCAAGGGAATGGATGCGGATATCGAGGAGCAGATGAGGGCGGTGGCGGGGGATATGGGGATCGAATTGCAGCATGGTTTGTTTGAAGGTTAGAAAAGGTAAAGGTTTTGATTTTTGATCATCTTTTCCTTTTGGCGATTTGTTTTTCTTCCCCTTCGGTGTATGTCATACACAATCATACTCCACTGGCATCTTTGTCAGGTTCACTTCATTTCCTTGATAGAAGCGTCAAAGGGTAGCAGAGGTCCAGCGAGGTATAGTACAACGATTGAAGGACCCTTTTCAAGTACAAGAATCGGAGGACTCTTCTCAAGTATCAGAAAAAAAAAAACACTTTTCTCGCGGTCACTGCAATTTACTGTTCAATCGACACACGAGGTGTGATGTTTTGGCCGTGTCGGATATGCATATATAAAGATTTGCTCCATAACGTACAGTATGTAGCTTGGAAAGCATTGAAAGACACTGACAACAGCATCGAGAACACGTGCAGAGCTTTGGGAAAATTGTGGTGAGCGATGAACGTGAATTCGTTATAGATGACAAGCAAAATATGAGATTAGTATATAGCAAGGCCAGAACAAGAGGAGGAAAAAAAAGGGGGTAATGGGGTATAGTAATGTTTGTGCACGAAGAGAAAGGGCGCTGTAAGGACGGGGCAGGCAGGCAGACAGGCAGACGGGAGGGAAGAACAAGGCGGTTCAGGCAAAAGCACGGCGCTCGAAAAGACAAAGTCTTCACATGACCGAGCAACTGCTCTGCTTGTCACCCTTGACGTTCTTGACCTGAAGAGCGACACGGGCGGCCTCGGTAAAGGCCTCGTTGACACCGCGGTTCTTCATGGCCGAGCATTCTAGGACGTTTTGTCAGCGACTGCCCCCGCATGACCTCGTGGGAAAAGGCTTTTGTAACGTGAAACATACCGAGATATCTCAGCGCCTTGATCTTCTCGGCTACAGCGAGACCGCGTTTGTAGTCGATCATGGGTCGCTTGGGCTCGGTGGATTCTTCTTCGTCGGTTGCTTGTTCTCTCAGGTCGCACTTCAAGGCGACAAGGACGAGTTTGACGCCAGGGCAATTTTCGGCGATCTCGGCCACCCATTTGGATTCGACGTTTTCGAGCGAGTCTGGTGAATCGACCTGTTTGTTCGGAACGGTCAGACGGTTGTCTTTGGTTGATGGGATGTGCGCTTCGACAAAAACTCACGCTGAAGCAGAGCATAATGGCGTGGGTGTCATCGTAGGACAGCGAGCGCAAGCGGTCGAATTCTTCCTGGCCGGCAGTGTCCCAGAGCGAGAGTTCTACATGTACATTGTCGATGAAGATGTCGTGGACATAGTTTTCTGCGTCGCGTCAGTGGTGCGAGGGACTCGAGCATCTTCGGAGGGCGGTACCAAAGACGGTGGGTTCACTGCGCGCGGAGATGAAGGTTAGCTGACCATGAGCGCCGGATCACCGATTGGAGATTGTCTTACTAGACTGTAGGGAAATATCTGGTCGCGTGTTAGCAGGACGGCTGATTGAGAAGTCGGTGGAATGTCTCGTACCCTCTTGTGAAGACGTTAAGTAGCGAAGTCTTTCCACATGCACCGTCACCGCTGTAGGTAGCATCCGGTCAGTCGAGTCGTCAGGTAACATGATGTTTGACGCACAGTAAGACCAGCTTGCGCTGAACGGTTTTTGTTCCACCACAGAGAGGCATTTGGACAATTGCGTGTTGTTTGACAGAAAGAAGCGGTTGGGCGCGTTGTCGTGTGCGGGTGTTTGGTGTCTTTGATTTGGCGGAGGGGCTGGGGATGTTGGCGTAGACTTTGGTTCTAGTCCGAGGCTTGACGTAGACGGCCCTCTTTCACTTTGCTATACCAATACAGACAAGAGTCGGGAGCTCGAAAGATTTCAATGGATTGTGGAGGTGCAGAAAAGAACAAGACAAGCAGATGTCAGGTCCGTCCGACAGACGTTGGTTCACGTTAGTTCGTTGCTACGAGAGCGACTCGAGAAGCCATCGTTGGTGCATCTTGGAAGCGTCACCGTTGGAAAAAGCCACGCACGGCTACGAATCATGTACCCCATCTGCTCCCCACATCTTTGATCATCTTGCACCAGAACACGACCTTCAGCTGCGAGGCTTCGACTTCTCCATCCAGCTGCTTCCGATGGCATCAGATAGGTTCTTCAGAGCCGTCTGCCAGTGCCATCATGTTCAGCTGCCGATATGCTTGGAAGACGATGGTCATCTAGATTCCTCGGCCACTGTTCCAGACAAGGCTTCTGTCTCGGATACTTTGCATGCATTTTACCGCAGCTGAAGAGCAACCGTTCAGGTGCTTGAATTCTTCCAGCCATGCGGTTCCAGACGAGTGGACGGAGTCAGCGTCCGGATCAAAGTGATATGGCCATGTCTCTGTCAACAATCTAGCCGAGCATATCTCGTTGTAGTCCTCAGCAGTCTGTGAAGAAGCCCATTCCAAAGCCTCTAGCACAGCTTTCGACCAGAATTGTAAATCCCCGACATGGACGATTGTCTGCTGTCAAGATGGGTGTTGGTGAAGTATCGTTGTCCTCTCGGAGTTTGAGTGAACGCCAAGACTGTTATCTTATCAGCTGAACAGCGTCATGCTCGTGGTGAAGCTCCTCACTCGGTGCAGTTTGTTTGCCTGTTCACCACGTCCAACCTGCGCGCAGAACCGCCCACCAGGTTCTGAGTTTTGTGCTTCCCTCCGGTCACCGCATCTTGTGTGCTACAGATCGTCCTACCTCCGCCACATAAACAGACCTGTCGACTTTCTCCACCGCAACTCAACGCCGCCACAATGTCCGACGACGATGACTTCATGCAGGATTCTGATCAGGAGGAGTAAGATGGATACGCTGCCGTGAACAACAAAGTCTCGCGCTGACACACAAATCAAGCTACGACTTTGAGTACGAAGATGAAGACGACGATCAGGGCGGCGACGTGGACATCGAGAACAAGTACTACAATGCCAAGCAGTTGAAGGCCGACAACCCCGACGAGGCCATCGACGAGTTCCTGGGAGTGCCTGCTCTTGAAGAGGAAAAGGGAGATTGGTGCGTGCCGCTGTCGCCGTCAGCTACACTGTTGACCAGACCATGGCTGACACAACTCTTCAGGGGATTCAAAGGATTGAAGCAGGCCATCAAGCTCGAATTCAAGCTGCGCCGATATGACCAAGCCGTCCAACACTACCAGGAGCTGCTCACATACGTCAAGTCGGCTGTCACACGCAACTACTCGGAAAAGTCCATCAACAACATGCTCGACTTCATCGAGAAGAACGCAGAAGACGACGCCGCCAACAAGTGCATGGAACACTTCTACTCCAAGACACTTGACTCTTTCCAGAGCACGAATAACGAGCGTCTCTGGCTCAAGACAAACACAAAGCTGGCCCGCCTGTGGCTCGATCAGAAAGACTACCGCAGATTGACAGACAAGGTGCGCGAGCTTCACAAGGCCTGCCAGCTCGAAGACGGCTCCGACGACCCAACCAAGGGAACATATTCGCTCGAGGTCTACGCCCTCGAGATTCTCATGTATGCCGAAACTCGCAACAACAAGCGCCTCAAGGTCCGTGCCTGTATCTCATGATTGTCACTGCCACCAAACTGATCCCGCAATCTCGTCTTAGGCACTCTACCAGCGTGCTCTCAAGGTCAGATCAGCTGTACCTCATCCCAAGATCATGGGCATCATCCGAGAGTGTGGAGGCAAGATGCACATGAGCGAAGGTTCGGGAACGCCACGCTTTACGCCCTCAAGACCCCGATCGCTGACCTGTCCCTTGCAGAAAATTGGAAAGAGGCCCAGTCTGACTTTTTCGAGTCTTTCCGAAATTACGACGAGGCCGGCTCGTTGCAGAGAATCCAGGTGCTCAAGTACCTCGTTCTGACGACCATGCTTATGGGCTCCGATATCAATCCCTTTGATTCGCAGGAGACCAAGCCATACAAGAACGATCCTCGTATTGCTGCCATGACCGAGCTGGTTGATGCTTACCAGCGAGACGACATTCACCGGTACGAATCAATCCTGCAGAAGAACAAGGATCTGTTGGCCGACCCCTTCATTGCCGAAAACATTGATGAAGTTACGAGAAACATGCGCACCAAAGCCGTTGTCAAACTGGTTGCCCCTTACACGCGTTTCCGTCTCTCATTCATCGCAAAGCAGCTGAACATCAGCATCCCAGAAGTCCAAGACATTGTGGGCTTTTTGATCATGGACCAAAAGCTTCATGGCAAGATCAACCAAGAAGCCGGAACCGTCGAGATCGAAAGCAGGGCAGATTTGGATCGCATGCACGCAGTCGCCGATTGGACCTCAGCTGTGCGTTCCCTGGCTGCATTTGTCTTGAATGATGGCGACGGTTTCAGAGGTGACGATGGTGCACCATCCATGGCTAATCCCGAGGCCTTCTTCTCACCCTCCGCCCATCGTACCAGCATGCCTGCCGGAAAGCGCAGACTTCAATCCCGGCTCCCAGGTTGAATGCATCTCGACATGACTTGCATGCATGTCGGATGTCAACCAATCACGGCCCTCTGCTTGCCTCCACACCTCAATTCCCTAGTACCGCCACAAATCTGCAACGGATGGCGTACCTGGCGATACCCGGAACGTTATTTGGAAGAACTATTATGCGCCTCTTCGCTTGCGCATGCTGCTGACACAAAGCGGTCTATGCCCCTCTCCTCCCAACCTCCCTCTGGACGCTCCTTGTACTCCCGTCAGCGATTGATGAAATATCGCTCCTAAACCCATTTCATCATTAATAGGCCTCGGACAATCTCGGGCACAAACGGCTTTTCCTTTTTTCTCTACTTTGCTTTGCTTTGCGGTAACACACAACTCAGCCTCATCTACCAGCATGGACAGGTCGCATCTTTGAAGGTGGGGCAGCGGTTGTTGGTGTCGAGCGAATAGCTTTTGACAACGTGGACAACGTGGACAGAAGAAACAACAAAATAACGAACAATTCATGATGATCAAAGAAACCCGACACTGAGGTGGCGATAAATTAAAGCTATGGTGATAGTCAGATGTTGCATTTTGATCGTCCCGTGCCCGTAAGCTTGCATCTGAACAGGTCTTGCCGACGAGAGACAGGTAAAGAGCTTGCATGCTGCATTGTCGTGTAGTCAAGACTTGTACTACGAGATGAACACATCACTCCCCGTTCTTCCCGGAGCCGCCCAATGATCTTCTGCGGCCCGGAAGCTCCTAGTTGATTAGCTGGCATCAGACCCAGCCTACCATCGACGAACCCTGTGCGTCCAGATTAGCACCCACTCTGTCGGGTTCAAGAGCCACCCACTTGATTAGGTCTCCCGACCTGTCGCATTTCGCTCCAAAGAGACGCTGTTCAAAGTTTGGTTCCCACTCGACTGCGCTGGACCTCTTGCTTTTAATATCAAAAAGAATTCGCATCGTGCGAAAATATGACGAATAGACCTGAATCGTCAAAGCGCTGTCAGGCTTCGTATCTCAGTTCGGAGCTGGCGTGTCAACCCTAATGGACCCAATTTGTCTCATGGACAATCCATTATATCTTTGTCCTACTCGAAGATCAGCCTCTGTTTCACAGTACAGGTGCGATGATAGTTTGATGTGCATGAGGCGCCGAGTCTAGTGGTTTTCTAGATTGGCTCCCAGCTTTGAATCAGTCCCAGTCGATTGCCACGCTCCATCTTCGTGACCCGATCGGATATGTATGCTCTGATACATTTTTCTCCCTCTCCCGACACGCGCTTTTGGTTCCTGGCAGGAGTCAAGCCGCATGACCTATCTTCTTGTTCACGTCCTCTTCATATAGTACCGCTTGTCCTCCTGTTCTACTGCAGCAAGGGAACCGAACATTTGCTCAACCTTTCCCAAACTTACGGATCCCTTTCTTTTCCACTCCCACCGTCGTGCCAGTACCTCCCCGGCTTCCTGCACCTCAATCTATCACGTAGGGGACAAGGCTATCGTGTGAAAAAGCCCACCCACCCCTCACGCCCTCGACCTGCGTGATAGACCTCTTGCTACCTCGGTGGTTTTCTTGTTTCGTCTTTCGCTCGTCTCTTCCATCATTCTTTTTGCTTGTCGACCAGGCCGCCTGTCTGCCTGCTTGTCTGTTGCTCTGGCTTTTCACACTCGGCAATAATAAGCAGCTGCCACATACGACACTTCCAACCTGACAACCTCCATCATGTATACGTACATGGAAGTGCCCAACTACTATCAAGGCGATCGAATGTATGCCTATGGTGATTTTTCGTCCTACACCACGTCGTACCGGCCAGTAGAGTTGCAGATGCCAATGCGGCCATCGGCACTTGGAATGCCCGAGCTTCTTCATCAGCAACAGCAGCAACACCACCACCTTCACCAACCTTTGGTTGACCACTCTCAATACATTCACTCTCATCAACATCATCAAACTCCATCAACTCGACAGACTCCTGCAGTCATGGCATACTCGCAGTCTGAAGATGAAATGGCACAGCTTCAAAAGTTGTCGGCGGAGTTCCAGCCTGAGGTGACGGTGAGCTCGCTATCCTTCCCCGCACCCACAAGCTTTCGGACCCCGTCGACTGATCGTTTCCAGGGACCTCTTGTTGGCGAAAAACAACTGACTAGCGCTCTCATCGATGAATATGCTGCTGCCGACCCTGTCTACCGTACAAAGACTTCGGTATGAGCTCTTCCATCCATCTTCTTCACACTCATCACTCACCTTGTTTGCTTAGGCGCTTCCCCACAAATACTCTCACTATCGTACCACTCGTGGAGATGGAAGATGTGGTTGGAGAGGTAAGCTCATTGTTACCATCTTCACGCCGGTCGGAATGACTACTAACACCAACAAGCCGTCGCTTTCGGCTATTTCGAGAACCTCTTCCGTGTTGGTGACAGAATGAAATTCTTGGAAGAGGAAACTCGCCTCAAGTCTTTGGGAAATGTCATCAACATGGCAGGTTACAGCCAGTTCATCTGGGAAGACTTTGCGGACGAGATGTATGCTCTTCTACGTAAGTGCATGTCGGCCGACTCATCCAACTCTGAGGCCTTCCTGCTTGAGCATTTCAACAATGAGGAGATTCAAAATCAAATCATCACATATCTAAAGGTATGATATGCCGTTTACTGTGTCAGGTTGTTTACACGCTAACTCAAGCAGACACTCACCTCGGCTTGGATGAAGACTCGTCCCAACGACTATGCGCCCTTTGTGCTTCCCCATACTGTGCCCAGCTACTGCGATGCCAACATCGATCCTCATCAGATCGAGATTGATCATCCTGGTATGCAAGCACTGACTGATGTTCTGCTTAAGCCTGCTGGCATTGCTTTGGAAGTCATCTACCTTGACCGCAGCGCTGGCACTGAGGTCAACGCTCACCAATTTGCGCCCGGTCTCTCTGGTGCTCACATCATTCGTCTCCTCTACAGACCGTGCGTCCCTTGCAAAAGTATCCGTATGCATACTTGGCACTGACCTGTCTTCTAGGGGTCATTACGACATTCTGTATCAACCAGAGCAGATCTTCTCACAGCCTCCTCCGAGCCAGCCCGTTGCTATCCCTACATACCTGCAGTCCTCGATGCAGCACTATGAAGAGCCTATCATGGACCTTGGCATGTCTGATTTCATGACCATGATTCCCGGCATGTCCTTGTTGCCTAGCCAGTCCAACTGGATGCCCAACCAGTTCTATGGCGTAACTGACTATGCTGCCTCAACTGCTGCGGTACCCCCTGCTCCGGCACCCATGCCTGTACAGCATCACGCACCACCTCCATCAGTGCCTGCAGTGACACCTGCTTGCGTACCTGCAGCTCAAACTCCATCTCCGCCTTCTACGACTGACTATGCCTTTTCTCCTGTGTCTCAGACCACCTTCTTCAACTACGATCAGCTCAGTTATGGTGGCAAAGGCAATTTCAGGCCCTCAACTCACATGTTTGAGCAGAACGGACAGAATGTCGCGGCTGCGACTGCACAAAACTCTGTCTGTCAGACGGTTCAATTCAAACAGTATGTACTGGACGCAGTTCTGCTTGAGTCGCCTCACTAATTTTACTCAGCTCTCACTTCAACCGTACTCATTTCCTCAATCCTGAGTTCCACCCTGAAGAGTGGGACCCAAGCAAAGAGTACATTGTCACTAGCACACGCAGCAGCAAGAGCAAGTCGAGCCGTTGATCGTGCACGACTCTTGTCTCGCCTGCGGAAGATCGATTATGCACGACACATTTGGCACAAGTCATCCCTGCGCCATCCACTCGTTCTCAACCGACAGATTACAGCGAACCACAGCATGACGAAGTAACGACACAAGACATTCCGGGTCACCCCTTTTCCTCGTTTCTCTGCCTTGGCTTTCTTACTATCAGACTATACATTATTCATGTCGCGACCAAGTATCATTTAGCGAAGGCGTTCTCAGTGCGTCTCGGATCTCATTGCTTCTCCTCTTTTCTTTTTCCTTTTGTTCATGTGGGCACTTCTTAGGCACGGCGTTCGAAGGGGATTTATGCGAAGGTTATCATGACGGTATGTCTTAACGCCTGCGAGGATCTCAAAACGAGGAATCGGTTCAAAATTCAGGGGAGTTTCAGGGTTTCTTCTTGAATCCACCTTTACGCAGATACTACTGCATTTCTCGGACACGCAGGGCCAGGGGGTTGATATGGAGCTGTTTTCTTTTCCTTTTTCTCTCTCTCTCTCTCATAGGTAGTCTCTAAATCTAACAACAATCCAAACTCTCCCATTGACGTGTTGAAAGCAAGATCGCTCCAACTAGTTTGATCCGCCCCTTGACGTTAACTCTATCCTCTCAACATGATTACGGCAAATCTATTGCGCAAGATCGGCTTGCGAGAATGACTGCGTATTTCATACTAGCAGTGTGCTAAAAGAACATGGCCCACCGTCAATGCTCTCATTCAAACTTCAGCCATGCTTCCAGCACACCCCCCTCGCTGTCAACAAGCTTGGGGCTCTCGGGCACAGCGCGGTCCGCTCCGTGCCGGTGACAGAACTTTCAATTGTCTGACAGCTCGTTAATTTCTTTGCGTACATGAGGCATCCATTTCAAACTATCGAGAATGTCTTGATGTATTTAGAAGGACCAAAAAACGACATACAAAGTCTGCGTCAGTGTCTTCATCTTGGCGCATCCGTCGCGATCTCCTTCCCATTACCCGGCGCAACAATGGTTGAGTATCTTGCATTTTGTTCAAAGGATCTATGGACCTCTCAAGCATTTAGCACCCACAGTAGCTCAAAATAAACCAAAGTCTGATAGATTGAATGACTAGTTGGAAACGTTGATTGATTGATTTGCTGACGGGACAAAGATCTTCCCCCAGCCAATCACTTTGCGCCCCGCCTTGCCGGCTCAAGACTTTCCCAGCTCCCCGTCGATTTCCTTTCCACATCGTATCCACATTGGTCTGTCGACCGAAGAGGAGGATTTGATCACTAATTGGGCTGGATGGATCTCGACTTTGGCTCCCCCTTTTGCTCCTCTGCCGTGGGCTTCTTGCCAGCTGGATTATTCTTGTGCGCAAGATAGGAGGCCCGATGCCATCATACAATTGAGCCTCCAACAGTGAGGAGCTTGACGAGTCGCTGTCCCTAGCAGATGAACTGCTTCATGCCCTGAAAATGGAATTGAACCAGCATCAAGCCCAGTTTCTCGTCATTAGATCGCTGCCCCGGTCATCATCCTGGTCTTCATCTAGGGTTCATGTACGCTCCCAAGATTCATCAATCTCCTGAATCTCAGGTGAGTTTGTAACCAAGTCATCACTAACAGGGACTTTTTCAGAGCCTGAGATTTGGTTTTCCCTGGTCCCGAAGTCCCGGCCGCGCCTATGCATGTAATATATGGCGCAATTCTGGAGCGTCAAGCCGACGCCGCGCGCGTCCGACTACAGCAGACCATCTCATTCCCCCCGTCGATCAACCATCTCGATGTCTCTGCTTGTTGATTACTCGCGTACCCATCACTCTGGACCGAGTATTCCTTCTGACCCGCGACCAAAATAAGCTGTTCAGGAGCTAGTAGAGGACCGGGGCATCATTGAAAGGGGTCAAGGGTTCGCCCGAATGTCTTCCGGCGCGTGAGAGAGCGTCTGCTGGTGCTCATGCAATGCACCTCTTGCGCTCAGGCCGCGCTACAAATGACTCCCTGGCTTTTCTTTGCTCTCGTCCGGTTTCAGATCATCCGTCTGCTTATGATATCACTTATGGATCTCATGATCATGAATATTCCGGCGAGTCATCAGCTCGTCTTTAAAGGATGACCTCGGCAAGAAATCTCTCGCCCGGGAAACCAACATCCTCGTCAAAGACCCTGGTCCCTCTTATCCCAGCACGATGGATCAGATCTTTGGCTGACCATGTGTGGCTCATCACTCCACTACCTCGGAAGACATCGATATCTCACGGTGATCTGCAGGTCTGCAAATTCAGACAAATCAGATCTCCATTGCCCAGATCTGTACCTTCTCCAAGACAGATTCTCCTTGCTTTCGGGATTCTCAAGCCGGTGTCTGCAACTGAGCACTGAATGCACGTGTTCTCAGAAAGGACAATCCACTCCCTGGCACTTATTCTCACGCGCCTCTCCCATGCAAGGAACCACGATGCAACCCCGCCACTGATATCCAGATCTCGGATAATTGATTCCAAATCACTCGGATGATCCATTCGGCAAGGAATGGCTCAGGTTCTAAAAAATCCGTCGGAGAGGTTCTGCTGAATGCAAGCACTTAACCTGAGAGCTATGGACATGAAAACAGGATGTCTTGCGTATTCATCCCGGTGATCCATCAACCATTACTGGTCTTTGCTTTTCATCAATGGGATTGTTAGTCAGAGGTCCGTTCACCTTTGTTGCCTCATCAATCGCTCATGCAATGTACACGATACCTGCGAGATTGACAGACATGTCCATGCTCAAGGGCACGATCTATCTATTCTTTTTTTTTGGCGCAGATTGAAACTTCTAACCTTGCTTCTCACTTGATCTCTACCTTACCCTCGGGTCTCGTACACAGTGGACCATCAATTGAGATAAGTATAGATCTTCGCGTTTGATCCTGCGTGCTGGCTTTGTATCCGAAACTGCGAGCTAATTGCAAAGTTGCAAGATCGTGTCTTGGTATGAATCAGTTGCTCACGGACTTCTAGCCCTCGACAGTAATGCCCGCAACTCATTCGCGATTTTGAGCCTCGTCGTCGGGACCAGGACGGCTGTGTCCACAATAAACTCGTGGATGTTCGGTGCACCTGAGGACTATCGTGCATTATTCTCAAGTTCTGCGTCTGTTGAACGTCGAGCAATTGTGTTTTTTGTCCGTTATACTGTCCTGATCAAATTAACGAATGTTCCAGATTTCCAAGCCTTGTATTGGAGCAGCTCAATGATACATGTTGGAATTTCGTTTTTGTTATACAAAGTCAAGAAGCACTGTTGCTCGCAAACATCATGAAGCAATATCTCAACTGAAGATCTGGCAATATCACGACAGATGTTCAAACATCTTCAATTGGTTTCATGAGAGATTCTCTATCATGCTAATGTTCGAATGTGTACAAGCTGGTGATCGAGTATGCCAGGGTGCTACTCTCACCAGGCCAAAACTTGCCCTCCAGTTGAATACGCGATCATGACATTTCTTGCTCGCAGATCCAATCCGTCGTAATGATTCGAGCATCAAGCGTGGACGCCTTGCCATTCTGCCATTGTGTATCGGATTTGGCCGAAGCCAGGCTTTGCTCAAGACTCTCATCAATTTCTTCATGTGTCTCTTAGGGAATCGGGATTTTGTTTGATGATACATAATCTCGAGAAGCCTTGAGCTTTGCCGTTAAAGCACCGATTCTTCGACCGAGTCGACGTGGCATACTCGAATAGCAACGACATGATAAGGGATGAGCACAATTAAAATGGCGCTCGTAGAAGACAGGAGTCTGACGAAGCTATACTGAGATATCTACCAACAGGCTAAAGCACGAAATCGGCAATAGGTGCTGCCAGTGACCGACCAAGGACATCACAATCAGCTTCAGTTGGTCGAGCATCAGTATCATCAGGGTTGCAAAACAGAATCTCGACAAGGCGCCAAACAAGCCAGTCGCGGCATCAGCGCTCTTTTACGGCTGGAAGAGACCAGGACGGCAGGACAATCTTCACGGTGTTCTAGCTGGTCCCCAAGACCAGGACGATGACAACAAAGTTCACTTTCTCTCTTCGTTCATTGTCATATCTGTCCTCCACAGGTATTCATACTGATCACGATTGGCGTCTGTGCGAACATAGCACATGATATCGCCAACAGTGGCTCTCAAGATTCTATGGCATTGGCTTGGAGATTCGGCACGATGAGTGGCATCTGCGTCGCCGGAGGTGTATCAGGCGGTCATCTTAACCCAGCAGTCACAATTATACTCTACGTCTTGTGTGGCTTCCCGAAAAAGAAGATTCAGGTATACATTATCATGCAACTGGTCGGCGCGTACATCGGCGTACTCATTGCGTATCAAGTATATCGAAACTACATTGTGAGCTTTCTGAATTCCGATCCGGTTTCAATAGGGACTGTCTACAACTCCTTTGTGACGAGCCGGAGAGACGGTGTGACCGATGCTGTCTCAGAGTTCCTCACTGCATTTGTTGCTACCGCCTTTCTCGGTGTAGTCGTATTGGCCTTGGGCGATGACAGCAACGCAGCCCCGGGAGCAGGAATGAACGCATTTATCATCGGTCTTGTCGTCGCTATCGAAACTATGGCCTTCTCAGCGAGGACTAGAGCCACACTCAATCCTACCCGCGATATGGGACCTCGATTAGCTTTGATAACGATTGGCTTCAGTAGACATGACTTGTTTGGTGACGGCTGGTGGATATATGGTGCTTGACGTGCGACAATTACCGGCGCAATTGTCGGAATCATCTTGTATGATGTCGCGATCTTTGTGGGAGGGGAGTCGCCCATCAACTACCCCTGAAATAGTGTCAGTCGGACATCAGGCCAAGCTAAGGTGGAGGCATAGGTTCAGACGCAGAGCAAGGTAGATGCCCCTTGCTGCACTATTGACGATGAGTTTCAGAGCCTCCGAATATCTCATTCGTGCGAGGGATATTCGATCTCGCTTCACCCTGCAGTCTGAAGCCCTGATTGCTCGTATGGGCATCCAGAGTGAGGCTTCTCAACGAGCCGTTCCAGCGATGCGATCAAACAAGGCAATGGTCTCCTGCTTAATGGTTTCTGTCTCGTTGATTCATCGCGCGATCTGGTATCCTATCCACTTCCTCAGTCCTGCAGAGATGTCTCACCAACAAGATGCACTTTTTCAACTCTATCTGAGCATCCACAAAGCATTGACATGAATTCGCAGAGGATGAACTCAAGTTTCACGCGATTAAGCTCACCCGTTTACAAAACGAGAAAGCGTGGCTTGACGTTTGCCCGCAACGGTTTAGCAACCGTCCGAAAACGTCGTGAAAGTTTGATCTTTCGATGCGCCAAGATCGAAAACTTCCATTCCTTCTATGACTACTCGATGAGAGCGAATTGTGGAGGTCGTGATGAGAGACAGTCTTGCTTCAGCTTCAGGACTCGATTTTCGACGTACGATGTTTTCTAGTAGGGCAGACATTTCCAGCTGTGACCAAATTGGTTGAACTTCAGCTCTGGAGGCCATACCAGATGTGGCCAGGCAAGTGAGGGTGAAGGTCATGGTATTTCGACTAGGACAGCAAAATACCCAAGGCGACAAACCTCCATCGTGGCATCAAGGTTCAGCCTCACCAGAGCTAGACAGCGGCTAACGACTGCTCAACCACAATCGCGTAACCGACAAGACCTTCCTCTTCAGCCTCACACGTCTTTGTCAAAACAAATCCATCGTGGTATGCAGCCAAGATCATGAAGCACGGCTGACAACCATGGTTCATGATGTGTATAGTATTCAGGAACCAAACGGAGTGGCCGGTAGAGAACACATCCCCCAAGCCATGACAGTGACGAGCTTCTGAGAACGAGATACAAAAGCCGAGATGTTTCCCCATTAATGAACGAGAAGCACAACAACGATCTCTGAAGTATTGAACCTTGCATCCTGGTGTCTCAAAATGCGTCCAACTCTCCTCATCCCCGCTTTTGTAGCAGTCGTTGCTGCTCTGCCTGCACCCAATCCTCAGGAGATTGATCTCGATCTGATCATCAACATCCCTACACCAAGCATCATCCAAGCTACTGGTATTCCTGACAAGATCGTGACGTACGACACTAGAGCTATCCTTGCTTCAGCTACAGCTGCATCTTCCATCTTGGTAGACATCACCGATGCTGCTACTTCGACTCCAAGTATTGTGAAGCGTGCAGCCTGCGGACCTGAGCCTTCTGGATACGGACCCGCCACCACCAACCCCAAGGATGATGCTGCTTCTTTTCTGAGCAACCCTGTATATGCAAATGCTGCCAACAATGCCGCTGTTCCTGCTGGATACGTGCAGACTTTTCAAAACTTGAATGCGAGCAGTAGTGCCTACGGCTACATGGGATTTTCCAACTTGAAGGAGTATAACCCTCAGGTTTGCGCAACCAAGTGTACGCAAAAGACCACCATCTCCTTTAAAAGCACTTCAAGCTGATCATCGAATGCACAGGCAATGCAATCAAAGGCTGCATGGGTTTCAACATTTACTTTGAGCGCGACCCCAAATACACACCCGACAAAACCTCCTGCCCCAATCCCACCTCTCTCACTCAGATAAAATGCGTCTGGTGGGGCGGTAGCGTAACAAAATCCAACACGGTCAACTTTGGCCGCAAATGGGAGCAATTCTCGGTCGTCTTTGCGGGCTCCAACGGCTACGTGAACCAAAACATCGCCACACCTGCCGGCTACACCGATGCCACTTATCTGGGCAATGCAGCCATCAATGCTCCCTACGATGCTTTGGGATACAATACGTATATGGGCAGTAAAGTGTTTACCTCTGGCCCTTTCAACGCGACGCTGTGCTCGGAAGCTTGCAATGCACAGAATGCTTTCAACATCGCCAACCCACCTGCCGACGGCTCGCCGGTCCAGACATGCCAGTTCTTCAACACGTATCTGCTGTTCCTCAACAACACGCAAGCGCTAGGCCAATATTGCGTCATGTACAGCAGCGCGTGGACGTCCAAATACGCCACCAAAGTCGAGCAATGGCGTGGCAGCGACAGATATACCGTCCAATTCTCATATTCCTTTTCCAACGTGACGAATCCGGGTACGACACCCATCAAAGCTGCTGCTGTCGCGCAGGCGAAAGAGGAAATTGCGTATTCGTCTTTGCAAGGTTACTGCAGTATCTATCTGGGTTATGACGATTTGAACGCCTACATTACCGCGACATCGACAAAGGTTCCAGTATCGACCGTCACCGCAACCACGACTGTCAAGGTCAAGGCCTCGTCATCCTCTTCTTCCGCCAAAACTTCTTCTTCTTCCTCGTCAAAGGCATCTTCGCTCTCGAAACGGGCTGTGTCGTCTTCAGTTTTCATCCCCGATGGTTTGATCAAGTATCCCGCTAGCATTGTATCCAGCGCTTGCTCGGCTTTGGTTACGAGTGTGGCCAAGACTGCCACTGTTACTGGCTCTACGGCGACTTTTACTGGAGCTACCTCGAGATCTACTGTTTTCAGAACTGTTACGACTACGACACGATAGATTTGGACTACAGGGGTGGAAACTAGACTAGACGATTTTTTCGCAATGATAGAGATGGAGGATTGTAAGGAAGGGTGATAAATGGAGGGTATATAGAGCTTGAATAACTCTTTCTCTCTGGCCGACTTTGCTGTTTCTTGTTGTTCTGCTTCTTTGATGTAGCATTCGCGTGCATGAATAGCCAGCCCACATTACAAAAGGGAAACGGAGAGAACAAGGCTCAGCACATTGTTGAACAACGAATAACAAGAATACAGAGTGTCAAGGGAACTATGTAAAAGATGCAAATGTCACTGACAGCACTGTAAAAAGACTTGGGTCCCGTTGTCACGAGGGAGTTTTTTTTTTGATTCAGAAACAAACACAGGAGTTTTCCATCATCTCAAGTTTGAAGCGAGTTATTAAAGGTATCAGCCACCAACTTAAACAGAAGCAAGAAATAAAAAAGCCTTCCAATATCGAATTGATTTACACGCCTTGATTGTTAGCACCTATTATATCTTTGAGCATAAAACATTTGATCTCGGCAACAAATAAAAACAGAGAAAAAAAAAAACAAAAGATTTACAAAGATCTTTTCAAAGCCGAAAAATCACACACGCCTTGAAAAAGCAAACATCAAAATGTCTTTTCCCATACCATCAACCTTTTGACGCAAATGTACATACAATACAAGACCAGATGGAAAAAACAATGCTTCTTGAATGGAAGAAGGCAAAAGAAGAGATGTTCCGACACGGGGAATTGAACCCCGGCCTCCTCGGACCTAGTCGTTGTGCGATTGGCAGAACAGTTTGAGAGCGAGAAATCCTAGCCACTAGACCATATCGGATTTGATGGAAATATTTGAACCAATTCCAAATATATACATGCAAGAATTGTGGAGCAATCAGTCATCCCTTTCCCACTGCAGAGGCCTTTCGCAGCATCGACGAGTCTGATATAGGAAGAGAGTATTCTGCTGAATTGGTCTTTGCAAGTTCGACTCTCCGCAGTAGATTTGAGTAATTAGTGCACTAGGAAATATGATTCTTCCCGCGTGTATATGCTCAAGAAATACACTGGATGGACAAAAGGAAAAAAAGGCAAAATAAAAGAAAAAGAAAAACAAGAGATATATTTGTCTCATCGTGTATTAGGATCTTGGGAAAACATTACAGATTGTTATTGGGAAAGTCATCATAGGCGAATTCTAGCAGATCGAACACATTTCGATTCAAGGGAGAAAATAAACATTCTGAAATGGTTATCGGATAAAAGACGTCAATATACCAGAGCTTTGCAGGAATCATCAATCCTGGAAATTGTCTTGGAGATTGCTAGTTTCTAAACATCATCAACCCAGCCTCCTCATCCTCATTCTCAACTTCACCCTCATGCTGCGCATCCTCGTCCTCATCATCCTCACCCAATCCCATCCTAGCACCAAACAAACTTCCAAACAATTCATCCATGGCCCGGTCAGCCCAGTTCCCTTTGTCCTCTGGCGCCATGAAGTTCTGCAACTTCTCATGCACGGTGTACCTCATTTTCCTACCTTTACTGGCTTTGGTGTCGACGTTTTTCTTGGTCTTTGCTTCTCTGCGCATTTGGAAGCCGGCGTTGATGGAAATGGTGGAAGAGGCGGAGGCGGCAATCGAGTCGGCCGAGCGTTGTTCGAGCAGTGATTGCAGCAGAATACCGTAGAAATCGGCGTCGTCGTAGATGGGTCGCTCGTTTTCCGGGGATGCAGAGGCGAGTTGTAAAGGTGCGCAGGAGCGTGGTGTGCGTGCGCGTTTGACGAGGCGGTCACCGTGCAGTTGCTCTTGCAGCACATGGACAATGCTCTGTTGGGTTGAAGACGCATTGAGCTTGTTCTTGGGTGTAATGGCAGATGCGCCGCGGGCTTTCGCGTTCCATTTCTCGAGAATGGAGACGCGGGTGGGTTGGGCGGAGAGTTCTTGGGCGCGCATGTGCGACCATAGGTCTTCAGTTGGCGTGTCGAGGGTGTAGGTTGGTCGCTTGCGTTTGTGGCCTGTGCGGTTAGACTCCAGGGTCTCGCGCAGGGAATTCAGGGTAGACCAGAGGGTGAAGGCGGCGGTTTCGGCGGCGCGGAAGGCGTCTTGGGTGTCTTCGGATGGTGTCGACCCGGAAATGACGCCGGTGATGGAGTTTGTGCCGATGAGAGCCTTCTGAAGTTTGATGCGAGTGTTGAGGAGAGCGTCAAAGGTTGATCGTTGTGTCTTGACGGCACAACCTTTCTCTGCGTCCTGCTGTGCTGCTTGGGAGAGACTTGCTGCCACAGTCTTTTGCTCCTCAGCCATCATCTTGCGCAGCTCCGTCTTGTCTTTGGCATCCTCTTGCTCGTCTTGGTCATCCTCGGCATCCTCATCGCTCATGTCGGTAGCAGGACTGTCATGTTCATCCTGCATATCTTCGTCCTCGTCGCTGACGACCTCGTCTTCACCATCAGAGCCAGATCCTTCGGCAGCCCCATCGCCATCATCCTCGCTATCTTCTTCATCGAAGCCTTTGCTGAACGGATCATCTTCGTCATCATCGTCTCCAGTCGCAGCATCTCTGCTGATTCGAGCTCCTTCGTAGCGGGGTCCGAGAGGGACGACGTCGCGTCTGCGTAGCTTGCTCTTGCCGACGTCGACGTAGTGTTCTCTTGCGGCTGCGGCGTTGTCATCGTCATCTGAGAGGTTGTCTTCGCTGTCATCCTGTGGCGGCTCCTCTTCTGGATCAAAGTCTGCAAATGTCAGCAATCGTGAACGAAACTGCTGTAGAATCTGGATGTACCTCTAGGTGCTGGGTTATCGAGCTCAGCAAGCTGTTCGGCCAGTGTCTTTGTCTTGCGTGCCATGGTTGTTTATCGGATGTGCTGGAGAAAAGTTGATGGTCGCAAAACTTTCTTGAAAGTCTGGCGGAACATGACCCGAAGTCCCTGCCGACAGCTTTGCGGAGCCTCACAGTCTTGGCATCTCTCCACTCTGGTGAAGCTACGCACTCGATCCTTGTCACAATCTGCCGCTACAAACATTCATCTTTGAGTGTGAAATCAAATATACGCCCGTCTGTTTATCTTTTCTTTCTAGAATCTGTGTTTCTCATCCCTAGCCTCGCTCTGTTGTATCTCAGCAATGTCTTTTACTCCTTGATGCCCACGAGAGCCACATAGTCATCTTTGAGCATAAAGATAGAGATGATCTCTCTCATGGAAAATTACAGTGCTGCGCTTGCCTAGCAGCACATCAACCTCCATATCCCCAAACAGAAACCATTAATCCTTCATCCGATCCACTTCTCCAACAGAACCAACACATCAAAGCGTTGAGGGTTGATCGAATCGAACTCTGCATACCTCTCGAATCGACGACAAGGGAAGATGGTGCGAAGATACTTGTATTCTGCATCATCCATCGAACCATCCAGTCTTGCGTACCAGCCAGTCACGTCAGCAAGACGATATTCGGCCCTCTTCTGCTCGCGAATCAGACATGGTGATCCACCTTTCCTGGCTTCCATTTCATACAGTGACTTGACTTGGTTGACGGCCGACCTGACGTGCCTGGATCGAATTCCAAAGTGGGCTCCGGTAGGGTTGTTGATGTAAGGATGGAAGTGACTTGGGTGGCGCCCGTAACGTGCTTCAGTACCAAGTCCCATAACAAGATCCACGATATCTCTGTTACCTCCAGTCAAGTATTCCCTCTCGAGCACTTCGTATGCCACCTTGCACAATCTCTGCATCTCTTCCCTACTGACCCGAAAGACTGATCGCCTCTGCACTGATTCCGCAAAGCAGTCGACCAAGACATCCATAGCATCGTCTCCACGATCAGCAGCCTTGGCCATGGCATGGCGAGTGTTGCGAAACGACCTCATGATCTGGGTGCCTGATGCCTTCAACCCGTACGGTTGATCTCGGACAGGTTCGCGTCTGTGATGTGGTCCTCTTGTAGGTCTGCGTGAAGCTCTGGGGTCTGGTCTGCGTGAAGCTCTCGTATCTGGTCTGCGATTTGTTGTCCCCGCAGCCAATCTCGGTGCCTCTCTACATGATGATTGGACTATATGTCTGGTAGCGGGTTTAGGCTCGGGCATGGGTCCAAGCCTAGCCAGATGACTTAGGATGTCTGCAACAGCGTCAGTCATTTTCAAAGAGTACAGATCATCGCACAGACTGTGTTCCCCAACATTCCTGTTTCTGTGGTTAGCCTGACCTCGGTCTAGGGAAAACATTGCACATACCTGTGTGGTTGGTAACTTGTCTGATAAGAATACTCATAGTACTTGAGTGCATCGACAGGGTTTGAATAAGTTGACATGATCAGGAATCCAAGCTGATACCGACTGAGTTTGCGTCCAGCATGATAAGCCTGCGATAGTAGTGCTGCCTCCTTGTCCATCTCTGCCAGAACCGCAAAGCAATCACCAATGTCAGCAAAGAAGTCGATTAATTCTGCATCATGGGCGCAGTGTTCTAGTGACACTGCTCTGATAGGAATGTTCGGATCATCGAGCGTTGGAAGAGCCTATGCTTCAGTTAGGGAATATCTTCGACTAGTGGAGAAAAAGACTCACACTGGGCTCATATCTTGCAGGACGTAGGTAGCCACGAATGAAGAAGAGGTAGGCTTCCAAAGGAGGAAGACCCGCCAACTGATAGCACCATGCAGGACAAACGTCAAGAAGCTCTGGGTATCTCCTCAGAAAATCATCGATGTCATTGAGAAAGTGAGAAGAGATTCTTCTCTTCTTGAGATACTCCAGCAAGTTCTGATCTGCCCTGCGAGCGAAGGAGGGCATTTTCTCCAGCTTGACAACAGTACCATCTTCACGACGAGGTCTGAATTTGTATGATAGGTCGTTGGTAGGGATCGTGGTGCGTGGGTTCTGAGCAGGTCCAACTGGATCTTGACACTGTGATCCCTGAGATTGACTGTGAGGTGTAATGAAATCGGGCACGTTCACCGGTTGGAAGACGCGATTTGGGTCTCCACGAGGGATCGGATGATTGGACGCAAAACTATAGGGCTCGTCCATTGCTAAACAGGTTAGAGATGAAGACTGGGAAAGAACAGGACTCTCACTGATAGAAGAAGACGTATCCATCGATGCGCTGCTGTTGTAGTGATGCGGTTGATCATTAAGTGTAGGTGGAACTCGTCGAGAAGGCCGAGATTGGGTGTGTGATGGGGAAGTAGCAAACCAACGTGTGCCTGCCTCTAGAGGTGTTGTTTCCGAATACCGGTGGGTGAAAAGCACACCACACACTGATGATACGAATGCTTGCATCTTGGATCTGAAACAAGCAGTAACTGAATCCATCTTCATAGTTTTTCGATGGTGAAGAGTGGAGTTTCGTGAAAGACAAGCAGACAAAAAGTTTCGCCATGCGTCAGCGCATCAAAGAAGTGGAAGGAACCCTCGCTCGCGCTGCAGAACCAGTCATACAAGCAGAACGAGGCTTTGGAATCTCAAAAGGGTTCCGGGTCTTACGAACTGATAACCCCGACAACCAAGAGCGATTGACCTTATGCAATCTCGTTCAAGACACGAGTCTTCCTCGATTGTCAGCTAATAAACCGGACTTCTATAATCATGGATCATCGAGGTCAATTCATATGCATTTTGTACTTCAAAGGGACAGAATCTAAGAGCCGAACCATGAAACAATCAACATGAACAAAATCTTACGCTAAAATGTGGGTATGAACGCCGGTAAAGGAAAAGAGAAACAGCAAAGGTCATACAGAAGCTTAGAACACGCTAATGTAGTTGCCAATCCTGTCCTTCTGGTTCTGGGCGATGCACTCTGATATCCAAGTGATGTTGCGGATTTCCTGGTCTTTTGTTAGCAAGATGCCAGGCCAGATGGGCTTGAATCAGCATGACTTACCTGTTCTCTCAGCTTGACCCACGCGTAGACGACTGAGAAGGTAAATTGTCTGGTGAAGGCAAGCTTGGACAATTCCATTTCCTTCTGGTAGAACAGATCTTCCAAGCTCTTGCCTTCGTCAGAACCACCAGCCATGTTACCAACGTTGGAGCCCGAACCCATGCCAGTCTGATCGAAGAAAGTGCGATAGTCGTGTACGCCATCGACTGCGATTCTGACAGCCTCGGGATCATCTGCTCTTGACAGCATCAATGTGCCTTCGGGATGCAGCTTGCCAAAGCCAGGGTACAGCTTCTGTCTGTCTGCCTTTGACAAATCTGTGCCGAACGAGTTGAGGGTGATGTTGATACTTCTACGGTCGGCTTCGAATTCGAGAATCTCAGACATGACCTCGGCGGTGGGGCTACCAGCGACGCCGGAATGGGTGTTGACCCAGTTGTAGAAGTCTTCGAGGTAGTTCTTGTAGAGAGTGTTGCGAATGATTTCGATGTTGAGTTCGTCAAGGTCTTGATGACTCAAGGAGCCCTTGAAGTAGGGAGCGAGCGGCGTTTCGATGAGGACGCTGTTGTACAATTCTTCAATGTTTGTGGCGACGCACAAGGCGGGCATGGTCTCGAACCAGCCAAGAGGGTGGCATCGTTCGAGAAGTTCGCGGGTATCTCTCTCGTGCAGAGTTCCAGTAATGAGGAGGGCGACGTTGTCAATCATGTATCCGTAGGTCAAGAAGTCCATAAACTTGGACAGCGAGCCGGTCGCGTTGGCCTGGACGTAACGGAACTCGGAGACGAGCTTGTCGAGTGTTTTGTCTGCAAGGGCGCTCGTTGAAGGATTCGGAGGCAGGTCTGCAAGGAAGTCGCCATACGCCGGGCCAAGCTGAAGCTTCACATCTGGTTGCAAGTCAGTACAGAATCATGGGTGAACAGCCCAAGGCCGAGGGCGTACCATCGATGGTCTCGCATTGTGCCAGGTTGCCGTATTGTTGGCCGGTCAACAGAGTGTTGCGGTAGCCGCGAACAACACCCTCAATGTAGCCAGTCGTGACGTTGAAGAATAGACCTTCTGACATGGTTGTGCTGGTTGATGGTGTTGATGTCAGTCCGACTTGCCTTCAACACTTGATCACGCTCGACGTCGGCGCACCCTACTTTGCCAAGCCCGACCTCCAGACCAAGACGTCATCTTGGCATTCTTCGACTGTAAACCTGACAACTCGTCGGAGCGATTTGACTGCTCTGCATCTAGCAACCAATTGCCGCAAAGCGTCTGTTCGATGTTCAAATTACTTGGACAGTCATGCGCTCTGGCGCCGTCTACAACGAGGCCTTCGTTATGCTGCCGATTTCTATCGTCAAGCGATAACGACAGACCAACACAATCATTCTATAAACAATTGCGCGCATATCCGGAATTGCTCGCTATGTACAAAGAGTCAGAAGGCGTCAACAAAGAACTCCACGCTCGAATTCGTTCGATGCCAGAGCTTTTCCAAGCTTACAGGATGCGAAAAGACCGATCTGCCAAGCAGATTGGTCTCGAGGCACGTCTGAGACGCACCCAAATACAAAAAGTCTGGCGACAGAAGGCAAAAGATACCACTGAGTTCATCAACCGACGCCGCCTGTACAATTGGGTCTTCCGCTCAGACAGACGCGCTTTGGTGCAGCTGGAACTACCGTGGAAGAAGTACCGTCCGATTCGGTATTCAGAGCCCCCTATACATTGGTGCGTGGGGTGCGCGACTGACCACCCGTCCCCCACATCCTGGTAAGTACGGCTAAGTACTCTGAGAATACCAGCAAATTCTCTCCAGATCATGATCCCTTAGCGACGTCTAAACGGGATCAGATGTATAGCCATGAGAAGCCATTTCCTGGTCTTGCTTCAATCAGTTTCAAGTTCACTAATTGAGCCTCTCATCACAGGTGGCAAAGCCTGGAGAATCCAAACGAATTCTTGTGTCATTCAGCTTACATGAAACAAGGCGACTGGGCAGATCTCATGCCCAAGGGCTGGGAGGATGTCACCACGCCTAGTGAAATGGCTGCGCGAAAGAAGCGTGAGAATCCACCTTGAATCACATCTCTTCCAAAGAGTTTTTGACTACCTTGATGCATCACGAAGACACGGGACGAGGCTAAGGAGTCTTCCTCGTGGTGCGTCCGCGGCTGATTCTACTGCATCCAAAATCTCCTCTCGTTCTCCAGCATACCATGCACACGACCACCAGGCTTGCCGACGACCACTTCTCCTTTTCCACGCTTGAGGTATTGCCCATATTGCATTTTCCCTACAACACCGCCTTCATCCTTATCCCAAACGATTTGTCCTCTCAAAATGGTATACCTTGGCCAGTTGCGCACCTCCATGCCTTCAAAAGGAGTATAATCAACACCATGATGCAGCATATCCTGACTGATGACGCATCGACCTTTGTCCTCAGCATACCAAATGACAAGATCCGCATCGTAGCCTGGCGAAATGCTGCCCTTGACTCCACCGAGTCCATACATCTTTGCTGCATTGGTCGACGTCAGCTGCACAAACTTCGACAGGCTCAATCTTGCCTCATCAGCTGGAAGGCATGCTTCGGTCTGACTGAACAACAAAGACATGCGTGTTTCGACCCCTGGCAAACCATTGGGAATCTTGGCAAATCTGGGTATGCCATCAACGAGACCCAATTTCTTGCCTCCTGGATGATCGTACTTTGATGGCGCATGATCAGAGGAAAAGACTGTAAAAGTACCGTTGGCAATACCCTGCCATAGTGCTTCCAGATCTTCAGCATGATGTCGAAGAGGTGGAGAGCAGACGTGCTTTGCTCCTGAAAAGTGATCATGCGGTTTTGCCTTGATCTCTTCCGACAGTAAGAACAAATAGTGCGGACAAGTTTCTGCATGGATAGGCAAAAGCCTTGTCTGCGCTTTTCGCACATGGCCCATCGCAGTCTCCGAAGACATGTGCACGATTAATATCGGCGCATCGACAAGCTCTGCAAGCGAGATAGCACGATATGAAGCTTCATCCTCTGCAATCCTGGGTCTGGCAATGGAGTGGAAGAAGGGCTCTGTATTCCCATTCGCTTCCAAACCTTCGATAATCAGAGCAATCATGTCCGAGTTTTCTGCGTGTATCATGGTCGTCATGCCCAATTTTCGACAAGCCATCATGATTTCCAAAAGCTCTCTATCATTCAGCTTCAAAGGCTCGTAAGTCATGTATAGCTTGACACTCGTGATTCCCTCCTTCTCTGCCAACACTGGAAGCTCTTTCGTCAGAATCTCCTTTGTCGGGTTTGTCAAGATGAAATGGAAGCCATAATCACAATAGCTCTGTCCGCTGGAAATCGCATGATAAGCTTCCAAGACCGGCATCAAGCTGGTCTCATGACGCTCTTGGTTTGCGAATGCGATGACAGTCGTTGTGCCGCCGGCTATGGCGCTCCTGGATCCAGTTTCCCAGTCGTCGCCAGTGGGTGAATTTGCTTGGGCCAAGTGGACGTGCGAGTCGATGCCGCCGGGAGTTATGTAAGCGGTTTCTGCATCGATCACTTTGGTCGAGGAGGTAGTAGGGAGAGAGGTGCCTATGCACGAGATTTTGCCGTCTTTGATGCCTATTTCCAAGCCGAGAGGAAGGACTTCACTGGCCGTGACCTTTATCATGTGTTAGTGCGCTGGTGTGGTATCAGGCTTGCAAAGTCTAGAGTGTCTCATGATGACGGACAGTCATATCTTTCTGAATCGAGGGCGAGCTCTTTCATCAAGATCTCTCTTATACAAGATATGCGAACTGTACAGAGAGGAAGTTTTTATACTTACAATTCGCCCATTTCTGATAACCAGATCAAACTCCATATTGGAATAATATTCTTGGCGTCGCTTCTCGTTTGTTTCTTCGTCTCCACGGCGTTTGTTCCTCTTCCTTCGCTTTCTGACAACAAATTCCTCGCCTGCTTTGGTATCTCTTTTACTCTACACTGGGCAAGTAGACATCTATGTGGTTTGCTCAAAACGAGTTTGCCCGTAGCTATCTACTATGCGCAGCCATCGATAGGCGGTGGTGACCTTTGGCCGAAGCTTCCGAGATAGGCAGGCGTGCTGGCCGATAAGGCAGAACGCGACACAACTCCAACCTCACTCACGGCCGAGACACGTTTCTATTCGGGCAATGTACGGCGATGCGGTATCAACGTGTAGGTACACCAGGTTCCACGGTATGAGTATCTATCCTCTTGCCCGGGACTGTGCATCAACCGCCATCCTCGATATTTGATCAAAGTATATCTTACATTCATCATACAAGTATATCTTCCATCACACCCTCTACCTCTGAGCAAAATAAAAAAATTTACCGGTGCAATCCCTTCTCTACACTTCCATGTCCCGCATCATCAAAGTAGCAGCCGCCCAAGTCGGCGCCGTCCATCTCGATTCGAACGAATCCGACACAATCTCGCGCCTCATCACCCTCCTGCAAAAAGCCGCTTCTGAAAATGTCAAGCTCCTAGTCTACCCAGAATGCGCCCTGACAACCTTTTTCCCACGCCACCTCCTCACGCCTTCATCCCTGGAACAATACTTTGAAACCGCCGACATCACTTCCTCCCCGACCACAAAACCTCTATTCGACAAAGCCGTGGAATGTGGAATAGACATTATGCTCGGATATGCCGAACGCGCAGAGAACGGTACGGGCTACAACACTTGCATTTATTTCTCGGCGTCCGAAAAAAAAGTCTTGCAAAAGTATAGAAAAGTGCACTTGCCCGGTACCGTCGAACCCTTTTCCGACCCTTTGGCGACGAACCAACTCGAAAAACGTTATTTCGCGCCTGGTGACCTTGGATTCCCTGCTTTTCGTGCTCCGAATCTCGTCTCTTCTGCTCTCAAAAGAGCCGATTCGACCGCAAAAGGTAAAGTCGAGGATAAAGAGATGCAAGGCAAAGGCGATCCGGTCCTGGGAATGCTCATCTGCAATGACAGAAGATGGCCGGAAGCTTGGCGATGCTATGCCTTGCAAGGTGCAGAACTGGTGGTTATAGGGTATAATACCGTAGCGTTTAGTCCTCACCTCTGGGGCACCAGGAAACCGATGACGGAGGAAGAGGCGGAGAAAGAGGCCTTGTTTCATAGTAAGATGTTTGTGTCTCCTTTTTGCTCCCCTTGTGCTGAACGAAAATAGGCGCACTCGTCCAGCAATCAAACTCCTACATGAACAGTGTGTGGAGCATCAGCGCCGCCCGCTGCGGTCTCGACGACAACAAATACAACCTTATAGCCGGCTCGGCAATCGTCAACCCAGAAGGCCACATCGTCGCCCAAGCAAAAACCAAAGACGACGAGTTGGTAGTCGCAGAAATCGATTTGGAGGAGTGCAGGCAAGGCAGAGAAAAGACGTTCGATTTCGGACGGCATCGGAGGACGGAAGCGTATGGGAGGATTGTGGAGCAGACGGGAGTCGTAGAGCCTGAGTTATTGTGATAACGTCAAGGAGGTTGGGTGATTGATATCAACGGAGTGTGGGAAACTTTATGATGGCATTTCGGTTTGAATTGGGGGGTATCTATCCTACAAAGCAAGCAAACAGAAAAACTACGCTACTTTACAGCTCGATCAAGCTCTCTTCAGCCTTTGGCTGGGCTGGCACATTTTGTGGTGCTTGAGGGAAGCTGTCCTGCCCGTAGCCATTATGAGTTGTTGGTGCTTGCGGCCATTGCTG
Organism: Aureobasidium sp. P6; assembly: GCA_003992365.1. Classification (NCBI taxonomy): domain Eukaryota; kingdom Fungi; phylum Ascomycota; class Dothideomycetes; order Dothideales; family Saccotheciaceae; genus Aureobasidium; species Aureobasidium sp. P6. Next base: position 407,781 of record RZIQ01000008.1, on the reverse strand, counting down.
TTGCTGAGGTTGAGAGTATTGCTGCTGATGCTGATTGGGCGCTTGTTGATGTTGTTGGAATGGTTGTTGGTATTGAGGTGGAGGTTGGTGATGTTGTTGGGCGGGTTGAGTATATGATTCCGGGCTGACTGGCTGCGGGGCTGAAGGCTCAGCGTAGGATTGACGTTGTTGCTCAGAGGGAGAAACGGGATTTTGTTGCTGAGGAGGGTAGTGCTGAGAGGGCTGCGAGTAGGGTTGTTGACGAGGGGTGCTTGGTGGCTGTTGCTGTGGAGGATATTGCGAATATTGTTGCTGGTAGGCAGCCTCGTGAGGAGGCTGCGCAGGATATGCTTGTTGAGCGTATTGTTGATGTTGATTAAAGGAAGGATACGGACTCTGATTGTATGCATGAGAATCCATAGTTGGTGCTGAGCCGTTGTAGTAACTCTCTACGCCGCCCATGGGAGCAGTGGGTGGCACAGCAGCCGACGAAGAAAGAGATGGATACATTCCAGATTGGGGACGAGCAGCGCCATAGCGTGACTGATTGTAGGTGTTGGACAAACGCTCTTCCAGCATGCGGTCGTAGTATCTGACAACAGTAGCGAGCTTAGAGTGGATATCAAGAAGTGTGTCGTGTTTACTCATGGTCTCTCCATACGTCCTGGCCAGTTTTGGTCTCAATGTCCCAATACTCTCGTACAGTTCTTGGAGTTGAGGTTCACGTAGGATGGCGCCTGGTGGTTGGTGTTGTAGGCGGTCCACCAGAGTTGCGAATAGGTTGATGTTCTCGGCCTCGACCGGAGTCAGCTCATTGTTGGGTTTGGGCGCGTATACGCTGGGTGTGTTGGATGTCTGCTGCTGTTGCTTGAAGCTGGCGGCGTGTTTCTTCTTTTGTTCCTCCATGTCGGCTAGCGAAGCAGCAATGGCAGCCGCCAGCTCTGGATCATCTTCCTCATCTCTCTTGGGTGTGGGTGCTTTTTGGACTGGTTTGGGTGTCGAAATCTGTGTTTGCGGCACATAACCGGCTCCCGAGTGGCCTTTTGACTCTTCCAGACTCATCTCGAGCGCTCGCTTCAGGTCGGCGTCGAACGAGTCTTCGGCGACTCGTGCGTCACGGGCTTGCATGCGACCCTGATTTGAGGGCTTGAGGTCATTGATGCGGGCGGGTAGGGGAGTGGAGCGTGACTTTTCCGTAAGTCTGGCGAAACAACCGTCATCGACACGGACAGGCTGGAGGATGCCAAGGTGAGGCAGCGGGATGGATTTGGACGAACATTGGCCGCAGAAGACGTTTCCGCAGTTTCGGCAGTGGTGCTTGCGGTTGGTGAAGGTGAAGCGTTCGCGACAGCGCATGCAGACGTCCGAGTCGGCCCATTCAGGCGGGGCACTACTGTCGAACATGGTTGCAGCAACTTCGGTCTTGGGCGGAAAGCGGAAGCCTTCTCTCTGCAACGAACGATACGTCTCGTCAATGTAGCCTAGCGAGGAGCGGCCAGTGGCGGCAGTGGCCCAGGACTGGATCAGATCGAGGATTCGCGTCTTGACTTGATCGTTCAGGGGATTGTTCAAGAACGACACGAGGTTGTCCATGAACTCGCGCGAGGCAATCTCCTGAATGAAGTGCTCTCCACCATTCTTGACACAGGTGTCGGTCAGGTTGAGGGCGGCCAGTTGGATGTTTGGATTCTTGTTGGCGATTCGCCGTTTGAGCGAGCGCATGGCCTCTTTGGGAGGGACGGTCTTGGAGCGGATCAGGTCTGTAATCTCAAGATTGAGGGCAATGTCTTCCAGACTGCTCGACGTCGCCCTCTCGACCTGTTCGTCCATGGCCGAAGTACCGGCTCCGAACCACGACGCCATGACGGTTGCTGGGTGGCCAGACGATGTGTACGGCTTGACAGTGCGTCTGCGAGTATGAGTAGGCTATTGCAAGGTGTTGACAGAGGCTCTGAAAGGTGAAGGAGAGAGTGTCGGAGCTTGGTTGATGCCTAACGGCGGCAGCTCAAGGGTGGAAGGTGCGTGGCGGGGAAATGCCGACCCACGTCACAGACTCACAGTGGTCGCGCCTTCTCTGTCTGTTTGGGGAAATGCCATTCCACGTATGAGTAGTTGCCATACAAGAAAGCATACGCCCTTATAACACGCCTGCCTAATCTGTCCTGGTCTTCGTGCGCGCCTCTCCGTCACACTATGCCCGTCGTTTCCCTACGCCGTCCGACTCAGTCATGAGCCCGCCCTATCCCGACTCTCGCACCACCATGGCCGTTGCCGACTTCAATTCCGCCTCTGCTCCAAACAGGCCCTACCCACACATCGACGACTTGAAAGAGAAGGCCAAGATCAGCCCTGTCGACCAAAACCAGTCTCTCAACCACCTGTTCAGCACAGCCGCAACTGCCGTCAAGCAAGCAGAGAGTCTTGTCGAGTACCGCCGCCCTGATCTTGCCTATGTCGAATATCTGCGCGCCTTTGAAATTGCAGCCGCAATCATCCCCCGCCATGAACAGTACCCTGTTCTCATGAGCCGCAAGGGTTCTCAGTTCAACCAACACCAGTCTATACTCCGCAAGATCAGTCAACTGGCCGACCGCTTTGACAAGATCAAGGAAATCATCATCAATGACAACAAGCGAAATGCTACTCCCAAAGCCTCGTCTCTACCCTCTCGTCGCTCTTCCATCCAGCAGTCTCCACCACCTGCTGCCAACGGCAATGCTGCTCTGGCCGATCGTTTCGCAAAGCTCCGCATGCAATCTACCAACATAGACACTTCCTCCACCGCCACCCGCTCTGACTCCCGCGCTTCTCTCACTTCTAGTACCGGCTCAATAACTTCACCTACCAGCTACAGCAACCGCTCATCCATCGACTTCTCCAATTCTGCTTTCAGGCCTGCCGGACCGCGCCAGATGCCCAATGGCGCCTCAGGCCACCCCTACGCGAGTCGCATGACTATCAACACATCCATCAACGATGCTTTGCCAGCTGCTCCTCCTGCTGCATACAGTCCGGCGCGAAATATGAACACTCCTGGTCATATCAATCCCCCAAGGAGTACTGCTCGAAGCATGATTGGAACGGGTGGAAGAAGCAATTCTGTCGTTTCAACTGCATCATCATATGCGCCGGGGAATGAAGACGATCAATCTGCGGGCTACTTCCCGCGCATGTCGCAAGATCGCCCACCGCCGGGTCCTCCTCGAAGGAAGTCCGTTCACCGTCCCACAGAATTGCGCATCGGCCCTGAACGACTTTACGATTATCTGAAAATGCATAGCGTCTTACTGATTGATGTTAGAGATCGGCAGGACTTTGACGATGGTCACATCTACGCTCAATCAATCATCTGTATTGAACCAGCTGCTCTCGAACCTAATATGTCTGCTGAGCAGCTCGAGGATGCTCTCATCTTGTCGCCAGATGCAGAGCAATCCATGTTCTACAACCGCCACAACTATGACATTGTTGTCTACTACGACCACGCTACTTCGTCCGAAAGTTTCATCCACCGACCGACATCAACAAGAGAAAAGAATTTGAAATACTTGTATGATGCACTCTACGAATTCAACTCGGAAAAGCCGTTACAGCGACCGCCGATCTTGTTGATGGGCGGTATAGAAGGCTGGGCTGATCTTGTGGGCGATCAAGCTCTGAGGAGGTCAAACACCGTAGCACAGCAAAAAGCTGGTCGACCGATCAGAAGAGTCCCTGTGGCGAGCAAAGACTCACGACTTTACGTGCCGAAGAAGAGGCTACGAGATTACAACCCTCTGGACGCGGAAGAGGAGCGAAAATGGCATGAGAGAGCCCGTGTGGAAAGCGTGGTTGTAGATCGAAAGCCTTCATTCGATGAAGAGGACGAAACACCGCAGGCCGAGAATGCCACACCATTTTACCAGTCCATTGAAGAGTTTGTACGAAGATTTCCGGAAGCTGGTTCACTCGAGCAGAAGTATGGTATCCAAGAACATCCTGCTTCGTTGTTACCAGCACGGCCTCAACAAGTCCCCTCATATCCGACACCACCTCCAAAATCGGCGATGCCTTCAATACCATCACGACCGGTACCTGCTGCAGCTCGTGTTTCCTACAGTGGCGTTAGTGATCACCGTGCTGTTTCAGCTCAGAGTACAGGCTCTACCTCCGCAGATCTCCCAGCATACGTCCCACCAAGATTCTTACCTTCCAACCTTCGACTTCCTCGAACTGGTCTTGTCAACTTTGGCGTCACCTGCTATATGAACGCCACGATACAGGCACTCTCGGCTACAACTCCGCTCACTCTCTTCTTCCTTGATGACAGGTTCAAGACGATAGTACAGCGAGATAACTGGAAAGGCAGCAAAGGTGTGTTGCCTGAACTTTACGCCAATCTGATAAGAAGCATCTGGAAAGGAGATGTCGAAGCTATCCGGCCAAACACGTTGAGGTCGTTCTGCGCCCGTCTTAACAGCGAGTGGGGTATTGACCGACAACAAGATGCGAAAGAGTTCTTTGACTTTCTGGTCGATTGTCTACATGAGGATTTGAACAAGAACTGGTCAAAGACACCGCTTAAGGCTCTGACAGCAGATCAAGAAGCGACTCGAGAAAAGATGCCGAAGCCGATTGTCTGTCGAACAGAATGGGGAAGGTACACACATCGCGAACAATCTTATCTTACACAGCTTTTCGGTGGTCAACATGCTTCTCGACTGCGCTGCACCACTTGTCACTTTACGTCCACCACATACGAAGCATTCTACAGTATCTCTGTCGAGATCCCACGTTCTGGTGTTGCCAGCATACAAGACTGCTTGAGATCCTACTGTGCAGAGGAAAGACTTTCCGGTGACGAGGTGTGGAAATGTCCACGCTGCAATTGCGAACGTGAGGCTACCAAGCAAATCACCATCACTCGAGCGCCTCAATTTCTGGTCGTCCATTTCAAGCGTTTCAGTGCTGGACGTGGCGAAAGCGCACGCAAAGTTCGGACACCCATTGACTTCCCACTCAAAAACCTGGACATGTCACCATACATGCTGCCATCCCCCAGCGAACAAGAGACCCAACTCATCACCAAGCAGTACGGCGGTGATTCGATGAAAGCAGACCCTACAATGCAACCACCATATCTGTATGATGCATACGCAGTCATGCGACATATAGGCACTACACTCACATCCGGACACTACACTTGTCTCGCGAAGGATAGAGCGAGGAACTGCTGGCGACAGTTTAATGATACTTGGGTCGCTGACTTTGATCCTGAGAGGTTGAGTGAGAGGGATCGATTGCAGAATGAGATGGCATACATAGTATTCTATGAACGGAAAGGCGGAAACTGAGTGGGGCTGTTATCAATGACTTATGGATAATGCAAAAAAGCACTTTCATCCGTCATCTATCTGTCTGAACGAGGTTTTGATCGTGATTGTATGTTTCAAGTATGGCAAGGCTTCGAGTCTAAAGCTTGCAACAAACTGCTATATATGTTGTACGTATGTGGCAAATTCCATCGACCAATCATATTCGATTGCTTAAGGTCCTGTGGTCTAGCGGTATGATACTCGCTTAGGGAGATTCGTGTCTCGAATCTTGAAAACTCTAAGTCCGATTGCGAGTGGCCCCGGGTTCGAGTCCCGGCAGGACCCTTTTTTGACCTCTTCCATGTGAGCATGGAGTGTTGTTTTTGTGCGGAGGAGAGGTGGAGAGACAGACAGGAGAGAAAAATCATGGTGGTTTTTGGTAGGCAGGGGCGGAAAGATGTGGGTTGTGAAGGACTGAATCCAGCTTTTTCCTACTGAACTATAAACCAAAAGGAAACACAAACGAACGATTGGAGCTTGTCAATTTGTGGACGTAGATATAGGAGCAGTGGTAGAGAAACGCCTTGTCCCATGTGAGTAAGATATCAATCCATCTGTCTATATGCGTCTGTTCACCTTGCCAGTAGCAAGCTCTTGTTTTCTTTTTCGCACGCCTGCTCTACTTCTTTCCAAACTTCGACCTCTGCCTCAATGTCGCACCATGACGATGCAAAGCGAAAATACCAAAAATGCAGCCGATCATCAAGCCTGCCAACAGACTGCAAGCCTTGCCCATTCCAAGATACGTATACATTGGCCTACTGAAGAGCACCGCCGCAAGCGCGAATGTGCATCTCGTGAAATCGGATGCTGCAAATAAGCTAGCAGCATACTTGGGGTACAAAGTAGGAAGATACATAAAGATGCATTGGAAAACCACGAATACGCCCAGGGGATAGAGTGTCACGCCTATCATGGACACGATCCAATGGACATCGGGACGAGAAGACCAGCCAAAAACGAAGAGGCCGATGGGAGGGACGAAGGAAGCGACCAGGCCTGGAATGAGGAGATCTTCTGGCTCGGTCGGTCTTGCGGCTTTGATTCTGGGAACCTGATGTTCGGGTTAGCTTGAGCTTTGTTGGCATCGTGACGGAGTTACACGATGAAAGACCAGATAAGAAATGTAGAGCAGGAAGGACAGCACCGTACCAACAGCGATGGGTACGAATGCCAAACCCTGTTCAAGGAGATTGAAATCATACATTTCCTCGTAGACCAGTGGAAAGGCTTCAAAGAAGGAATAGTAAATGCCATAGATCAAGCAGAGATAGATATTGGCAAACAAAACCGCAGGGTCTAGTAAAGTGATTTCCATTGGTTTGATCAAAGACTTGAAAGCAGTCGCTTTGACGGATAATCCATGCTCTTCGATCTCAGATAGCGATCGTATATTGTCTGTGCTCAGTGCTTTGCGCAGACGTTGAGCACGGCGATGAAGTATGGTTGCAGAGCTGGTCTCAGGAAGGAATGCGAACATGACAACGACAGGCGCGCAAGCGATCAGAGATTCCCAGACCGAGAACCGCCAGCCGAGATATGGTACTGCCGCTCCTGCTATGACTTGGCCGACCACTGGGGCTACGAAGCAAGCGAATGCCCATCCAGTCATGGCGCAGGGTAAATATGTCGAGCCGTAGACATCGGCCAGCGAAGCTCCGCCTGTGGCTAGAATCGGACTTCCAAAAAAAGCCTTGCAGGAAGCGGAAGAACATGAAAGCCGGTGCGTTGCGTACCAATGCCGTCGGAACAGTCACGAGCATGTACACCGCAAAGGTCGTGACACAAGGCAAATTTCTCCCAACGCTGGCAATTTCACTCAAGGGGGCGAACAAGAGAGGACCAACACCATAGCCAAAGACGAATAGAGCCAGACCTAGCGCAGTGTATTCGTAATTTGTACCAAAGAATTCCATGAATTGTTCTTCGCCAGAGGTCCAAATGGGGGCTGACATGTAGACGACGAAAGAGCAGTAGCAGATGTTTGCTACGACCCATAGCTTTTTCCCTACAGACCAGTTCAATGGATTATCTGGGTCAGAGGCTGAGTACCAATCGCAGACTATGTACCCGTCTTTGTGGATTTTGGGTGGTTCAATGGGTTTGTCGTTGAGGTCTCTGGCAGCGGCTGCTTCAATGTCGTGTCCAGAAGACAGATGGTGTTGTCGCCCTATCTCTTGGTCTTCCGGTGTCAAAGTGGCTTCCGATGGGGTAGGTGATGGTTCGGGATTCTTCTTGATATATTCCGCTTTTGCGTAAATGTGCTTCTGAGAGCAGTCTGATTGCTCCTCTGGATAAGGTAACAACTCAGGAAGAAACAATCGTATCAACTGGCCCGAAGGACTGTCTCTGATCGCCTCCGTGATGGTCATTGAGATGTCGAAGGAGATGTAATTTTCAGGAAGGAGATTAAGAGTTGACACCAAACCGCTGAATTTGATATTGGCTTCAGCTGCAGACAGCAGCATGTGCTTTTATAAAAGCATATCTCTGATTTCAAAGCAGATCTCAACATTGAGACTAGTTTTCTCCAAGAAAAAAAACTCCCCAACTGATGGTCGACGGAGATGTACATACAGTAAGGTTGTTGAAGATGCGTCGTAATGTTGACGGTCGGCTGACTCGGCCATTGAGGACAGCTCCAGATGCCTACAACCATATTGCTTTCTCTTCTTCCACCTTCATAACTCAGTTTGTGAGTTTGTCCAAACAAGGTGAGCCTGCTCGTAGCATTATGCTGGTAGGAGAACAATGAAGAGCAATTTGAATAGCCCTAACGATGACGGAATATTCTTTGGTCTTGGCGTTGAATCTCCGAATTCTCCAACTACTCCAATTATTGGGGCATATTTTGTCATCTCATCCTTCTCGATAACCTTGTCTTTTTGGTTTCGTTTTGGACATTCTGGAGTAATTTTCTTTTGTTCTCTGCATTTCAGGCGCCAAATGTCGAGTAATACATCTTTGAGAAGAAGGAATCCAGGAAAGCCCTATCACTGTTCGATTTGTAATCGCGATTTTGCTCGCGCTGAGCATCTTCAAAGACATACAACAACTCGTAATTAGACCATTGCCATTGAAGCCATGATTTATACTGAGTGGTTGGCAAAGATACCAATGAAAAGGCCCATGTCTGTTTCTGTGGCAAAGCTTTCGCTCGAAAAGATTTGCTCAGGCGCCACGAGCATAATGGCAAGCACTTGACCATGACACCTTCTGGAAGCTCGCCGTCTGATACAAATGCTCAACAATCACATAACAACTCTGTCGTAGAGCATTTGGGTTCCTCCAATGCCACACCTGAGAATGTCGATGTGTCGCATACATCTGGCGGCAACGAGATGAACCACCAGCAATCACCTTTTCACAAACATCCTACTCCAAGCGCTCAACAACAGATTCAACCAGAATCGTCAGGTATGGCAATTCTTCCAAAATATTGTCCAGACTACTGACTCGGTCAAGTGTCATACAATCAAAATGATGGACTTCTTTTCCCCAACGACTTCAATGATTTCTCAAACTTCATAGACACCATGGGTCTGAACGCAGGCCTGGATTTTCTGTACGATCCAACCTATAACTTTCATGACGTTTCATACACGCAAAACGGACTGTATGGCTCTGAGCTGAGTGTAGACTCGAGAATAATACCAACCATGACGACGGCCATCCCCGCCAGTACTGCGCCAGTCACGTCAGCATCTACTCGAACAATCAGGCCCATGGAGGACGATTTTGAAGAACTGGGACCTGTCGTCTGTCCTTGGAAAATACATGACGACGAGAGAGCTCGGATTGTCGCTGCGTTGATACCGTTTCAGGACATTCTAGGAGGATTCGCTCTCCCTTCCCGGTTGATGCTAGGTCGATTCATCACGGCTTATTTCGAAACATATCAGGATCACATGCCTATTTTGCATCCTGTAACCTTCAGACCTGCCCATTTTCACAAATATCCAGCATTACTCTTGGCAATGTGTGCCATTGGAGCAACATACAGATTCGAGACTCGAACTTCCATGGAATTCTTTTGTGCTAGCAAAAAGATTGTTCTCGCGACATGGCAAGACGTAGAAGCTTCTGGGCAAGGAACCAAAAGCTCTACAGAAGATAGCGTCAGACAATTGCGTACAGTACAGGCTGCGATGTTGCTTGACAAGTTCGCGGTCTGTCAATGCGTTTCTCAATCCGCTCAGGACTCCTTAGCACTGCAGAGCCTGCTTGCTGCATATCTGCGTAAGAGCAAAGGTCTCATCAACTCATCGAAAGACCTGCTATGTGATGACTGGCACGATTGGGTGCTCCAGGAAAGTTATCGCAGAACGCAGCTCGCCATTTTCTTTGTGCTCAACTTGCACACTATATTCCTTGATATGCCACCGACTGCGCTCAGCAGCCAACTCACAGTCGATTTGCCGTGTTCAACAGCAGAGTGGAACGCTCCTTCCCAAGCATCTTGGGAACATGTCCGCAAATCCTCACTTAAGCCGATCAGTTTTCAAGATGCCTTCTCGGCTCTCTTCTCCAAAACACAGGCAGACAAACACTTGAACTACTCGCCGTTCGCGAATCTTGTTCTTATCCATGCGCTGCTTCAACGTATCTATTTAGCACGACAAATGCTGTCGAACCCTTCTGGAAGTCTTCGGTCTGCCGACATCGACGAGATAGGGTATGTCCTCGGGCTTGCTACCTCTGAGCAAATCTATTACATACTGATTGGAGTAGGTTAGCATTGAAACAGTGGACAACCATTTGGAGGCAAGCTCCAGAATCTATACTCGACCCGCTCAACCACGATGGCTCTAATTCTCTCACATCAACCGCATTCCTAGGACTTGCACGGATCCGGCTTTACTCAGACTATAGCCGATCAATGCAAATGAGTGTTTGGGATGCAGAAACGATGGCAAAAAGCCTCTTCGATACCGCGCCACCGGCACGCATGGAAAACATGACACTAGCCTTACTGCATTCAGCCCATGCCCTCAACTTTCTGGTGAAGTTCGGCATCAAGTATATCAGTCGTACCATGTTCGGCCGCTGGGACAACCAAAATCTATTCTACTATCTCGAAGCAGCAGTCTTCTTGAGCAAATGGCTAGGCACCGTGGCTGAAACGCATATGAGCACTCAACCAACAGGCAAGTATACCACAAGGTGATTTTTGCATCCTCCACTAACATACTTTCGTGAACCAGAAGCCGAGACAAAGATCGTCGGAATTGTGATACGAGTCGTTGAAGAACTGGGGGCTTCACTGGATACGCAAGAAGGCCTGGGACATATCTATACGCTTGAAGATCTGGATCGTGGTGACTTGACCTCCATACTACGACGCCTCAGCTCGCAGATTGCGCGATCTTGGGCGATTGTTTTTAGTAATAGCAGTGCACCTTGGACGGTTGTTGATGTCATTACTCAAGCTTTGAGACAGTATGCTGAGATGATGGAAGACAATGTGCTTAAGCTGGAGGATGCCGGTGTTATCTGAAGATTCGCAAGGATGGAGAGAACAGGAATGGACGCCTCTCGGATCTGTATGCATACATGTAATGATGCAGATGTTCCAATGTGTGACTAAGAGATACAGAACCTCGGGAGTTATGCCGTCATCTTGTAAAGAGATCGTTCATGTTGTATACCTTTGTGACTTGGGAAAACACACAGCAGAGCTTTCATTCGAGAAAAGAAACTGTGTACTGCTGCCTGGACTGAAGGACCGCCAGAACTTGCAAGTTTGCCTTCGTGATCTTATATCAAGAGCATGCGCTGATCTCTCCGTGCGATCAAGTCTTTGCCATCCACGCTTCCTTTTTTTTTTTTCTCGCAGTACCTGTAACTGCAAGATCTTGCATAAGGAAAAACCCGCCAGCGACAGAAATCATTGCGCTCGATATCGAAGAACACGCCAGCCCGATCATGTCTTTCAGAAGGAGGAGCCTTGATACGCTTGCTCGAGGAAAGCACAAGGCATCGAAGAGAACAAGCAAGTTCAAACCACCTTGCCGCATATTCTGCGAGCAGAGCGAAATCGAATTTGAGAGAATGCTTGAAAAAGGGGGATGATTGTGAGTTGCTCTGCTCTCCCGAGGCGTGTGGTAAGGACTGTGAGCCATTGACCAGTACCGCATCATGCCGATAGACGCGTATTCATTGGCGAAGACAGGAAAGCCTCGATCGTGGCGTAGCAATGTGGTGCTGGCATATCAACTGATCATATCGATGCCAGGTAGCCGACATGAAAGGTCGAGTTCTCGATAGTGATAGCTCGAGGTTGTGGTTGCTCCCACAAACATATTTCTCACACCGTCTCCTCCTCCTGCTCGTCTTCACCCTCAGGTCTGGCCCGAGCTTGGATTTGGAACCCAAACCTCTTCTTCAACCCCTCGACCTCACCCACCCACTTCCTCACTACCGGATGCGCCTCAGCCACATCCCTAAATGTGACTTCTTCCTCCTTCAACCCCTCAACCTCAAACACCCAAATCCCATCCTCACCGAACCACTCCCTCCCAAACAAACTCTGCAACCCCAATTCCTCTCTCGCCCGCACAAAACTCGCCAGCACTTCCTCCTTGGCTTCCGTGCTCACAGAAGCCGACGCTTGGATTGCGCGCACAACGCCTTCCAGTACTCCAAGCAGATACCCGGCTTTAACACCTATCACCGCGCCCAATGAAAACCCTTCGTCGAAACCCGATTGCACGTGATTGGCTTTTGAGACCGAGATGCCATCGCGGTAGCCATTTGTGACGTGTACGCTGCGCAAGCGTGGGATATCCGAGCGTTCGGAATTAGCTGTGTTGAGTAATTGTGGAGGAACCTCTATGTCGGTGTTGTTGTCTTGTGATGCTGACAGATCTGGTGAAGTTGGTGCTGAGCCGAATATGTCATCGTGGAGTTCGGATGTGGTGGTTTGTTCTGGTGAGGGGGACATGATGGGGGTTTGGAGTTGGCCGGGTGCTTCGCGGAGCAATTTGATCGATTGGCTGGTGAAGAGGTGTGTGATTTTGATGGGATTCGGTTTTGTGTGATGTTTGATGTGGTTTTCTTCGATGGCGTTTTCATCAAGGTGGAGTTGCGTGAAGCTGGAGCAAATTTTTGCTTAGTCAGCGCAACCATCTTGGTAGTCGTTCCATTCTTTCGTTTCGATGTCTTCTTTGATGTGACAACATAATTTCGACAGAGTTCAGGCAGATTGAAACAGACTATTTCTTGGAGGGCCAGGTCACACGAATGGCGGATGAACAACACGAGCTCTTGGCCAGATAATGCTCAGGGCAAATTTTATATCAACATTTTACAGCGCGCTCTGAGATGGTCGGAATTGTGATTGTTGTTGTGACGCTACAAAATAGAAGCGACTGAAACTGACATCTTGTATACGTGGTCTCTATGCAGAAAGCACATTCAAAGTGTACTTATGCGGCTCTGTCCTCCAGCAACTCTGCAGCTTCAAGCCAGCACTTTCCCACAACCTCTCCTGCTCCTCCTCATCATACTTGTAACTGCTTACAACAGGCAAACCCTCTCCCTTTCTCAGATCCACACCATCGACGACCAGATTGCGTACGGGAACGAGGTATTGATCATGACTTCCATTTTTCGCGTTCCAAATGCCTTGCACAGTCCACTCTTCAGGATTGAAAGCATCGTACCCTAACACGTTATTCGCGTTGTGTAAGATGTTCGAAATGAAGCGATAGTTGCAGGCCTTTTGGTCGTTGTATGCGTGCCATACTTTTTCGCCGTCTTTGCAGCCATCTACTCCTATGATGAATAGCGCTTTTTGACCTGAGCTCTTTACAGCTTCTGCAAAACCCCGGATGAAAGAGGCTGCTTCTGAACGGGTGTAACTGCCAATAGTAGATCCTAAGGAGAGTATACATTTCGGACGTTCGAGGAGTGACGGCTCTTGTAGCCAGCGCAAGCCGTCGTCGTAGGTGCCTAGCAGACCATGACACCGTACATATGAGAAAGAAGACGGAGAGATATCGGTGAGGGTTCTTTCGAGTTCTGGATGGCTGAGGTCGAGAGCGTAATAATCTACGGGCTTGTGTTGTGCTTCTAATGCATCGAGCAAAAGTTTGATTTTACGAAGGCAGCCACTTCCCAGCTCCATGAGCACAGAGCCCGGCGCGATCTGGTTTGCGATATCATTGCTGTGCTGTTTCAAAAGTTCAATCTCGCAGTTGGTCAAGTAGTACGGGGGAGAGTAAGTGATGGCCTCAAAGTGTTGTAAGCCTTTCTCATCCCAGAGAAGCAAGGACGGAAAGGTAGGCGGAGTCGCTGAAAGACTGGCTTCAAGCTCTTTCTTCAACGAAATATCATGCGAAGACGAGCGAATGTCAACAATATGGACGTTGTTCTTCGTATCAGGCGAATCCGGAGGAGTTTGCATGATGAGTTGCTTGTCGCGAGGTGCAAAATTGAACCTCTTTGGACTCGCAGTGAGGCTTTCGAAAAGAATAACAAGGGACGATTGAGAACTCGAAGAAGAGAAAAGCGAAAGAGAAGTTGCAGTTCACCTACTCAAGAATCAAGTCCGGCTCCGGAGTTGCAGCTACTCTCCGATGCAATGCGCGCCTGAACATTCTGATGGCATTGTGACATGGTACCTGACCTACCCGTTCACGGTATTGAAGGGCAGATCGTAAACAAAGGACTGTCACTTTGACGTGATCAATCCGGGGCTCAATACAATACAGGAAATGCAGGGATGAACCGCCTATCCAAGAACGCAATCCGAACCAGATAAGTTAGCGTGTTCCGAGTGAGATCTGAGTTGTGGATGCATGAGAGCATCATCGTGATGTGGTTGGTGTAGCTGGTCATATATGATGACCCGGACCAGAGCTCCGACTTCTGGCCGCTTGCTCTGACCTTCCACCTCACGCCCTTTGAAAGAATTCCAACCACGTACGATCAGAACCCGCATTTCAAGTTTCGATCCCGAGATGGAGCTTTTCCTGCAGAGGAGACTTGAACTGGTGTGTCGATTGTATGGCGCCGCTAGCTTGAAAGAAGAATTTCAATGATACGGCGCTCTCCATTGTTCTTTTCCTGATGTATGGTGACGAAACAAAGCATCATTTCCCTGCCAGATTTCCGAGATCGTGTCAAGCATGTGCTATGCAACACTTTTCCCATCATCCTCTGTCAAGTGATTGGTTTGTTTGCTTGTCACTGCTTTTGTACTGTACAGACACTCGGTAGGACTGTTTGTTGCGACGCTTGTCATTTGTCCTTCCACCCTGCATCTCTTCTTGACTGCTCCCCTGCATACCCGTCGCCAATCTGTGCCACTCAGGCAGTCAGGGTAGCGCTGAACATGCCTCCGAAGTATTCAGACGTCGATCTTTTGATCATTGGTGCCGGTCCTGCTGGGCTGATGGCTGCTGCTTGCGCGAGTCAATGTGATCTAAATGCAAGAATCATTGACGAGAAAGATGGACGAGTCAGGACTGGTCAAGCAGATGGTCTGCATTGTAGAACTTTGGAGATCATGGACAGCTTGGGCAGTCCCAGTATTGCTGATGAGATACTTGCGCAAGCATGTGTGATCAAAGAGATAAGTTCGTGGGCAAGTATTAGCACCGTCACGCAACCATTGATATGTCATCCTGACTGCGTGACAGAACCCTATACAAGGCGATGAAGATCATATCGAGCGATCAGAATCTGTACGTTCAGGCGAGGAAGACTTGCCTGGGAGTCGATATCCTCAAGTGAGTCTTAGCCAAGGTAGTGTCGAGCAAGCCTTTCTGAATTTTTTTGAACGAGATGGCCACTCGATTCGAGTCGAACGAAACTTGGCACCAAAGAAGCTTGTTGTCGACGATTCGAAGGTAGAAGACCATGATGCATATCCCATCGAAGTGCACCTTCGTGAGCTAGGCAAGGATGGAAAAGCTAGCTCCCCTGATGCTACAGGTACGTTATAAGTGAGAAATGTCAATCGCTCATGAGCTTTATGCTAACTCGAATCAGAGGAATCCGTCAAGGAGATAGTCCGAGCAAAGTACGTCCTAGGTACCGATGGAGCTCATAGCTGGACACGCAAAGCCCTCGGTTTGAAGATGGAAGGCGACCGCACCAACAAACACTTTGGTGTCACGGACTTCATCCCTCTCTCCGACTTTCCCGATATCAGAATCTCCAGTGCCATTCATTCTTCATCCGGCAGCATCATGACACTACCTCGCGAAAAAGGGCTCGTCCGCTTCTACGTTCAACTCGGCGAAACCACATCGAAGAACAACTCTTTCGACGCAAGCAAAGTGACGCCCGACGATATCATGACAACATCTCGCAAGATACTGCGTCCGTATACCTTGGATTATGGCCACTGCGACTGGTTCTCCGTCTACACTGTCGGCCAACGCCTAGCAGAATCTTTCAGCCATCATGACCGCGTGTTTCTCGCCGGTGATGCCGTACACACGCATTCACCCACCATGGGTGCAGGTATGAATGTCAGTATGCAAGACAGCTACAACCTCATCTGGAAAATCGCCACTGCCCTCCGCACCAAAAACCGAGATATCCTATCCACCTACAACACCGAAAGAATGGCCACAGCCAATGAACTCATCCAAAAAGATCGCGCAATGAGTGAGTTTTACTGTCAAGGCCCTTCGGCCAACTCAAAGAGATACCAAGAATTCAGAGAAGGCTTTCGAGACTTTGTTTCAGGTGTTGCCGTAGAGTATGCCCCCAGTATCCTCATCTCTGCTTCGGCAAACCACAGCAACGAAACCAGCAAACGCAATGATTCCCCACAACCACATGCAATTCACTCTAAACCAGAGTTTGCCGCAACCTTGAGACTAGGGCAACGCCTGCCTTCCTACACGATTACGAACCACTTCACAGCCGAGCCCATCCACCTCCAAAACCTGCTCAAATCGACCATACACTGGCGCATCCTCGTTCTCGCCGGCTCCCTCGCCTCTCCTTCTCCTTCTCTGCATCTCCTCACCGACACCCTGACTTCCCTTGCCAACCATCCCTTGTACTCCTCCTTTGTCGAAATCATCACAATCCACACCTCCCCGCGCACAAGCTTCAACGCCTTGGAATTACCTGATATCTTCCACCCGTGGGATGATGAAAAGGGATACGACTATTACAAGCTTTTTTGCAGGGATAACGAGAGGGGAGAGGATGTGTATAGCGCTTTTGGCGTTGAGGAGGAAAGGGGAGCGGTGGTTCTAGTCAGGCCGGATATGCATGTTGCGTGGATAGGGGGAGTGGAGGATTCGGAGATGTTGAAAGAGTTTTTGCGGGGGGTGTTTGGAATGGGAGAGGGAATGTGAGACTTTGATCAAAGCTTTTGTAGTCGGAGACGGCGACATTGGGGGTTGTGGCATACAAGAGGGAAAGAATAGAGGTAATGTATGTATCCACTTATACTTTTTGCAGACCAAACACTTATCTCTTCACAACAATCTTGTAACCTTTTGACAATGCGCTCACGCGTTTTCAGTCTCGGGCATGCTCACGAAGACGGCATTAAAAGCCTATAGATCCCGAGAGCTTGAGGTCCAGTGACACAGTCTTCAACCAGGTCTGAGCATCAAAGATATGCAATTGAAGGGCAATGCCCGATTACGCTGCTCCTAGTCAAGACCTTAGATCTTATAAAAGCAAAAAGCGTGATAGAACGCAGCCGCCTCCATCTCGTCCTTGGTCCCCAAAAACCTGCCTTCACGGTCTTTGACCCTCATCCTCTCACTCAACGGCCCAAGTTCATAATCATCCTTCTCATCTTCCCAAACCTCCGGAAAACTCTTGCGGTACTGCAACTCTAACCCATACTCTTCAGCCAACGCGCGGAAGCCTTCCCAGGGCACCACGAATTCAGGCACGTCGACTGCTTCTTCCAGATAGTAAAAGTATTTCCAGCCAAAAGGTGGTCTGAAGACGCCGTCGATGGGCAAAGGTTGCGAGGCCGGGAATTTGACTTTGTAGATTGAGTTGCCCCATTCGAGGGGTTCTTGAGGGAGAGCGGGAGTCTTGGGGGCGGTTTTGGGCTTTTCTTCGCCGGCGATTGCGTTGTTGGCGGATGCTTCGGGGTTCCATCCGGCAGTGTCGGCTGTGCCGTTTACGGTTGGTTGGAGACTTTTCTCGGGGTCCCAATCGTCGTCTCCGTTGGTGCTGCCGAGGGTTTGTACGGGGCCAAGCGGTTTCTCTGGGTCCCAGTCGTCTTCGTCGTTTTGGGCGTGAGGATCGAGACTTTGCTCGGGGTTCCAAACATCATCTCCACCTGCGGCGGCAGGACCTCCTGAAGGCTTTTCGGGATCCCAATCATCGTCGTCGTCGTAGTTCAGACCGGCCGGCGGGGAGTCGCTAGCTACTTTTTCTGCAGGCTTCACGCTGCCTCGCATGTGTTGTTCAATCTTCTTGCGAATAACGTCCGAGTTTGGCATTACGCCGAGGAACCGACCACCCTTTTTCAGAGCACCAGCAACGTTCTTGAGCATGCCTCTAGCCTTCTCCTCGCTTTCGTAGGAATAGTGCAGACAGAACATCATCGAGACGACGTCAAAGCCTCCGGATGTGAAGCGAGCGGTGATGGCGCCGCTCGAGTCTGGGCCAGCATGAGGGTCAAAGCCAACTTCTCGTACTATGGGAATGTGGGCAAGAGTGACACCAAAAGCGTCCTGAGCGAAGAAGTGGGCCTCGAGATGTTTGGCATTGCGTGGACCTCTCCTTCGTCGTTGCATCTCGACGTAGCGGCCTCTTGCCTGGTCAATGGACACATCAGCAGGGTCAACGCCGACGTACAAACGAGGCGTCTGTGGAGCAGACTGCCATTTTTGCAGATCACCGCCCTTGCCGCAGCCCATGTCGAGAACGAGAGGTCGGTAGTCTCTATCTTCGGAGGGAGAGAATTTCTGGATCATGCAAGACTTGATCCAGTTGTTCAGAGAGCGCAAGCCTTGGATCTTTGATTCGGACCTTCTCCAATCCCTGCCTCTTTCCGGGACGGCATTGTAATGGGCACTGACGATGTCGGTTGGCACAGTGGCACGGTTCTGTTGGACTTGTCTGCGCTCCTCCTCTTCACGTTGCAATCTTTTTTGTTCGGCAGCTTGTTTGGCAGCAACACTGATGCGAGATGAAGCACCAGGACGCTTTCGTGGAGGGGAACGGGGAGGTGATGGCGGGTCTGGATCGTCGCGACGGGTACTACTCGTCAAGGGGCTACGTTGACGCTTGGGGGCTCTGTTAGAGGGTAGATCCGACTCTCGCATACGCTTCCGTGAGGGCTTCTGGTACGAGTCCGAGTCAGGCGCAGGAGAGTCTGTGGGAGGACTGCGACGACCGCCTCTGCTCGAGTCTTGAGTCTGACGAGGCATTGTGTGGTGTGATTGAGAAGGCGGAGGGATGGCGAGACAATTGGAGCAGATGTAGGATTGGAAAGTGTGAGGGTTGTACAGCTATCGACAAGACTGAGGCTGTCGTCTTCTGCAAGTTGCTTGATTCAGCAGTGACGCTCGAGAATGGAAGGAACGGCGCTTCAACAATGCGCCAAGCTGCGTGCACGACAAAGCAACTTCCATGTGTGGAAGGGACCACCGGACGCTGCCTGGTAATTCAACACAGACAGAATCGAAGCTCAAGAGCTAGAGTTTTGTAATCATGTCAGTAATTAAGCAGTCAATAGAAGAAACCAATGCCACATTGTCGAGTGACATAGGATCGGGGGTGCGGTGAAGCTTAGGCTTGACTTTCGAACAGTTATGAACATGTTTCGAACTGTTACCTCAAAGTAACAGTTCATAACACGCTAAAGGGGTGTTCATAACAGCATGGCTCGTGCGCTGAGCTGAGCTCTAAGCTCTTAGGCCGCTTAGCTAAGATGGCAATGGCACCCTGGCCATGCCATGGATGATTACGTGTGCTTATCTTATAACTGCAGCACCACACAGTAGCTAAATCCGGGGTCGGCTGCACCTCGGTGTTACTAATCGAATTTTGAACATGTTATGAACAGTTCGTAACTGAGTTCCGAACTGTTATGTTATGAACACCGATCAAGCCTAGTGAAGCTGCCCGTCGCTGGCGGGCGTTGGTCGACGGACGCTCGGACCGTGCGTGTCTGTGGAAGCTCCAGCATCACCATCACCATCATCATCATCATCATCGCCGCCGTCGCCATCAATTCCATCACACTCCAACCCCCTCGTCCTCCCTTCGACCTCTTCCACGCCTCCCCTTCAGACTTGCAAACATGGGTGACCCGCAGTACATGAAGTTCCCCGACCTGAGACTGGCCCAGTCTGTCTTCACCCTCGCCTCGCCCTCGACCTCATCCTCAGCGAAACAAACATCCCTCACAGCACTCCAAGATGCCATCCGAGAGCACAAGATGGCTCCCCTGTACCATTACCTCGCACATCCTCAGACCGGCAAGCTGAATGCAACTGGCGAATCCACCTCGTCGCAAAACTCCTCATCTGCCGCCCCCGTGCCCTCGCTACGAAGAACTTCAAGCATCAACACTACCAGCATCATCGGCGTCCTTGGCGGTTTTAAGCAGACCGGCGGTGCCGATTTGCCATGGGACGAGCAGCTGTATGAATCTCTGAAGCGCGACAACGAGGAAGAGCTGGCCGCTATCCAGAAAGAGGAGGACGAGGCTGCCGAGCGTGAGGGTGACACCGAAGTCAACACTGCCCGTGGCAAGCGCGCTGAGCTGTACGCCCGTATCGGCGACAAGGAAAAGGCTCTGGAAGCCTTTGAGAAGCTGATGGAGAAGACGGGTATCCTGGCCTCAAAGATCGACATTGTTCTGGCCATCATTCGCATCGCCATGTTCTTTGACGACAAGACTCTCGTCAAGAAGAGCGTCGAACGCTGTCAAGCTTTGGTTGAGTCTGGCGGTGACTGGGTATGTGGCAATCCATCTGCTACGCGACCGACGACTCCAACTAACGCATGTCTCAGGACCGCCGCAACCGCCTAAAAGCCTACCAGGGCCTCCACCTCATCACCATCCGTTCCCACTCCGCCGCCGCTCCCCTTCTTCTCGACTCTCTCAGCACGTTCACCGCCACAGAGCTCTGCTCGTACAGCAACCTCGTCATCTACGCCGTCCTTGCTGGCAGTGTCGCCCTGCCCCGCCGTGACTTCAAGTCGCGTGTCGTCGATGCCCCCGAAATTCGTGCTATCGTTGGCTCCGAAGACAGCAACGAAAGACTTGCTGGTCTGTCTGGTGCTGTTTCTTCACACCCCTCAGCCGGCACCGACACCAGCGCCATGGATGTTGACACGACGCAAGCAACGTCAGCCACGCCCAAGCCTGCTGTCGTCAATTTGACTACACTGAGTTCTGGATCTGGCGAGCAAGAAAAGGCCGAACCCGAGATCGACTTTTCTCCTCTTGCTCAGATGATTCGCTCGCTCTACTCTGGCCACTACCAAAACTTCTTCCGTGCTCTCAGCACTGTCGAAACACAATTCCTCGCTCAGGACCGCTACCTGTATGAGCACCGTCGCTGGTACGTCAAGGAGATGCGCCTGCGCGCTTATGCCCAACTCCTCCAGAGTTACAAGGTTGTCGGTCTCGAGAGCATGGCACAAAGTTTCGGTGTCAGTGTGGATTGGCTGGACCGTGACCTTGCACCCTTCATCGCCAGCCAACGCCTGCCTTGCACAATTGACCGTGTCAAGGGTGTCATTGAGACGCAGCGTGCTGGTGACAAGAACAAGCAGTAAGTGAGACATGATTGTACGAGTCAAGCATGACGCTAAGATAAGCTACAGATACAACGACGTTGTCAAGCAAGGTGATCAGCTTATTACTAAGCTCCAAAAGTACGGTCAGGTTGTCAGACTGCGTGGTAGCGAGAGGACTTGAAATTACGAGTGACAAGTTTAATGCATGATGGGAGCAAGGGAAGTGGCATGACATGTACCATAGACGGGAATGATCAGGTAGTGGGCATAGCATAGAACCCATGAAAGACTCAACAAATGTCTCGAACGAAGTTGCGAGCTGTCACCAATTTTGAAGTATGGGGTCCATGGTCTGCGTGAGCTGACCAGTCTTCGCCGTGACCAGAACAGCAACAGTTATTCATATTACAATTTGTCGTAAGGACACAACGTCTGCTCAAGAAGCAGCGCGTGAAAGCGAATGTGCGCAGAGTCAACAGGTCGTAAAGGTATAGGTAGTGACAGGGTGGGGGACTTGACGAGTTTAGCCTGGAAGTCGGCGCACCTTCCCCGCGAAGACGCGCGAGCGAGGTGGTGCATCATCGGCGGCATCGTTGCAGAGTCGCAATTGCATAAACACATCCCAAGTCGAGAATGTCGTCAACACAGATCGCCTCTTCTTTCGTCGAGGACGCTCCCCCTGGCGAGGTATGGTGGATTTCAGAGACAAAGTGCGAGATTGTAGAGCTGACTGGTTGCAGCTGTCCAATGTCATCACTGGTATGCAGCTGCCGCCCGCTGCATCACTCGTCAACATGATTGCTCACCACTCGCTCCAGACATCAAGGCCTTGACCCCTTCCGACTCGAGCTTGATCTCCAACATCTCACCTGCCATCTCGAAATACCACGAGACACAATTCAGCACGGTCAAGCTGCCGGGCAGCAGTAACAGCGTTCTGGTCAGCGAGTACAACAGCTTGGGCAACAACCGCTACTTTGACAGCGCCAACAACACCGCCTTTGACTTTGATCCCGTCAACCAGAAGGCGAGCAATGCTCAAAGCCATTCTCTCGACAGCCAGAATGCCCATGTGATCCAGAAGTTGCACAAGGCTCTCCGCGCCCATGCAGACGAACACTACCCAGCTGCTACTGTTGGTGTCTTCCCCGCCGACAATGACACAAAGGTTGCTCTCGTGCTTGTCAGCAACAAGTACAGCCCCAACAATTTCTGGTGTGCATTGATCCATGTCCGCTACGGGAAGATCAAGCTAAGATTATACACAGGAACGGTCGCTGGCGAGCACACTACCTCTTCTCCCCCTCCAACTCATCCCTTTCCGGCACCATCAACATCGACGTTCACTACTACGAAGACGGCAACGTGCGCCTGCAAACATCCAAGCCCGTCTCCGTTTCCAGCGCCAGCGATGCTGTCCGTGAGATTGCAAAGATCGAGAAGAGCTATCAGACAGAAGTAAACCAGGCTTTCACAAAACTCAACGAGGGTGCCTTCAAGGGTCTGCGAAGACAACTGCCCGTCACTCGTCAGAAGGTCGAGTGGGAAAAAATCAGCGGCTACAGGGTAAGTTATGCATGATCAATATGTCTATGTGCAAGCGGTAGGACTGACATTTCATACCAGCTTGGCCAAGATATCGGTGGTGGCCGCTCCAGATAGAACTGTCCAGAATTATAGTCCCTGCATTTTCCAATCGTCACATATGCATGTCGCTAACGAGCAGGAAGCCGCGTTTGATCTTCATCCTTCCCGTGTCAAAGCTTCGTGCATACAGGCAGATATGCCCAAGGGCGTCGTCCTGAATTGAAGATCAGAACCACCAGAAATTCGAAACCAGAATAAAGCAGACAAGCAAGTGCTACTTATCCCTGAATCAAAAGCTCTGAAGCTGAAACATTTTCATACTTTTCCTCCATCCGCTGCAGCAGTATATGAGGAGAACCGAGTGTTCAGCTTCTGATGATGCCTAAAACATGCAAGATCACGGGTTGATGCAGCTTCCCGTTCAGAAACACGGGCAGGAAACAGCTTCAGGTGGTTTGCGAAGCTTGCTTGATTGCACACTTGAAGCTCGGAACACCTTTGAAAGCTCAAGAGCTTTGAGATTTGAAGGTCAGAGCTTCTGGATGTGAAGATATATCTTGTTCCACTTTCCTATTTCTCCTGTCTCTCCATCTTCTTTCCCAATCATCCTCCGACTTCTTCTTCCCTTCACCACCGAAGGTTCATGTTGTCGTTTGTTCCTTCTTCTCGTTTCCATTCTCTTTAGTCTTTCCTTTCCTTTTCCTTTTCCTTTTTTTGCTTCTTATATACACCCCATGGCCCGAGGGCATGCGAGATCTTCACCTCCGGTATCGTTGCCCTTGTATGTTGAGGCTTCTCTTTTCTTCTTGTCTCCGTATATACCGCCGCTTGGTTTCACTACAAGATTTGTCTGTCTCTGGCTTTTATTTTGTCTCCAGGCGGTCCGCATATGTATTGGCCCTGATGTCTTTGTCTTTCTCTTCTTTTGTTATGGCTGTCAGTCGTGTGTCTGTCAAGGACTTCTTCTCGTGGTGGAAGATGCAGTTGTTTCCTCTTATATCTAGGAGGCATCGCTGGATGCGCTCCTCAACATCGATTCTTGTCTCCTTTGTAAATCTCATATATATCATCAAAAGGTGGAATTATGTTTCGTTCCCTCCCTGGTTCTGGACTCTAGACTGGATTTCAGGATTGAAAAGATATGGAACTTGCCACGGGAACGCGACCTTGAGGAGCTTGGAGGCAACCCATTTTTCACCAATCTTCTTTGCTCCATGATCACCTTCACCAGCCTATCTGGTCCTACTCTATCAGCAAGCTTGAGAATCGTCCTGGTTCTTCGAATGGTTCCACTAACCCCAAGCGGACTGCTTCTCTCTATATATTGCTTCTCTGAACATCAAGCGTTGATGGCAGTGGTCATCAATGTCTACATCTCCCACGAAGGTCGACTGCTCTGGTTTGGCTCCTGTGATTACATACGATCGCCCTCGCCTACCTCATTCCTCGGACCCAGGTGTTTCTCTCCAGTATGGCCTACACTCAAAATACTCTGTGACATTTCTCCACGATCACAAGCAACTGTCCAAACACTCCGACGAATGTGTTTTTTCTCGAGCCGTATTGAGCTTGATAATATCTTGAGTTACTCCAGCGGATTGTAACATCTCCAGGCGACGGATCTGGAAGGCCGAAGAGCAATTGTACTCACATTTCGTCGACGCTTCGTCCAATTTCAGGAGCACAACAAGCTTGTCATCATATCGTCTTGCCATTCAAGCAGTCAGGCGCCAGCCCTCTTCAACAGGAAATGACTGTGGCTGGTGCCCATGGTTGCATCATATTCAATCCAGCTTGTCATCTCCTCGCAGGCTGCGTGGATCTTGTCGCCCCACCGGGCTGTGTCCGACACTGCGAAAAACTTCACGCCATCAGTCTCAGTCTTTGCTTTGATCTCCCGGTTGACGAAGCGGCAAGCAGTGCTGGAAGTGGATAGACTGGAGCCCCACTTTGTATGGAGATCCACCCACTTTTAGCACTGGACAACGATGTGTCCATGAAAGTCTCTGATGCACCATGCGACGACACTCAGCCATGGTCACTTCTAAAAGTTTGTCTGGGTCGAATGTCGTCGATTTCCCTATCGGACATGCTTCTCAGATACCCTGAGAGCTATCACGAGTACCGTGAGGCGGCTTTCTGCCTTGTTGCCAGGCCCTTGTTGGTTCGCCCAGACTCCATCAAAAGCCCTGAAACCTTCGTGGAGACCGTTGCCATGACCCCATGGATGAAGACCCCTATCAGTGTGGCCGCGCCTCATCTATCACAAACGTCCAAAATGTCAAAAAGTACTGTGAGATGATTTGAAGAACCTTGACGTGTACTGTCCAAACTACCAAGCTCGCCAACAGCTCACCAGTACCCACGGGTTCGATGTTTCCGACCCCTGAATCTCGTGAGCTTCACTTCGACCCTGACGACACGCAATGGATATCTTTACTGGCCTGGTCTCATGAAGTACTGAACCTACTCCAGTCGATGATTTCGAGAAGTGTGTGGACACAGGAGATGGTGATAGGGCATGACAGCATGTATATAATGGCTCCGAGTCACGGACCCAAATCCAGAACGAGCTCCTCCTTGAGCACTGAAACCCGGACAGCGCAAACGTCGATTATGGCACATGACCCAGGCAACCCTCATCAGTCCCTCGACAGCGCTCTGTTTTGGGGGTTTACCCTCTATTCTTGCATAGCTGCTTTTTCATGAGAATCATGGAGAAGCACCACAACGGAGATTTGCAGAGATGCAGAAACAAGTGTTTGGTGGACCGGACGTTGAACTGGCTCAACTGCCGTTGACAAGAGTACTCACCAAAGAGAAACCACGTAAAGCATCAGGGGCTTCCACAAAGAGTCGTACTGCGTCCATATCTTCGTCATTTAGCAGTAGACACCCTTGATCAATCAAGATCATGGGTCATCAGCAAAGCTCCCCGGGTACCGGCAGTCTCAGAGACTGAGATTCCTGGATACTCAAGCAGGCACGCTCCTGCTGATGCCGAACCCTTTGAATTCGCCCCGCAAGATTGAAGAGCTCAGATTTACGAAGATTGGTCATATTGTCTCACGACCGCAGATGTCTCGGTGCACATAGCTCTGACCACTGATCTTGAATTTTGACCGTCACACACCCTTGGACGCTCAGAGGAGGGTGGTGACGATGCTGGTGACCAGCCTGGTCAGTCCCACCAGCCAAGGATTTTGGTGTCGTGTGCTCCTATCGGCGTCCTTGCTCGCGTCATTGCCAGCGTCACGCAGTGCAAGCGCTGCGCCAGAGAATGGGGCACCGCTAAGGGTCACGGTACGTTTTGCCTTGCGCCCCGCTGGCCACAGTCGTGCTAACGCCTTGCTAGGCGACTGCGCCTACCACATAGCCCCCTCATGAAGTGTCCCCACTGCTCTAGCACGAAGCACGAGTGTGTCCCGGCAGCCCCTTGAAGTCACCGGCCTCATCCTATCACCTCTACTCATATCTCGACATGGCCGTTTGCCTTCATGTCATTAGGCTGCAAGCACTTTTGTGGGCCACGCGACAGACAAGTACAAGGTCTGGGATGTTGGCGGGGTCTTTTCGGACTGAGAGACATGACCTTTTGCATCAAAAGACCGATGCAGTATATAAAGCGAAGAACATGGATGTTTGGACATGTCCTTGCGAGCATGTTGATACTGGAGGAGTTCAACGCAGATCTGACAGCCAGCACATGTTGGAAGAGTCTCACAAGCAGCATCCGAACTTTGTACTCACAGACCTGCTGCAAATGCCGTCCGTAAAGGAAAGATGAAGGGGAAAAATGAGCGAAGTAGCTGTTTGATCAGCTTGGCTGAGGCTCCACGCAACAGAAGACCCATTTCGAGCAGAGATCAATCGCCTTCTTGCCGTGGCAGCCTGACTCACCGACACGAGCCCCTCGCAAGATGTCACTACAATCCTCGAAGGTCTCCAGAATACACGGCTGCTCTGTCTGTCCAGGAAGTTGTGAGGCTTCACGGTCTCCCTTCAGCAATCATCTCCGACAGAGATCCTCAATTCGTGTCTCCTTTCTGGAAGCAGATCTGCATTAGACTGGGCATCCAGGCAGCTATATTGACTGCATTCCATCCAGAAACAGACGGGCAAACAGAAAATGCTAACGCTCAAATTGAGCAAGTCCTCCGCATGTATTGCAACTACATGCAGAACGACTGGTTCTCACATGTTGCCATGTGCGAATTTTCAATCAACAACTGGAAACCAAGCTCAACTGGAGTATCCCCCTTTCTGGCCAATTATGGTCAACATCCGCGCATGGGCTTTGAGTTTTCTACCCTGACCACAAGCTCACAGCGAGTGAGGATGGATCAAAAAAGCGCGGATAAGTTTGTAGACAAAATGACTGGGATTCAGAAGTATGTCTATGGGCAGCTGGTATATGCATCTGATCGGCAAAAGGAATTTGCAGACAGATCTGCCACCACTAGCTTCAAGCCCGGAGACTTGGTGTATCTAAGCAGCCACCTAGATCCAGTCGGCTACCAGCCCGGCCAATCGACAACTCCCCCGGACGCCGTCCACAACACCACCCTTAAGAACATGCTCGACAATAGCATCCCTAATGCTAAACGGGTCAAGATGTCTCAAGTCTGCTCAAACCTCGATCTCGCCACCAATTCCGCCGCCGCCCGGAGCTCGTGGCATGCCGTAGCCGTGTTCTGATTCAAGTCGAGCACCGACGGTGCCGTTCAGGCCGCGTTCTTCAGCCGCGGTTTCACACTTAACCCTGGCCCACACGCGAGCGGACCACCATACGCTTTTAGCGGCGCTAGTAGCCAGCTCGCTAACGTCTGCGAGCTCTGTCATACTAGGTAGCACATCAGACGCGAATTCGCAAGAACCGGCTCAGACATGGCTTATCGAAACGATTCATCGATGACGAAGTCCCTAAGACCATATTGGTCGAAAAGCAGCTCATCATAAGATCGACAAATCACGATCTGGAGATACTCAGTGATGCTCAGTGACTCGACATCGCATGCAAAGCGAACTGACAATGGTCAGTGGCAAAAAAAGCCGATGAGTCAAGTCAACTCCAAACAGTTCAGCATGGATACCTACCTCCTGATCGCTCTTCATTTGCGTACAAAGCAAAGCCAACAACCATGAGGTGTCCCGTGCTGCTGATATTGCCTGGCACCAGGAATGGAATGTCGCTTTTGGATCATAGCCTATGGACGTATGCAAGATTCACGAACACGTCCCTAGAGAGTCATGAATTGCTGCTGACTAGACCGAGGTCATGAGTCATATATGCTTCATGATGTTGGCAAAATCTCCTTCTGCCAGTATCGAGCTGTGCATGATATATGTAGCTTCGTCCAAGGCCATCTGGCAGCAGATGTACGAAGATCTGACTTATTCTTCAAACCATGGAAAAAACAGAGGCTATATAGCTATCTGCTAGAGCGAGAACAGCTATAGCTACTGAGCAAACAGCAGCTGTCTTGACTGAGCCACATGTCTCATAAGCCATGTTCAAGCCTCCCCCTGGCTATGGAGACTGGTGGCGAGATGCTTTGGTTGGCAATGCCAATCATCCTCACCCTGGCTATCAACAGCATAAAGCATAGCCAAGGCCCAGTCCAGAAACGAGGCCTTCGAAAGTGTCTCTCGGTAGGGCCTTGGTGAAAAGGTCAGCTAGGTTGTCCTTTGATTTGACATGTCTTGTGTCAATTTGTGGCAGCAAATGCTTGAAGATCTAATACAACAATGCGCTTGCGAGATTGGCTACCAAGTCATCAAGAGCTGTCAACGCGATTTCGCAAGCGCTAAAGTTCAATCGCCTGCCACCAAAAAAGATCGTTCCGATACAGCCGCTGTACTCTAACTCTAAGGCGCACACATCGAGTGTGTGCGATAGAGACTGGATCTGCGGCAACGGACTTACCCTGCAAGAACTCCGCAGTAGCCCGCCCAGATTCGTTCGTACACATTTCTTTAGGAGAAATCGCATTACTCGACCTCGGTTTCTGTAGAGGGTCCTCGACGCCTTGAGACTTCACGGTCTCCCGTCAGAAATCATTTCTGACAGGGGCTCTTAATTTGTATCTGCTTTCTGGAAGCAGATCTGCACCAGACTAGGCATCCTCAGTCTCACAAGACATCGTTTCCGGAGCTCAGTTTAAGCTTGAGGGGTGCAGTGATAAGCTCTAGGAAGACCTGGAGCGATCAGACCAAACCGAAGTAGCGAGAAAGTTGTGTAAGGCATTTTGGCTGGAATCCAAGAACAACACCAACAACTCAGGGCTATCATGTTAGAAAGATATGCACCATATACCTGCAAAGCCCCGAATATTATCTAACAAGGACAGCCAATGGGTCCTCGATCTTGTACATCTGGTCAAAGTCGACCTCAGAATGCAAATTCTCGGAAAGATGGTAAAATCACTGATCTTTCCACCCTATTTCCACTTCATGAAGCCCGGAGACCTCTTACTGTCCGTTACCACCGAGGCGACACATGTACTCAGGCGCTTCTCACAAGACTGAATATACCTTGAGCCACGAGGAGTTGCTGGCTCGAGTTCACGAGTTCGCTCATCCTACTGACCCCGAAGGAACTGTATCGCGCCCTCGCTCGCGCGTATCTCTATCGTCAGAAACACGCCGCACAACAAGCTAAGGCTCCCACTTAGAGACAGCGAGCACTAGATTTCGAAAACATCAACAAAGGATTGGTCTCTGGTTCGGAAGATCTTTCTGTCGCTGAATATCTGGAACTAGCTACCTTTGGTCTTAGTGTGAACTAGACTCGACACAAACATATCAGAATGCTAAACGAATCAATGTCCAGAATAGGCCATTGGCTCCATGTCCAGAAGTGGTGCAACGTTGAATTTGAATCAAGCCCCCTGTCTACTACACATGAAGACAACATCTTTGAGGAAGTTATCCTCAGAGAACTTTTTCTTGTGCAACAAATCTGAACGCGTTGGTTCTACTTATTCTTGCAAAACCGATGTCGATTCTGCTCGGCGAAGCCGGGTTGTCTCCTTGCGAGCCGTGCGTTGATCACGCTCTCGACGAATCGAAAAGACGACCCTATTTGCCTATTGGTTCTTACAATTCTGCTGAGGCCACTGCTATGTGACGAGGGAGAATTGCAAGTGGGCTTTTCCGCATTCAGTCCAGAAGGTCATCAAAAAGGGACAACATCAACAAGGCCTAAATTGTTTGAGAATGTCAAAGCTAAACAAATGCGACCGTCGTTAGCCTTTAGCATCACGGAACGTTCTGAAGACCGTGGGCTATATATCAGTTTGCGACATGACTGCTATATCCGAAAGGGCGTGAAGCAAAGTAAACACGGCTCTCAAACTCTTATACGAAAGGGATTTCTGCTTTGTCACCATAGACACTGTTCTGGCTTTTATCTATCTTACGATACACGTGGACGTCAACTTTGTGTCAGGGACCCGTGGGCTGGAGGTTGTAGCGCCGTTTACTCTACAAGCAATGCAGCTGAGCACATTGACATTACGCTGACATACTGTGAGCGTAGAGATTATAGCCGTTGATGAAGCTCGCGCATGAATCTCGTCCGAACTGGTTGATTTTGATCACCAGTAAATCAGGGACAAGCCACTTTCCTGACATCTTCCTAGGCACCTCAGCATGTGCATGGCCAGAAATTGCTCAGCTTGCAGGTAGCACCTCAAGCATATGATGTTTCACAAGCGAAATTTGCCCCCTCCCATTCCACTCTGGATATCTATATATCGTGGCAGAGTATGTTATTGTTGGAACTGCTTGCAAGGCGTCTGACACCGCGCTTAATGCCAGAACTGTCGACTGCCCTCGACGTTGTTTGGCTTTACTTGCTGCTGCGAGTCAGGCAGCATTGCGGCAGTGCTAGAGATCACTGCTGGCGCTACTCTGGTGATTACACTAGGATCAGTTTTGTCATTCTGGATGGATGAATTTGAGCGATGGGTCGACAAAGAAATGGCGCCTTTACGAGTGGCCATCCTGCACGACAGCAACAACGCAGACTGGACAGACAAGGACAAGTCGAAGTACACAGCAAAATTTTGACTTCTGGATCAAGGATGCTAGCCAGGGTATGCTGCTTGACAGTCGCTTTACCTGATTGTGATGACAAGAAATGACCCATGCAAAGTGCTCCATTAAAGGTTTGAGGTTTAGTTTCTCGGTAAGATTTTCCTGAACACTTTGTCACCCGAGAGAAAGTTGCACCTACAACTTCACCGACTTCCATCGGTCGATCCGGTCAATCACTGACCCTATGGGGACACGGCTCAATTGAGAATGCGATTCCGGGGCGAGACAAGATTGTCATGCTTGCGATGACGAGAATAGGTTTCATCTGACCAGTGTCATCAACAGACTGTCAAAGCAGACTTTGAAAATGGTCGGGGTTGATTTGCTTTTTGCACGAGCAACACCGCTTGGATCATAAGAGATGCACTTTATCCTGACAGGTCAGCTTGTCTGACAGGACTGCGAGTCACATGTGACCACCAACCTACCGATCCAGGAAGAATCATGTGGTCATTATGGCTGCCGCAAGCGAGAGTTTAAGAGCACCCAATTCGGCCCTACAATTTTTCTGCAGACGCAGCACGCGCATGTATACATACATATATATATATATTGCCGGAGGGGAACGCACAATCGTTTAGAAGTACATCGAGGACTTTGAGAGAAGTAGACAGTGGGCAACCTCCTCAATGCTTTGCACATGTGAGTATGACTTTACTGTCACCTTACCCTTCTTGTTCTGATCTCTCAAACCACATATTCAAAACAAGCGTACGACCCTTACCATGAGTCCTTTGGATTCAAGGCACATGCTTGTGGAACGGCTTGTTCCCAGTCTTCTCATATTCTGCTCGGACAATCTGGCTCCTATCTCTTCTGCTAGGCAAAATCAGCATAACTGGAAGGATATCTCGAATCATCTGAATGCTCCTCTACAGACTGTCGGCGGGAGAAGAATGAGAAAGAGTCTCTACAGAGCTTGACCTTTGCCTTTTTGGCTCTTAGGACTGGTCCTGTAGGGGCCTGCAGTCATCATAGAGGCTGATCTGATCGATACTGTCGCCGCCAACAACGACATCGTTCCTGAGGCTGGCGCTGACTGGACCGAGGAGACTGCAACACATGGTGGTCTTTGCGGCTACAGAGCATGCGACGCAAATCGAGTCGTGATCAGGCCATCGGTGGAGGTTTGTGGAACATTATCTCGCAAATCCTTACAAGTGTCAAAATGATCAGCTTTGCCTTTTTCCTCTAGAACTTGATTTAGCGTTGCAGACAGTCCGCCGAAGTCCTCACTTGCGGCATGGCTCGTCGCATGGTCAGCTCCAACGCCATTGCATCTCCAAAGGGTCACGAGTCTCAAGACAAGAAGCGCAAGCGCAGATTACAGATCCTCGAAGTGGAAGAAGAGGAGCCTGCACGCTATCCCAAGGTTCGCAAGGTCGAGGGTAATCATCCATCCGAAATGTTGAATGAGGCTCAGCCTGGAGCCCATTCTGCGTCAACAATCTCGAGTGTCGCAACTAGACAGGCCTCGACAAGTTGCTCTTACTCTTTTGGCAACACGGCCTTATACATAGACATCTTTTGAACTTTGCCAGGATTCTGAACTCCTCCTTCCACTGACAACTTTTTTCAGCAGCCCTTCCATGTCTAAAACCCTTCTGGAAAACATCAATTCTTATTCCTGGTTGCTCCTCTTTGACGACATTTCACACCTTCGCCCTCTAAGAAGGCATGTCCTCTGGGACTGAACTCACCTATCTGATCTGAGTGGGGTGTTTACCAGACCGACAACACCGCGAATTCGAAGTCCCAAGAAGGTTAAACCGCACCTGCACGACGTGACTGCTTTTGTTACTAGGGAAGGGGAATTTTGCTCTTTCTGCAAGACCCTTGGCCACAGCGCATGGAATTACAAAACTAGTTGGACAAACACCACCCAGCCTGGTGACGAGTGGGACAACAGACTCAAAGCTGATGTGGCATGGAAGAGTAAGGACGAGGGTATCAGGGGGGTCGTTTGGTCTGACAAACCTAGCCACCACAGACCTCAGGAGCGCGCTTCCGATCAGTGAGGTCCAGAATCAGAACCTTTCGCGCACGCCTGTCTTTTCGTATATATATGTCTGTGCCTCAAGTTCGATAGAACAAAGTCGCGATGAACCTATCCTTGAACGGCTCTGTCTCGCCTGGCACTGAGAAACTACCCATAGATGCCAAGACAATCGCTCATCTAGATTAAGGGATTGAACAACTGTTTGCCCTCGAGGAAGCCCGAAAGCTCGATACGGTAGCTGACACCAAGGACGAACTTGAGTTGGAGAAATCATGTTCGGTCAAGCGAGAGCGTTCATGATTTCTCTACTGGTATGAGTTTTGAGGCTTTAGCGCTCCTGTTTCTAGAGCTTGTGCCCAAGGGAAATGTTAATCAAGGCTATTAAGGTTCTTGCCAAAATTTTATGATTCCCATGTCACTGCTCTACGACCTGAACAATACACAGATCTTGTTGAGTTTTTGATTACTTTACAATATTAGCATACCTACAGACACTGTGATGGTCGATATGATTTTCCTTCTTACTACCAGTCTGGGGTGATGCAGTTAGAGCGACAAGCTGATTTAACATCCTCAAAAAAATGCCACTGGTGACATCAACATCACTGAATCCAGATGTGAGCTTGCACATGCGGCAACTGTGAGCAGCGGCCCCAGACAGACCCCCAAAGGAGTTACAGGAGCATATAGTCCGCCGACGAGCTCCAGCGCATACTCGTACCCTAGTCCTGGCAGTCAATCGTCGTGATTGAATCCGACACCATGTCCAAAGACATTGATCTCGAATGCGATAGTTTCGCTACTGAAGCTGATAACCAAAATAACGACTCTCAAGACTCAGCCAAGCACTCTATCGCCAATTTCAATATTCTCACTCAATATTAGGAGAAAGAAGGAATCAAGTCATCCTTCATAGCTTTCAACTTATGAATTCACGTTAAACATAACGGTATGAGAATGAATGAAGAAGGAGACGTAAGGGTCTCTCGTCGTGATTTTAACAGAGACCGAGCTTGTTCTATATTGCAACTCTAATCTTGAAGACAATCATCTGCCCTTCTTCTGCTATACCAATCGACCGTAGACAGGATCATTGGATTTGATCATCCCGCTGACGCCTCCCTTGACTAGTATGGTCGCTCTTCAACCAGTAAAAAACACCATAATTAGGATATTTCTAGAGTACCGATCATCTTAAACACATTTAAGAGGCACGATACTAGATTGACATGGCTTCTGAATTTTAAATCAAGGTCACTAATCGAAATGACCTAGATGTGTGCGGCACGTAGCATGACAACAGAGCCTGTAGCGAGTTAGCAAAAGCTAAGCAATCATTAATACACTATTAAGGAAAGGATATCTGGAGCAAATAGAGTCTCGTGGATCATCTGCTCATGATCACGCCTTGGAATCGACTTCCTCTGTGCACTCTTGACCTCTTCTTAAGCCACCATTCGCTAGATAGACAAACTTATTGTATACTAGATGACGCAAAATGTCGGACAAATGTGATATCGCTATCGAGTTCATTCTTTCAAGTAGAAGATTTGTGGCTGATTTCACCTTACCACTTATACCATTAGGATCTGGTCATGCTTTGTGCAACAAGGACACAACCATAAGAGAGAGTATATGGTTTTTCGTAGTATCGCACTAAAAGTTATATCTAACCGCCGACTGAAGCGCTGTTTTCCTTCTTGTCCATCAAAATACTCATCAAGAAAGCAACGGAAATTGATTCGTTAACATCAGATGTCTACCCATCCACATCGTCCTATGAACCAACCATCAAGACGAAAAAGACCTGAATTCAAGCAAGCGTGATGATATATTCACATCGGTATATCAGAAATTCCTCACTGATCATGCGTCAGAATCATGAGGTAAAACCAAAATTGACTCAACCAAAGAGATCGTTCTCATCATCGTGTCTCCCCATCACAAACTCTCCGTGTCTCGCCAAACGCTCGCAATCAATCACACACTGCTTAATTAAAACCCTTGCCTCTCTGCTATCTTTTCTCCGAATCCCTTATTCTCTTAACGAGGCGCAGATTCAGGACATCACCATGTCATATTATCTTCTCTTCCTCTCTCTGCTCATAGCGACAGCATCAGCCTTCCCACCTACCTCAGGCTGGCCCTCAGCCAGATCACCCTATTCAGACGCTGCCTCCTCCTCTTCACCTGCCACCACCGCCCTTACTCTCGACTTCAACGACCTCACGCCCCCAATTCTCACCGTCAACGATGCACCAGTCTCTCTAATCCCCACCGACAACGCCAATACAAAAAGTAAACGCGAATTACCTCCCTCAATAGACTTGGCGAGCCTTTCCAGGATGTTCAAAGACATGGCAAGCAAGGAACCCGCTTCCCCCACTCCCACAACCACAGAGAGTATAGCAACAACGACAATGATGGAAAAAGAGCCGTGCATCAACAATATATGCTGTTTGATTGGGCGGTGTTGGAGGTTGAGTCCGCCTACTTCTATTTCTGCTTCTATCTCCACTTCTGTTGCTTGATTTCGAGCTTGAGGTTGGATTTGAGGGGAACGGGGTGTTGTTGGGACTTTTTGTAACGGTGACGAGGAAGGGAAAGGGAAAGGGAAAGGGAAGAGTAACCCTGCGCTGGGATGCGGATGTGAGACTTTGTTGTCAGAAGGAGGGAAGATTACGATTCCATAGAAAAGGGAGAGGCTTGTTGTCGAAAGAAGCCGGCTTTGTGATTTCCAGGCGTGGTTGGGATGGGGGTTTATAGCGATTCTCAGCTGGGATGCCCGGATGGCCATGACTCAAACTTCAGAGAAGATGATCATAATGAGCTTGCGTGCTTCGACGCCTCAACTCAAAGTCGGCTCACTCTATGAGGACGGTGGTGTAGAATGCGGAGGACGGGTCGACAGATAGAAAAAGTATATTTGGACATGGCATGATCGACTCCTCCCTGTTTTGGAAACTCTCGCCTTGTTGTCTCATGACCAAACACATCAATATGTGACTTTGCTGCAGAACGTTCAGAAAGATGGGCAAACATGTGATCTTATTGTAAATATGACCAAGGACACAAGAGCTGCAAGTCTTGCACTTTGCAATACGTATGAAAAAATGATGACAGGTCAGATTACATGACACGGTCGAAACCAATTACTGACTCGTCTTCGCACTTCATTGAGACTAGAGCCACCATCCTAAAATCACATCTCATCTCTTGCTCCAACATTCGTAAATCTAGCAAACCTTCCAGCACCCATACCTATTGCAACACCTGCAATTCTCACATGTTCTAGGCCAATCTTGAGCCACTTTCTCCCTGTGCTTTCCATCCATCTCACCATCGCCCATCTTCCCGGCCTCTCCTTCTGTCTTTCCACTCTGTCCGACGCTCGGAGCTCCAGTAGCAACAGCACCTCGTTTACCGCCCGAGATTACAGTCAACAAAGTAGGTGGTTCGAGGGGTTTCTCCCAGACCCTCGTCACATAGTCCTCAAGTTGTGAGATTTCTGTGAAGATTACTGGCTTAGTGACTGTAGGCACAGGCGTAGTACTCGTCAGAGGCCTGATTATTGTCATGGTGTAAGTACGGACAGCGAATTCAGGGGCTTCAGCGGTTGGAAAGGTTGGAATAATTGGAGGGATTGGAGGGACTGGAAGCCAAGTGGGCTCCGATTTCGAAAAAACAGTCATCGTAGTCGTCTCAGTGGTAAGAGAAGCAGAACTCGTCAATGGCATGTCCGTGAACCATGTGACGTTCATGTCAGGAACAGCGAGAAGGCTCATGTCGGGCGGAGCACCAGGTCTAGTCAGAGCGGAAGTCCGAGTGGTAAGAGGAACAGACCTCTTCGGTATCTCTATCCCAGAACCCGCGGTAATAGATGGCTGAGGTGGTCTTGTTTTGGACGTGGCACGATCCCAGCCGTAACATGAAAGATCGCATGAACGAGGATACCAGTATTCATAACAGAGTGTGCAAGAGGCCGGGTAATTAGTCGGTGGCCAGGGTTGGGGTGGTGGTGGGAGAGCCATTACCACTGCAACGATAGCAAGGATGAGGAGTTTCAGCTTCATCGTGCGGTATCTCAAGGGCAACCGTGATTGTGACCAGAGAACCAGTGTAGCGGTCAGATGTTGCAGAGAGAAAGGAGAAGCAGGAAAAGAGGCGAACAAGCTCTCTCGGGTTTTGTAAGAACTTTTGGAGCAGATCAGCATCACACCACACCTGAAGAGCTCAAAAGTCAACCGCTCACACCATGAACCAAGCGAAAGCGGGGATATAAAGAGTATGGCCAAGTCAGATAGAGTTCATTCTCGCTCGGACGACCGTCTTCTCGTGAGACGGCGTAAATTAATGATAGAAGACAGCCAGAGTTAGCAGACATCTTGCTCGTGGCATGAGCGCAAGTTAATTTGGATGGCTTGGTCATGAGACAATGCAAGGATTGAGACGCGATTTGCTTCAATACATTTCTCGTCAGCGTTTGTCAGTCGACAAACGTCAGGTAAGATAGATACTGATTTGAGATGTGGATGGAAGGGTGGATGGTTCCTAACAATGCCAAGACGATGTAGTTTCGTAGGCGAGCCTTCATCGCACCTTCCAAGTTTCAACGTCGATGGTCAACGACGAAGCAAAAGCTCACAGAATCAAGTCTCACGCGCACGAGCAAAGTGGAAAGTATCGTAGGCTATAACATCTAACATTTTTGAAACTCTAGTCAGCACAAGGAGGACACTCACTGGTATTGCCAGCAAAGCAACGGCATCAGTGCGAGAATGAAAGAAGAATACGAAAAAAAGAAATATTCATGACAGAAGTAAACCTTCCAAGCCCAGCAATCCTCACGCCCAGAAAATTCCAGCCAACAGCGACGGAAAAAGAGCAAAACAGAGCATCAGCAAGGAAAGACAGATGTGGTTCCTCTGAATTCCATCAGCATGATAGAAGGAAATAGAAGAAATAAAACACACGAAGAGAAAGCTCGATTGCTGTACGAAGAGCTCGCCTTGCTCAAAAATAACAATCACACCTTTTCCAAACAGGTAACATCAACGGTATGAAGCTCTACGGAGCATCAAATGGTCCACAAGGCGTTGCTGCTGGTCAATACGCTTAATGGCAGCATTGATCTCATCAACGCCGCTGATGTATGTCCTCTCCTCAGACGCATGATTGAAATGTTCTCTTCTGGAGGGAGTCTATCCCTGCTGAGTGCCTTGATTGCTCATACCAGCAAGACGTTGTGAGAAAATGGTAAGGTCATCGCGAGCGGCAGGGTCAGAGGCCAGAATGTCGCGCATGTTAAGCAAGACATGCTCCTCAACATGATTACCAGCAGCAGTCAGGATCTGGGCGACGACGGGTGTATATGCCAGGGGACCAAGGATGCTGTGGACCATGGGATTCGGGTGAGGTGGAAGTTGTGGCGATGGTGATGGATATGCTCCAGCGCCAGAGTTGGTGGCAGGAGCTTGTGCGGTATAGGGGTTGGGCGGGAGTGGAGGGCCGCCAAATTGTTGATGTGCATGGCCATTCTGCATGGGCGTGAAACCTTGAGGAGGACGCGGCGAAAATTGAGGACCATGGGTGTTGTGACCGTTGACAGGACTGGCACCGATTGGCTGGGGAGCATCGGGTACTACAGGATTGTCCCAATGATCAGGCTTGTTGACGACAAATGTAACAACAAGCATGCGCTCGGGTACGTTCGGGTCGAGAGAGTTGTACTCGAGAAGGTTGATGTGAGGCGGCAAAGTGTGTCCAGGACCGACAGGAGTAATGTAGACATCCTTGACAATAGGCGACATACCACGACCCTTGCCAATGACGGCGTAACGACCACGAGAAGCAAAGTAGTCAAAGATTTGGTCGAAAGCAGGGCGATTGTCGTATGGTGTAAGAGCCAGTACAGAGACATCGCTCTTCTTGCTCCATTGCAAACCACAGAGGTAGTCGTCGGCGCGCTTGGCTTCCAAACGACCCTCAATCTCGAGAGAAGGAGGCATGACCTCGGTCCATGCCATGAACTGACCAAAGTCGTTGCCAGCAGCGTGGCGGGCGCATGCAGTGAACTCGGTAACACCGGGCTGGACAAGCTGGCCCTTCCAGACAACTCCGTTGGCTTCGGGTGGTGCATAGTCGGTCTCGTTGTCATCAGCCAGCAAGCGATCGACATCAGCGTCATGTTTCTCGCCCTTCTCTTGAGGTGTTTGAGTCTTGGCAAATGAGCTGCGACGGCGAGCGGGTTGGGCTTGTTGATCGGCAGGAGTCTTTGCCCAGACGGAATTAATGTCAAAGTTCGATTCACGACGGTCGACGTCCATGGCATCGGGCGAGGCGGCAGCGCCAGCGACAGCAGCGGCGTCGGCATCTGGAGTCGGTGGCTTCTCTTCTTCTCTCTGACGCACGGGAGCTGAAGTAAAGACGGATTCGTGAGTGGTCTCGGCGGTGTCGTCAATGTATTCGTCGCCCTTGTGGGTGCGGCGGACACGGGGCTTGTCGTCTTCATCGTCGCGCAACATGACGGCCTGCTTGTCTGCCTCTTCCTGGAGCTGTTGGCGTTTCTTCTGCAATTCTTCGCTGGCCATGTCTTGGGTCGACATTGTTGCGAGGCCGTGGGCGGTGAGTGAGCCGTCGAGCATGCGTTGTACCAGCATGGGGTTTTTCTTCATGTTGGCGTGGATGGCTCGGAACTGCTGGCTGTAGCCTTGCGACGACGGAGGCGCACCGTAGACTTGGTACAGTTCATACTCGATGCGCGTGGCATTGTGGTGGCTGACTGACTCTGCGTTTTCGCCTTGTCCGAGGCTGTAAGAGCTGTACAAGTATCGGTTAGCCATGATCTTGACGCTGCGGAAGCGACAAGGTTCAAATCGTAAAGTCGAAGTGGGCAGGAAAGAGACGGCTCGAAATGAGAACGCAATAAAGGAAGGAACGACTTACCCGCTAGACACTCTGTCGCGTACAACGTCAGCAAACACCTTTACCAGTGCCTGAGCAGGACCCTGCCTCTCTTTGGGCAGCTGATCAATCTTCACCAGCGCTGTGTCGGCATCAACCTTTTCCTCCTTCTTCTGTTCAGACTTGCGGCGCTTGGCCTGAGTGGCTGCCGAAGATGATCTCCTCGTCTCTTCAGGCTCTGCTTGTGACTGATCTTGCTGGGCGTTCTCTTCCTCAAACTTGCGCTTGCTGCCAGCAGCAGGTGCCGAGTCTTGCGAAAGAGCGAGGTTTGATGCAGATGGAGATGCGGGTGCAGGGCTGGCTTGTTCGCTGGCAGGGGCTTCAGACTTGACTTCGCTCTGGCGCGCGGCTTTGATCTGGCGACTCTTAGGGCGCTTCTTTCTGTTACGCTCGCGTCTCTTCTCTGCCTCGTGCTCTTCGATGCGTGTCTTCCAAAGCTGCTCTCCGCGTGCCATGGCTTCGAGGAGCTCCTTGTGATCCTGAGGGCTGCATTGCTCGCAGAAGTAGTGTTCGGGCTGTTTTTCCTCTTCCAAAGGCACCCCCATGCATACGTTGTGCTGCCATACTTCGCAAGTGTCGCAGCTGACGAATTGACGTCCGTAAACATCGTCCTTTGTGTCGCCGCATGGGCAGCGGATCTCCTCGGCGGCTTCCTCGTCGTCTTCGACCTCGGGTTCCGGTTCAGGTTCGGTTGACTTCTTGCTGCTGCTCTTCTTGGTAGAGGCAGTGGCGGTGCCCTTCTTGTTCTTGGGTGTTGTTACTTCGGCGGGCTCGTGGCCCTTGTGTTGGCCTTTGGTCGCGCGACCGCTGCGTCTGATGTCTGTTCGAGCAAAAGTGTTAGCCAACTATTCTCTTTGCCGAAGCTTTGTAGCTCATGATCGTGACTCTTGTCTAGACATTGATCTGAGCAGGTGTTTGGTAGATGTCTTAGCTTACCGGACATTGTTGTGTTCTGTGTCTCTTCGCCTCTTCTGGGTGCAATGACTGACTCGGTGCAATCACACACAAAGGTGACCTCTCAAAGGCGCGCAAACGAGTCAAGAGGCAACAGGTGGTGGTGTGCAGATGTGGGATGACAGGCGACGCAAAATCACTCTCTCGAAGCTGTCGCGTGTGCAAATCACAGGCTGTTTCAAAGCGCAAACCCCGACTACTACTGGCGGCAGTATAAGCGTCTGCGAGTGTGCGTCTTGCAGCTCTCCTCTTGCGCAAGACAGAGAGCGCCTCGGATCGCACGTCTTGAGCTCCCACCCGACACGCGTATGGAAGTCAGGCAGCGCGTGCAGATTGAGGTGGATGGATGATTGTCTAACTTCTAATCCCAAACGACGCTTCTCTGAACTGGAAAGCTCTTCCTCCCTTCAACAACCAGTGTCGTCGTCGCGTCGTGTGAGTGGGCGCAAAAAGGTGGCAGTCGCGCACGCGGAAGTTGCGATAAGCAGATCTTGAAATGTCGCGCGTCTAGTCGCAAAAGCTTGAGTTGACGACTTGTGCTTGGAAGTAGCTGATGCTCGATGACTGTTATAGGAAGAAGGTGCGAGAAAAGGTTTGGTGTCGAGGGAACAAGAAAGGCAGGAGTGAGAGACCTTTGCGCGACGGCTTGGAAGCTTTGCGTTCGGCCGCTCTGCTGCGCTGCATCGTGACAGATGCCGCGAAGAGCGCGGGGTTCTCGTCTACCCGACCAGCCAATCACATCTTGTCGGAATATCTTTCCTTTTCTATGCCATTCTTCCACACTCCATCTTTGGCAATGCCGGTGGAGCAAAGTAGCAAGATAGATTGAAGCAGATGCTGCTTGAGAGAAGACTCATTAACGACAACTTGAAAGAACAAAAGGAAAATCAGATGCCTCGATGGTGTATTGGCAAAATGTGGTTGCCGCTTCTGTGGATCGAACACAGTGCCTCCAGAATACTCCTGTGATCAGGAAGACGTGAAGTGGACTTCAGTCTGGCGCTCTCCCAGATGAGCTAAAGCGGCTTTTCATGATAATTGCGCGTTTTTGGTATATATAAACGTATGTTTTCTCATCAGAACCTCATGGAGTCGGCTCAAGAATTATCGCTATGAACGAACAACAGTAGACCATTCAATCTCGAGGATTATGTCTGGGCTTCACGAGATGCCTGAGACGAAGTTCGGGGGACACATATTGTGGTCAGACTGGACGCAAGAACTCGGGCCAAATCGCCTGGTTTTGAGCCCACTGCAAAGTATACGTAGACAAGTCAATAGAAAATCGAATCACGACTGGCCATATCGCTGCAGCTGGTAGACAACGGAGACAAAATCTATCTCAAAGCTGTCGGTGCTTTGCTGCTCTGAGTGGCATACCGCGATCCAGTGGTAGTGAGGCTAAGTGAGCAGAAAACATTGTCAGGGTGTTTCGAGTATCAAGAAGTCTTGGCAAAATGAGATTGTAGCAGGCAGAACTTGCGCATCACGATTTGCGTTTACAATTTGGGAAACGGAAGAAGGATGGATCTGTAAAATGGAGACCAAGTATATGAGTTGTGAGGAAGGTATCAAGTGTTGCCCTTGGAAAATGATCTTCCGTCTGAGATGTGGGAAGCAACTTCCATAACGATGAAACCCCAACGCCATGCGCTTGACTGATGAACAAAAAGAACGAAGAAAAACCTAAATCGAAAGGAACGGAGAAGATGCAAGGATTAATGTTTGGGCACCACTAGGCAGGCGGCAAATGTTGAGGAGCACAAATCAGCCAGGGAGGAAGCATGATTACTACTCGATGCTCATCCTCATAATACCTTCGTTCGTGTCCACCATGCCCTGCAAACCAATCCTTCTGGGAGCCGTTCCATTGCCAGTCCCATTGCTTATGCTCTTCTCAAGGGCAGCACCGTCTCGTGGCAAGCTCTGATTGCGAGCTGCAGCAGAAGCGACGGGGGATGGAACTACAGGACTACCACCGTGAACACTCATGCTAGGACTGACGGCCCTGCGCTTGAAGCTTTGCATGTCGAAATCGTCGTCGCGGCGGCGTTTGCCAAAAGGTCTGCGAAGGGCATCTTGGCTGGCGTACGTTGAGGCTTGAGTATCTGTTTCGGCTGAAGAGGCGACTGAAGGGTCATTCATGCTAATGACCGAAGCGGAACGCAGAGTTGAGTTGTCGGCGGGAGAATCCATGGCGATGTCGCCAGAAAGTGAAGAGCTTCCGCGTGCAGGAAAGGCGGGCGGAGGCGGCGTGTGCAACTCGGTTTCAAGCTTGTTCCAGTAGCCGACACCGCCAGAGTTGCGATGGGCGTGAAGGTTGAAACTGATGGGATTGTAGTTGAGGGTATCGGGTTGGGGGTCATTAGGATCATTAGGATTAGCGTTGGGTTGCGAGGATGATGGTCCAGGTGAAGGGCCTTCAAGATCGGGAACTGGATCATGGTTATGGACCTGGCGCATTGTCTCAGCCTCACGGCGAACCTCGCTGTCGACAGGCGCAGACTCTTCGAGCAAAGCGGCGCGAATACGCGCAAAGTTCTTTGTCTTTGGCTGAGGAGAAATGGTCAGCAAGGTAGCCAGAGTGTAAGGTCAGGTCGCCACTCACCAGCAAGTTTCCTCTGCGGGTGACAGCACGGCGCACAACACCGGGTGTGGACGAGGAAGCTGCAGCTTCGTCTCCGCTGTCATTGCCAGACGAAAGAGAAGGATGCTCTGGTCTGGTCTCTCGCAGACGCGGCCATCCAAAGTGATGTGAACTCTCAATGCTGCCCAGAGGTGGCGGGGAAGTTGTGCGTGGACTGGGCATGGCAGAGTTGTTGCTAGCACTACTCGAGCTCTTTCTGCTTCGGCCCTTCTTCAAACGACTGCGTTGAAATGTCTTCATCAAGCTGGCGTGGGCTGGTGAGAAGTTGTTACTCCACATGACCGTGTTGTGGTTTCCGAAGGGTGTTGTGGCCTGGGGGTTTGTGGTTTTTCGAACTTGGGGCGTCGTGAGGATCTGGTCGTCCAAGTCGTCCATGACATCGTCATCGCTGGTGCTGTCGTCGCTG
The DNA here is from genome assembly GCA_003992365.1 of Aureobasidium sp. P6. Taxonomy (NCBI): domain Eukaryota; kingdom Fungi; phylum Ascomycota; class Dothideomycetes; order Dothideales; family Saccotheciaceae; genus Aureobasidium; species Aureobasidium sp. P6. Next base: position 364,099 of record RZIQ01000008.1, on the reverse strand, counting down.
TCTTCGTCGGCAAGCATGCTGACACTGCCGACACTGCTACTGACGGCACTTCGATCTGCCTGCATCTGCGGCCATAGGTTGGGCGAGTCGAGCATCATGCTGTTGATGCTGGGCTTGCGGGCAGTCTGGGTCATGATTGGGGACGAGTCGGGAGATGGCTGTTCGGCGAGGGTCGAGTGGTGGAGGTTGGTGCAGGCCCTGGAAAAGTCCAGACCTCGCGAATGTCGTGGAAGCGAAGTCTGAGGCGAGGCGTACGAGGTTTGGGCATCGAGTTGCGGTGATAGCGGTACGCGCTGGACGATGCTGGGTGCTGCCATGGACGTAGTCGCTGTGGTTGCAGTCGTCTTCAGAGGCATCTGCAGCGACAGGCCTCTTCCCAGGAAGTCTGGCCGTCGCGGTGTCTGTGGCGATGCTGACAGCAGACTGTCGTCCTTTGTGACGTTCGCCGTCGTCCGACTCGTCAAAAGTGGTGATGGCTGAAGCTTGGCTGCTCTCGTGGTAGCGTCCGAGATGGACCGTCGCTTCGAGGGTGTGTTGCTCGGGAACGTATCCATGGCTCTGGAGCACTTGACTCTGAAGTCCGTCGGGTGGTTGTGATGGTCGTCTGTCGCTCTGTCTTCCGCTGGTGGTCGAGTCCTCATGGAAGGATGGTCATGGTGGCTTGCTCTATTGTTCAAAATCGTCCTATTGTCGTCAGGGCGGCCTTGTAATCGTCTCTCAAATCATGTGAATTCAAGATCGCTGCTGACGTCCAGCTTTCACCAGCAATTTCCTTCTTGATTGAAGCATACACATACGAGTAATGGATCAGAAAGTCACGCTCTCGCGTACGACCGTTGCTCGACGGGACGAACCTCTGTTTCCCCACATCTCTCAACCTTCCATCGTCTTGTAATTATCCAACCACATCACCACATGTCTTCTCGGACATTCGTGAGACATCTTTTGAGATGATGGAATATCGAGTATCGAGGATACTAAAAACACTTATACCAGACTCTAGACTTTTAGACAGTTTGTTGTGTCGCAGCCATTTAGAGAGAGCATGGCATGGTATGGAGCACCTCACCACTGAGCTCAGTTTGTGTATGGAAACCCAGTAATTCTTCTTCAGCCCAATGTTTCACAAAGTCCAGGCATCATCATGCGATTAGTGATTGCCAACGAGCATGACAAGTCACTCAAATCCACAAGGTCGCCTTGTCAAGCTCAAAGACCCACAATGGCATGTTCTCTCACATGTTTGAACAATGGCCTTGACCTCCTGTCCAAACACTTTCTTTTTTGACGTCAATTGGCCAAGTCGATCCTCTGCACTCCCGTCCCGGCACATGTCAGAACTCTGAACTCCAAGCCGCTCGAATTCCTGGCAGCTACTCTCAACATGTACAGTACTGATCTTAGCAGCCTCGATTCCGAACTCTGACCGCTCCCGCACGGCTGTGTTGACGTTTCGTTCCATCTGTTGTACGTAGTGATACCATGCTATTCAGATTCCCGGATGTTCGGGACGCGCGCGCTTCCGTCCGTGACAAAGCATGCCGGCACAGTGTCTTCAGAGACATCTCAGATGAGACCTGCGGATGTAGAGGCCCGTTGACAGTTTACTGCGGAAGCAATCATCCTCGAGTCCACAAAGATGCGGTGCAAGGCGCAGCTGTCATCCCAAACGAGCCACATCTGTGCCCCGCAGCCAAGCTCCTTGACCGGAAAACTGAGCCGCAAGGCCACACTCTCATCCATGCCACAACCCTGTCAGCAATTGGTCAATTCAACGGACTGACTTCCTCGAGGGCCATGCCATTCCAGTTTCGGTTCTGTTCCTGAAGCACATGCTAGACCACAAGACCTAGTGCATATGCATCGGTGAGTCACGTACGGTGCGATCGGGGACGAGCTGACAGGGCGACGGAACACCTCTTGCGTATCTCAGCCTTCCCACACTCTTGGTAAGGCAGCGGCATTGCAATCAAGGTTCTTGTCCCAAGCTTCTAGCGCGTCTCCATGACATTGCTCCGCGAGCTTGTCGCTGGCGCAGTGGGTGTCCGCCGTGCATGCCCATACGCCGCCGCACCTTCGGAGTCCATTTTGGGTATGGTATGGTCTGCACGAAATTGACGTCGACGGATTGTGCACCTCTTTTTTCAGGCAGACAGTCGCTGCTTCCTCGAGATGGATAAGTAAAGCTCCTGCTCTCCGTCTATTGCTCCATCTGTTTTTCCTTCCTTGCTCCTTCTGCGCCTGTTCACTACACATAAGCCCACTTCGTCCAACACCCTCCTCGACAAACGTTCAGCCCTGCCATCTTGTTCTTCTACTATCCACACCACCACATCATAAACACACCAACACCAATGACGCGCCTCACCCCATCTTTGGGCCCTGCGGTCAGCAAACCCATTCCCGTTCGTACCAAGGACAAAACGTCTTCTGCCGCTCCTGCTGTTCAGACCCCTCCACGCTCACCAAAGGTGCACTTCTCGGACACCTCGTCCATAGTCTCGGGTGTTTCACGACCCCTCACATCAGAAGAGGCCTGGTTACTATACGACTTCGAAACTCATTGTCGCGAGTGTCCTTACTGCGTGTCTCCTTACAGGAAAGCGCAGGCTGGCTATCCGTTGTGTCACAAGGGCGAGCACATGTCAAGGCAGATTTCGGAATGCTTGTACATGCAAAAAGGCAATGTTTTTGAACGCTACACACGACACAAGAAGCCGATGCGTGTTGAAATTCCTCACACTTACACCTATCTCCAAGAGCAACTTCTTGTCATGGAGGAGGCTGCGTGCCGCCGGCACACCCAGCGACAGGAGGAAAGGCCGCGTGTCAAAGTCCACAATGACAGCAACCGCCGCAGCGATGAACCTCACAGGTCCAGCAGCACTGAAGTCGTGATCGAGGGCGGCAGCAGAGATGATCACCGCCGGAAGGACAAGTACCGCTTTGAAGAACCCCGCGAGAAGAGGTACCACGACCGTGAGCGCGAACACAGACAAAGTTTGCGACAGCACCGCTCAGAGTACCGCTACGAAGAGAAGAGAGATCGAGAACGTCGTCGACCCACTGAAGTCCAGCCCGAGATCAACGTCCGCGAGAAGAAATACCGCACCCAGGAGAGGAGACCAGCCTGGGCTGATGAAGATGTAAGAGCACGCAGATGACCGAGATTCTCTCTGATTACGACGCTTATGAGTACATGACTTAACGACCTGTTTCATGTTGGGGCTCTGGCAGGGAATTGAGACATCGGCGTCGGTCGCAGAAGACTGTTATATTCTTCAAGCGTATCATTTCTATTACGTTTTGCTGTAATGTCTTTCTAGTGTCACCATTACTGAAACACCTTTGATGCCTTTGAGCATCGCCACCTTTTTCCAATGACGGAGTACCTTTGCAGATGCCACCTGTGATATTACCGTTATAAGACTCCTCTCGAGATGTCTGCCATCAATGGACGGCTACCATCGCGAAGCTAGTTAGAGTTCGGTACAGCAGAAACAACTATACTTCCTTTACTATCTCCCTGAAGATGTCTACAGCAGCAAGACAACAAGCGGTGTGTTCCCCGCTCTCGTTATCTGGGAGAACTCGAGCTGACGAATCATGGAGCATGGGTACCTGCATGAACAGCACAGTACTCGTGTCTCAGGAAGTGTCTCATTGCCATGGTCCATATGTGCCGGAATTATGAAACAACTGTGGGTGTAGGCGCGTTGGCGATGATATCCTTCGCTTGATTGGAGCTTTTACAGACAGCAACGCGCTGCCAAATTTGGTCAAGCGTTCTTGTCCTGCCATTTGACCGTCATCCTGTCCTATCACAAGTTTGAGTCCAATGAGGGCTACACACAGGTAGATCTGATTTGTGCAACACGGGTGCTTCAAACTTCTTTTCATTGGCAGATGTCATGCATCTGCCTGATTTTCTAAGGGTTGTTGAGGTCTTCGGTACCCTCGCTTGCCACCCGAGTATTGTTCACATCTCCGGTTTGATGTTGAGTAAGAAATGCCGTCTCTGCGATATCGCGTGCCCCAAGACACGGCCATTGGACATCCAGCACAGGTTTGTGCCGTTTCACATGGATTTTAGGACATAAGATCTGCTCAAACAGGTCCATCGGAGATTATGACCTTCTCATCAGTCAAATGGGTGTCATCACACGGAGGATGCGGTCAGATGTCTCTCTTGAGTATGGGCAGTCTTTCACACAACTCAGATACAAAACTGCGCTGTCCGCTTCCCGTTGGCTGCTCGTCACCTTGGTCGAACCATGAATCAACCTCATGATCAACTGCCGTCGCTCGCCATGTTCTGCTTCATGGCCATCTGTACCACCGAATCTGGGTATCATCATTCGATCTTTACGACTTCGATATCGGACCTATGGCAAGTTATTCATAGCGCGTCTACCTACATCAGGCAAACGTTTCACACCACTGATTCTTCGGTAGCTAAACACAACGTTTCGACGTCGGTGTCCTCCGAAAAATGCAATAGGCAGACATCGAGACTGAAGCTCGGTGACGAATGGTAATCAGGACAATCCAGACTGCTCCGGCTCATTATCGCGAATTGACACGAGGAGTGAGGCTCTCAGGATACATCCTACCCCTTGTATATAGACCTGTAGAATCTATAGGTTAAGAATGCATCTGTGTTGCACTCTTGCGCGGCGATGCCCGTCAAATCTTCGCACCACTCTCCACGATCAGGCCCATAAATATTACTGACGACAATAGACCGTCGTCTACAAGGCATCCCGGCTGGCAAACAATTACTCAGCATCTGGCGAGATGTGCCTCGGCATGTTTCTATTCTATCATAGTAGCACAAGTGTCACTCCCAGACACCGCCCCTGATACTGCTACCAATTTTCCGAGAGCTATATTTGTGCTACATCGGCCACACCTATTCCATATTAGAAAGTAAGCACAGTAGCTTCCTTTCTCGTGTTATCATGCCAGAGCTTGATCGCTTGATTCGTTGAAGCATCGTGAGCAGCTTCTAACACTTCTATTCGTTCAGATATCTCTGCCTGACACGCTGATAGCTCTATACAGAGCGATGTCGGGCAGTTCTGTGCTGCCAGACATCTTGCCCTTGTGGTCTCCGAAAGCGGTTTTATGTATAGATGAGACTGCCATGGGTATTCTGACTGTTTGAGGTAATCTGGTCCTTGATGCTCATAGCTGGTACCATGGTCAGTCACGTCCTGGACGAGAATACGTATCTGGACATTCTCCGCTCGATACTCAGTCTTCATTTCCATCACGTGGTCTGACCAGAACAATCCTCTCCAACGATCCGATTGTACACGACCTCGCAACTCGTGATATGAGAAACCCAATTCCATTGTTTCTTGCCCAAATCGGCCCTCTCATGTTCGAATGCTTGAGATAGGCGATTTCATATAGTCCAGTATCGAAAGGGCCAAGAGTCCTGTTGGTGCGATGAAAGTGTCGGTGGCTCAACAATGCCGCCTGAGCAGAGGTGTAAAAGTAGAGCCATGTGCAGCAATCATACAGCCTCTCCATTTGCAACATCGGCTTCCGCTTCTCCAGAGCTAGTCTTCACCTCCTCCCTCGCCTTCGCCTCAGCCTTCTGCCTCTCCTTGACCTTTTTCGGTTTCTTCGCACTGATCGGTCCATCCGCGTGTCTATTCTTCCACTATTTTGAATTCGTGTCAGCTTTTTTTTGTTTGTTCATTTCTTCTGCCTCTCTCACTCTCGCTTCCCGTCTTCTTGTTGTCTCTCTCCTCTCTCCTTTTTCTTCTTCTTCTTCTTCTTCTTCTTTTCTTCAGAATTTGGGGTAAAAACTCACCATTCCACCATACTTGTAATGTGGAAACTGCTCGTTCAACCCCTTTGCATCTTCCACACCTCCAGAAACTGATTTCCAACAAGTACCTGGGCACACAAAATGCCAGGTTTGGGTCGAGTCTATTTGGCAACGGACTAAAATGTCGCGGGGTTGGTGGCAGAGGGTGCACTGTTTGGACATTTTCGAACGTCGAGTGTATCAGGGGATTCAATACGAAGACGTTTGTAGAGCAAAAGGAAGGTAATGAACAATAGTGGCTGAGGGATTGGTAAAGATGCTGGTCACAAAGAGGTGATGGTCGGGTAGTGGTAGATGGATGGTGATGATGTCATTGATGGTTCCAATTTCTTTTCTTTTTTCCAGCGTCTTCTCTGGCAACATTGCATACTTTTTTGTTCACTAGATTCTGGTGGTCAACAGCTTTGTCATGTACAAGTTGATTGGCACTGAAGCTATCTAGAATCACTCATACTCAATTTAGGAGCTGAGAGGCTTACGAGCGCAAGGGACATCGGAATGTTACCCGAGTTCTGCGTAAAAGCCACGGAGAGGTATGAGGAGTCCTTGGAGTGTATATCTTGTTCAGATACCTAACGTTTCTAGTCTGAGAAGATCGGAATGCTCTGATATGCCTGCTAATTCCGCACATTTCTCCAAGAGGCCGCAGCGCCGAGTTGTGTCGGCTCCTCCCAAGTAGACACATTTTCCAGAATCTGAAGGCCAGCTGAGATTCTAGCCTCGAAGTAACTTTATCTACTCTTTTGCAATCTCTGACATGCCTCAAAATACTTGCTGGCTCTAGCGACCTTTGTTGAACAAGTCGTGCAAGTCGATCTGAGTATTTGTCCTCTGGCTGTCCACAACGTTTCCAAGAACCCCATTAGGTCGAGCCACCGGTACAGTAATCAGTTGGTGACTTTGTGAAGAATTTGGGAAGAAATTGTTCTGTGCTCTCTAAGTCTGTTGACCGATTCTTACGGACTACTGTCTCTTATCAGCTGTACGTGCTATTCGAGGCCTCTTCGCAGTGACCAGAAGTCGTCCACGAGTCTCAACGATCAATGCTCTTGGAAGTCGTTGAGGGAGTTGAAGAAAGCAGTATAGACTGTATCATGTGAAACTGTCAAAGGTACTTTTAACAGGCTCGATTCCTTTCTTCCAAGATCTTTGTAAGCTCAAACGATAGTGTATTTCTTATACTCCATGCCCTGTGGGATTACGATGTCTCAGGGGAGACTCATCTCGTCCACTTCAATCTTTCTTATTGACCAAGCTCGCAATAGGGCAAAACATTAGCCACCAGTGTTCCGCCCAAAGGTAAAAGTGGATGGAAGGATGGTTGTTGTGTGCAGGCAGAGAATCCAATATCCAAGGTCGATTCTGCTATGAGGGTGCGCAGTATTGTCCCTTAATGCACAGGATACAAATCAAGAACCATGGGCTCGAGATTTTGGATACAGGTAATAGAGATGAAGAAACAGTTTTTGTCGTAGACGAACTCGTAAGTATATTGCCCGAGACCTTGCAAAGGAACGAGAATGACCCAAATAGCTCGTATCAGACGAACCAAGCTATGCAATGCTCATCTGCCTAGAGAAGCATAGAAGCAATAAAAAGTGAAGACCGAAGACTGCCCTGGGCAGGTTCTACCAGACTTTCACATCTCAAAATTCCTATCGTTGCCTGGAAGGGGGGCTTTATCGAGTCGACGCACGACAAACCACAACACTTGAACTTCTTCTCTCTCGCCCACCCTTTTTTTTTCATATGTAACCCACTCTCATCCCAACGCATCCTTTTTGCAATTATAGTTTCTTGCACTCTCTATCTGGGATCCTCCCTCCACTGACAAATTTTGTCAGCAGCTGCGGGCTTCTTGAACGACGCTCTTGTTGATACACAGAAACCCATCGATTCGTGGTCATCTCCAAGTGCGACGCTCAAATCACCATCATCATCAGTGTTTGTAACAGACGCACAAAGAACATCTTGTGCATAGCTGACAATCCACAGACCTTCCATAACCCATCTCAGAATGGCGCGTACCAAAGGCCCCGTTTTCAGAGGTGGTGATAGAAAAGACGATCCAACTCCTCCTATCCGCGCGAGAGCAAAGCCCCTTCTCTTTGATGGACTCAGTCCGATCGACATTGCCCACTTGATGGCTCTGATGGTCGACTACAAAGACCGTAAGGTAATCGAGTCGGTTTCTGGTAAGTCTCAGCGTGTGATTCCTGCCTGCTCTTATCACCATATCGTTCAAGATACGGTGTCCATCCTGTCAAATGTAGCTGACTGGGAACATGTGTAGATGCTTCGAACATTCAAAGACAGAAGCCAATGTTGTTGGGGGATGAAGAGGACACCAGTCTTGCTGGATCTCTCCGCAAGAGCGCAACCCCTGAGACTGGACTGGCCATTCCCACACGTTCAAACAAGCAGAAGCGTGGCAGATCGACCAAGAAGGTAGCATATCTTGCTGTCAGTCCGCGCCCAACTGCTCTCGACCAAGAAGCCGTTGAGCAAGACATGCTCGCCATTGGCATGATAACCCCAATTATCAACTCAGCTGCTACTCACACACTCACCTCCGCCGACCAGTCAGCTTCTACTGTCACCTTAGCCACCTCCGCTTCTGAGAACGATGGGATCCCCGAGGGTGCCGTTGACATGAACAGGGCTTTCAGAAAGGGCAAGTCCGTGCCTCTCGGAGTCAAGCTTCCACTTGACGACACAATGACTACCTTCGAGTGGATTGCATACACTCGCAACTCCAGCTTCGACTGGAACGACCAAAAGCACATCCATTCGGCCAATCGCTGGCGTGCTCGCAAGATTCGTCAGAGACTTGACAAGTTTGGCATGAAAGTCGATCGCCGCTTGCAGGATGCTGTGGCCAAAGTTGAGGATGATGACGATGAGGTTGTTCATAACCTTGGACGCATCGGTAAGAAGAAGCCTGAAGAACAGAACGACAACGAAACTGAGCAAGATGGGGAGGCTGTTGAGGAAGATCAGGAACAGGGAGATGGCGAGAGTGCAAAGGCTGGTGAAAAAGTTGGACACGTCAGAGGCGGCAAGATCCCCAAGCACATGTCTGAGCCCTGCAAGGTGAGCTAAAGTCTCTCGGGACTAGGTCACATGGTTACAGTGAGCTTCAGACGTCACGAGGATGTGAAGTCTGCAAAGCCACGAGGCATAACTTCAGCAAGCAATATGCTAACAGAAGTTTACGGTCAGATCCAAGATGCGCTTTCACTCGTGTGGCATCAGTAGTTGTATCGTTCTATCGTCGAAGACGTCCCCGATCGCCGAGAGCGATTATCTCCGTGGTCGAAACGAGTGGAAATCGATCAATAGAAATCCAATTGACAACTTTCCTATTCGTCTATTCAGCCCATGTGATTGTTCAGCCCTTCAAATTATCAGAATCTTAATCTTTATTATGCTGCTTGCTTGGGAAATTAATACAAACATCGTTCGCACTTGGTCACAGGAGAAGTTGACACATCGTGAGTGATTCTTTGTTAACAAGATGCCAGGCGTCGGCGCACAAGTCTCGAGCCGTGAAAAACTGACACGTTGATACAGAAACAAATCAACTGAACCATGAGTCGTACAAAAGCAAAAGCAATTCAGGCTCTGCCAAAGAAACTCTCAAAATTGCGCAAACAGATGGCGCAAGCCGAGCAAGGTATGTATTGAGCTTCAAGCCGGTCCTTTCAGGGTCAAGTATAATGACAATCATTCCGCATTGAAGACCAAGAACCAAAAGTCACAAAGACAACAAAGGCAAAAAGAATCACCAGAGCCACAAAAGCCGCAAAGACAGTCGAGGCAAAAAAGGCGCCAATCAAAAGCAACGCAATGCTCGCACTTGACACAGCGATTACTTCCCCTGAGAGAAAATCAGGCGCAAGATTCAAGCTCACTGGCATGGACGATGAAGTTGCTGCTGCTATCCCGCCTGTTGGAATACATATCTTGGATCTGTTTGATGTATTCAGTCACTGCGTTCCGAATACAAAAGCTGGCAGGTTTGCTCTTCTTGATGTCGTCAAGCAGGTGGCCAGGCCTCTACCTGGTGGCAAGGTTGGCCCGCATCCCAGTAGAATTGGAAAGATGAAAGAGGCTGGTTCGGGAGACTTTGCTGGGAACGAAGTGTCTCGTCCATCAACTCGTGCCTCAAAGACAAGCTAGCGGATTGAGAGGTATCTCAGGAATTGGGGTCTATGGATTGATGGTAGACCAGCAGCGAGATGAAGAAAATTAGTCCTTCCCGTTAAACCCCTCTTGCACATTCTTACATCAGAGTCGACATCGTGATCTTGCGTGCAACTTTCGTGATTTTCTATCGACCAATCACAACACTAAGCTTGGGTCTATTGTACATCGCGGCCCTCGAGAATTTCTGCCCGGAATTTGGAACAATTCATCTATCACTGCTCGACAGGTCTTTTTAACCGGCTCTATTATACGTCCTTCCAACAATGCCCCTGAGTATACACGCAATCACCCCAACCTCATAACACCTTACTCCCATCAACATACTTAGCCTTCCCCTTGAGCATATCAGAAGTCCTCCACGTGAGTCTCCAGCTTGTTGAACCCCGCTGCGTGGTCCAGAATCCGACTGAGATGTTTACATGTAGATCACCCTGATCATGGTACCAAAGCACGGCTTGGATAATCGACATTCCACCATCAAAAGAAGCAAGAGGGCAGAGGGAGAACCAAACCTCAACGCTGAGATACAGCGTATACTAGAGCCAAATGCAGATGAGCCCAACATCATCAAACCCGGTTTAACTCGCGAGGAGGTTGATCAGAATTTTGATGACCATGGGGCTTTTGCAGATGGAGTTGCAGAGTGACAGGGAGATGGGGACCGATAGATAGAGCAGGGAGAAAAAGATTCGAGGTACTGAGCAAAGAGAGAAACAGGCAAGCGATACTGTGTCATGGAGGGTACCAACAGATGCAATCAGAAAATGAGGGCTGGGCTGGAGAAGCAGGACATGGAACAAAGAAGTTGAGGACAGGAGGTTCGCACAAGGTTTGGCTTCGTCCCGCTCCCGTGTGGGGACCTGGATGGACTACATCTTGTGGAACATGCCCTTTATAACTGCAATGAGATCGGTGAATGACTTCATTACTGTGTACTCAAGAAAATATGTTCACGGCTTTGCGAAATGCCTTTTCGTCAAAATTATTCTTCTAGTAATCTCAACAAGCAAGCCAATGTCGCCCCACATACTGATCATAATTGTCTCTCATCACGGATGAGATGGAAGCCACCGTCGGTATCGTCCATGGGCATGAAGTTTTGGTGTAACGTGGTCATATCGAAATTGTCCGAGTAGAACAGATGTCTAACAGAAAGTGACGGGTTGATCCAAGTGTGGCAATCACCTGTCAATGTTGTAGTCTTGCATGATCATGATGAAGATAGACTGTGGGACCAGAAACCACCTATGTAGGTACAGTCTTCCTTCGAGTGAGTTCTCTAGAAATGCTATGACAAAAGCACCGTAAGTAGTATCAAAAAACATAACTCTTGACTGATGGCATACACATCACCGCAGTGTAGACATACGAATTCAAATCAAGATGTCTAGATATGGCGCAGGCATGGTAGCTAGATGAACCAGTATCTAGAATCAAACACACAATGCTGCAAGACCATGACATCGTCCAGAGTAAGCACAGACTGTCGAGTGGTAAGTCTTGGCGAGGTGGTGATGATTTCGGCGCACCAAGATCAGGTAGTGGTCGTTTCGTTTGTTGCTTTGGTCCATTTTACGCACCACAACATCCGTCTTGCTACGCGACGAAGACAACCATCCAGCTTCCACGTGTATACAACTCTCTCCTTCTTTTCATCCCTGTATCACGAGTGTGCAAGCACCTGGCTCGTTCTTGGGACGCGACCTCCGTCAAAGCATCCCCTGGCGGGTCTCATTCAGATAAACTTGCTGTTTCTACCACCTCTCAGCACTCTAATCTCTGCTAAACAACAATGGCGCCATCGAGCCGTCGCTCTACAAGGCTATCACAGCGCGAAAAGAAGTCAGTGTCACCACGAAAGCCGACCAAACCGCGTGCCCACCCAAGAGACCAACCGGGTAAGTGTATTACAGAGATTGTTACTTGACCCGGCCCCTCCTAGCCTTCCCCCGATTATCGTTGAACGATGTCATGATTCTAGACTAACATAGAGCAGCCAACGCAACCTGGAAGAAATACAAGTGGGAGACATGGCGCGTCAAGTCAATGGCCTTGCTTCTTTCACGCCCTAGCAGTCGCCTCGTACTGGAACACCTTAGATCAAACGACTTTGTGGATCTTTGGAAAGATGACCCGAGGGAAGCTTCGATCAACGAGGCGGCTGTCGCCTACCTGGACGAGCAGGAGGAGCAAGCCAATCCAGCACCTCTGGTTGAGACTGAGCCTGGTCCGGAAGAAAAGACAGACGTCACCAACAGGCCTCACCTCAAACCTACTGCAGGTCGCACTCCCAAACGCAAGCGAGCCCCTTCTTCCAGCGCTGCGGAAGAAACAACTCACGCCAATGGATTCTCGTCTGACTCGGACGTGACCGATCCTCCAACCAAGAGACGTCGTCGGTTCAGGAACCTCATGAGCAGAGCTACCTTTGCATCGCCGGTCAGGGACATCAGATCTGGAGAATCGAGCGAAGGTGATTCATCCGGCTCAGAAGACGAATCTCCAGTCAGAACAACAACAAAGAAAGCAGCCATCACCATCCCTACCAACAAGGCGTCAACCACAAGCGCTCCCAAGAAGCCCTCAGTCATCATTTCTTCCAGGAGGTCTGCTGCACGCAAAAAGACCAAGAAACAGAAAGTCAAGCAGAGCAAGTCGTCAAGAAAGACCCAAAAGTCAAAGAAGAAGAAGCCCAAGACCCTCATTCCGGTACCCGATGACGCTCCAACGGGAGCCCCAGCGGGGACTGAGGGCATTCCCGAAGATTGTCTGAGAACCGATGGACATTTCCAACTTGACACACCCATCTCACTGGGCTGTCAGTTGCCTGTTGACGGCGCTCGTACTGAATGGGAGTACGTACCGTGGGTACCAAAGGATCAATCCTTCAAGGTCGAAGACTTTGACTGGAGCGATTGGACGCACGTCAAGAAGGTGAACAAATGGCGACAGCAGCAGATCCGCCGTCGACTTGAATCGCAGGGATACTCCTACGACGGTCGCAAACATCGTGGAGCACAAAGCCAACTGCAGGCTCAAGACGAGTCGTGAGATCATGGAAACTCATTCTGCTTGTCGGTTTGTCATGTGTTCCGGTCACCTGGCTGTCTTCAAGCGTTGTTTTCCTCCATGGATCTTTCTTTGGGTTGAATTCAAGAAGGCGGGATACAGGGATCAATCGAGAAGACTTGCTTCCGTGGAGCACAGGGTCATTATTCAAGGGGTTTCCAATTCTTACATTTTTTGATGAGGAGGAGCAGCAACATTATCTGCATCCAACCGGGGAGATCGGTGTTGGTTAAATGACACCTCTGTCATCAACGAGGTCTTTTTTCCTTTGTTTTCGCATTGCCGCGTTATCCTGATGACAGTGGAGCGGGTCCGGACGACAGGCTCTCTAGTCCTGCAGCATTGAGATGAGACATGAGATCAGATCAATGGGGAGGAGTTCAAGCACTGTGATATAGAATCACAGAAATCATTCCTTCATGATCATCGTAGCCCCGTGCAAGTATTCAAAAGAGTATCCATTGGAAAATTGGATCGCCCGCTGTAGTGGTATAGGGAGTCGGACGTCGGCTTCACCAATCGACGGCTGAGCTGCCGAACCTCAATCTTCCGTATGAGCGCAGCAAGAGTAGCAGGCACTCCAACATTGTCATGTCGAAAACAAGACCACTCAAGGAGCAATTTATATTCTTTTCTGATGCTCTCGGTACCTTATCGAACGTGTAGGACAAGGTTGAGGTGTTTGGGCTCAGCCGTGAAGCCGTGTCAGAGCGGTTGTCGAGTACAGGGGGAGGGTTGTTCGAAGTAGCATAATAGCGTCAGAGTAATTTTCAATGACCTTATTAGTCTTCCAAGAGATATGATTGCATATACTCTAGATGGTGTGAAATGTGACTATGGGTGATCAAGTCTCGAGACATGCTCGCGAGCCCGCCAGGCTCGCCGGCGTTGCTACCACAACTGAATCGTCTATACCGACATGGCCAGGTCGCTCAGCCACTCAAACAAGATCTCATAAAAAAGGCACGGTGCTAAAGAAAAGTTTTCTTCCTTTGTTTCTCCAATTGCAGTATTTGCGGGTCTTTGGTGAGCAATTGAAGAATCCACGCTCAGCCTTCGAGATGAATTCGAGAGCCGCAGCCTGCACGTCTCCGTCTGTCAGTCCACTATCATTGATATCTTCAACTTTGGGACGAAGCATCTCACAGCACGTCATATGTAAGATCTGGCCACCTAATGCGTTCTGTACCGTGATCTGAAGTTTCAACCAGCCTTTGGCTGCGGCAATTGCGTCTAGTCTGCTCATTTGAACGACATCTGGGATATTTTCAACTCTACATGTAGCTATACTCAGAGCAAAGCACTTAGCAAACGGCTCTTCTCCCCGCACAACTCGTAGAGAGTGCTCTATCGAAACCGAGGATTGAGCCAGCAAGAAAGGCATGTTTTGCAAGGCCAGGAATCACGAGAGATAGGAACTTTACTGGTCAAGCGGGAAGACGATATCGATTTCAACCACAAGAGCAAGATAGCACTGTATCAATACCAAGCATGTACTGTAAAAATCAGCCTGAATGGCCATTGAAGGATCTGTGACTCGAACGAACAATAGCGGTAATATACAGACTAACTCTCGTGGTGCCGACTCGTCGCCAGCGCTTTCACACACGGCTTCACCAAAACATCTTCGCCTTGGCCGCACCACAACCACTCCACCCCATCTCGTCTTTGCTCTTACGCAAAACTCTTCTACAATTGCTTGATCACGTAGTATCAACCACACGCGTCTTGCATTTGTCCTCTCTCTTACCCTCTCTCGCGAGCCCACTGAGCGCATCTTCTTTCCTGTGCACTGCACATATCCACTCGATATCTTTGACAGCAACTGTGCGTGAACCTCACTCACACACAAGTTACTTGTGCACTCGCACATCCATCCACCAGTAAGTCGTTGCTGCTTCTTGCAGGAGGGTTTTCCTGTCTAACTACAACCCAACTCGCAGGCTATGGCTCCTCACACAAAAGCCACTCCTCGCACTCAATCGCCGACTGGATTGACCAACAGCGCCCATCAACACTATCGTGACGCAGGTAAGCAACTTCAATCCTTACTCACCCCATTGCACAACAACAATCTATTTTCTGTTATGTATCCTGTTGTTCATCAACATCTTTGCTTCTCGTTCGATCGTCACAGAACCTTACTGACCTCTTCCAGTTTCCAGCCAGAGCACCGTTGCTGAACATGCCTCTACTACTGTGTCCGACGTGGAGCGTCCCGTGTACACTCCCACAGAGATTGAGGCAGCAGTTACCATCTCTGCTCTTCAGCAATCTCAATATACCCCTGAAACGATTGAGGCTGCGAACATCCTCCTAATGATGCGCCACAACCCTGTCTCATTTACCCCGTCCACCACGGCGAACTCTCAAACCGCTTCCACTTCAGCACCCACTACATCTGTCCCCAAACACAACAACAAGCGCAAGCGTGCTGCTTCTCAAGACTCTGAACAGACTGAACCCGATGAGAAGCGTCTCAAGGAAGACTCTTCAGAGGAGCCCGAGGACGAGGTCCGCCGCCCGCTTGGACGCTCTGCTCGCCTCAAGGGCAAGAGCAACAACCAGAGTAACCTCGCAGCTCCCATTGTTGGCGCACCTCAGGTCACCGCACAACCCGCCATCGTTGCTCCACCTGCTGCCCCTGCTGCTCCTGCTGCTCCTGCTGCTCCTGCTGCTCCTGCTGCTCCTGCTGCTCCTGCTGCTCCTGCTGCTCCTGCTGCTCCTGCTGCTCCTGCTGCTCCTGCTGCTCCTGCTGCTCCTGCTGCTCCTGCTGCTCCTGCTGCTCCTGCTGCTCCTGCTGCTCCTGCTGCTCCTGCTGCTCCTGCTGCTCCTGCTGCTCCTGCTGCTCCTGCTGATCCTGCTGCTCCTGCTGATCCTGCTGCTCCTGCTGATCCTGCTGCTCCTGCTGCTGTTGCTCACCCGCAGACTGCAGCCACTGTCTCCATCTCTCAGACCCAGTCAAACAACCAAAGCAATGTCGTGGCTCAGGCTGTCGCCCCCATCGTCGACTCCTTCTCCCAAGTCACGAGCGGTACAACTACCACAAACACTGCCCCTATACCCGCCAATATCCCAACTGTGGTCAACGCAAACCTGCCGACTACCACTCAGAACAGTATTGGTAACCCCAATGCCCCACTGCCTTTCAGGCAACGCTTTCTTCTCAATCAACCACGCGCTCTGAGTATCCAGGTGCCTACAAACACTGCCAACACGGCATTCAGAATCGCCACCTATCCCCACCCCGTCAATTTCAACAACAGAAACGAACTCGAAGAGCTAAACAAGTGGCGTAACCAAACACTGAGACGTGCCACTATCAGATTGGGCACTTATGTCGACGGCCGCAAGTAGACCACATGGAAAGGGCCCTGACAGTGTGACTTGACTTCAGTCAAGATGAGAATGAGGCAGTATGCACAGGATTGAACGACACGCTGAAAAGAACAGTCTCGCGAATCTGAAAGGTTCATACCACTCGCGGCGTTTCACGGAAGAAGAAAGCATCATGCGAAGCGAGATTTTGCATAGCGCAGGCGACATTGGTTTCTTTCTTTTTCGTTTTTTTTTTTGCTTTTCTTTTTGTCTCTTACGCATTGGGGTTATCTTCTTTTGCTCAGTATTCGGTTTTTCAATTGCCCGTTCTGTTGCTATCGGAGAATTTGCGGACAAGGAGTCCTTGGGAAGCATTGGCAATTGGGGGTTTTTTTTTGACACAAGGGGTTTTTGAAGCGCTGCATAGTCGCATCTTCGTGAGTTCTTCTGCATTTCTGCTTTTGGTTTTGATTCAATGGAAAGTTTTGCTTTTGCTTGTTATTGAGCGTTTAAACTGTCTTCGCATACTTTTTTGGGGGGCCAACAGAGAGTCTTTTCTAGGCCTGAGGAACTTCGTCAAGCATGCGAGCGATACCATACTCAATACATACCCTCTCTTCAAAGTGTCAGCGCAAAGCCTCGGACTTGTAGCACTCGAAAACCTCGTTTGAAGCGTGCAAAAAAGGCGATGCGAGAAGTCAAAAGGGGAATCTGGACGTTCTGGACGATCCATGGCGCAGATGATAAGGTGATGTAAAGTCACCAGGCTACTCAAGCCTGTCAAGCTCGTCAAGCTGGGTCAAGCAAGCGGGTGATCCTTTGCGTGATTGGGAAGTGGCATCTCGGAGAAACTCATCGTAGGAGACTATACGCTTTCAGGAGGAACCAAAGAAGATGTAGGGTAGGTATGAGTAACCACTTCAGATGTTACAGACTGGGAGAAGTCGATCAGACCTCTCTTTCTGAGGTGAGGATGGTGAGTGCAGATACTCAAAAACACCACAATTTGGCACCACCTCTGAGAGATTCTGAAGGTTTGTATCAACAGTGTTGCCATTCTTTCGAGGAAGATTGCGGATGCGATCCAGATGGAGTGCCTCAAAGATAGATGTTATCAAATACTGCGACCTTATCCCTCTGCTTGATGATCCAATGATTCTGTCTCTGTAAAGAGTAATTTTGCGTGCTTGGTATTGTTGAAGGCAGGCTAGTACAATATGTCTTGGCGTGGTGGTCAAGAAAATGATTGCTGCTTCTGTCGAGCTTGAGGGATGTTTTGATCTTCAACTTCTTCTTTTCGACTGGACGCGTCAACTCCCACGGTCAACAAGACTACCACATTCATCCAAGAAAAACTCACCCGCTTACTCATCGCCAACATGGCTCGTCATAACAGAGTTCAGCAAGGCAAGGGTCGGAATTTCCACTTTTCAAGTCGACCTTCTAACAACGCACCAAGACTACTTTGTCCAAGACCTTGAATTAATCCCTCCTCACGCTCCTGGCACGAAACTACCCTATCCCCAACCTGCAAAACTCCATGGGGACAGCGTGCCCCTGATGGAGATCTTCTGCAAAGTCGCCAGTCAACAGAAACTGCCACCCGGTTTCAGCCTCCTCTTCCAGCAGGCTGAAGAAGCCGGTCCACCTCCTGCGACCGAAAAAGGTCAGTGATGTTTTCATTGTCTTGTGACATGGCTTCCGTCAGGCAGCTTGCGTAAGGCTATGCTGCTCGACAGCAGATGGGGTGTGAAGCAAGTGCAAGCTGACAACTGCGGCAGAGAGCAAGAGATTCATCCTGATCCAGACCCACTTCGACTCTGCCATCGAGTATGCTGTGAAAAAGGATCAAGAGCAGCGTAGACGTAGATCTACACGTCTGGCTGACAAGGCAAAGTCACCCCAGCGTCCTCGTGATGGCGGTGTCAAGAAGACCCGTGCCCGTGGAGCTGGCGGCAAGAGTGATCCACGTTTGGCTGGAAAAAGGTCGACTCATGTCTCGCACCGTGATGAAGTCGAGGGAAGAGGTTTCGAGTCTGCAAAGGTCAACCATGAGCATGAGGGTCAGCTGGAGCAATTCAGTAAGTCTTGGTGCCTCGCGGACTGCAAGGCTTGCCCGATCTCAGGTCGTCATACTGACACGTGGATAGGCACTAGAGCCTCACAGCCCAAGAACGAACCTCCTATCACATTCTCGACTCCAGCAGAGCAGGACAACGATAACGAAAACGAGCCAGAGGCCGCACGTATTGGAACCCAGTGCAGTTTTGCTCACAAAGCAAGGATTCTAGGCTGAGCGAGACAGAGGTGTTCTTTGCATCAAGATATCTGCATTGATGTTGCTTTTCTCTTTCGCATAACTTTTCTGCTCGGTTTCAGGATGACCCGTCTTTGGCGGTTACTTCTCTTCTTGCCGGATAGATGCAGTTGGAGACGCCTGATCTCACTATGGCTCTTCATTTTGGTCATTCGGCTCGTTTCACATCTTCGGCTTTGGGTCTTTTTTTTTTATCTTGTGAATTTCCTTTGAGTGCGAGCATTCTTGTCATTCGCTTTCGGATGGAAGGAAAGAACGTGGGAAGCGGTATGGAATTAACAATAACAGAAGGCGAGCAAAAGTGAACAGGAACGGGGAGATGAGAAATGAGAAGAGACAATGCGAATGAAAAGGCGGAAAAACTTGTGTTTCTTTGTTTTCTCTTTGCGACCAAGGCGAGCTGTTCCATTCAGCGACTTCTATCTTCGCAGGGTCTTTGGATCACGCTTCAGTAAATCAATCATTATGCAATCTTACCTTCCGTGTATTTGTGCTTCTTGAACTACGATGTGAGTTGAGTGCTTTGAGATTTGTTGTTCAACCTCGGTTGGGCCCGTTAGTCGTGTGATGTTTTAGAGAAGGTATTCTCAAATCGAACGATTCACCACTTGCTAAATGGACTTGCACGACAATTTGTCAGGCAATATGCGTCGAGGCACTAGAGGATGGCATTATTGGAAGGAGCGAGGGATGAAGTCGAGCACGAGGTTTCACCGCCCGGCATCGGGCCTCGGCGCATTGAGAGACCGACCGGGGAGTCTCGAGTGATTGATAATACCATCTCCCTATTTACTGTACCTACAGTAGACAACAAACACGCACATCTGCGTCTTGACATCGCAATCATGAGGAGCCTTCTCCAGCCCATACTGCTGCTGGTAGCACTATGCCTCGCCTTCTGCACGGCAACTCACACCTCCAACTGGGCAGTCCTAGTGTCAACCTCGCGCTTCTGGTTCAACTACCGCCATCTCGCAAACACCCTCTCGCTCTACCGCACCGTCAAACGCCTCGGCATCCCCGACTCCCAAATCATCCTCATGCTCCCCGACGACATGGCCTGCAACCCCCGCAACTCCTTCCCGGGCAGCGTCTTCAACGACAAATCCCGCGACCTCGATCTCTACGACGACAAAGACGAAGCCTCAATGGGCAGTGGTATCGAAGTCGATTACCGCGGCTACGAAGTCACGGTCGAGAACTTCATTCGCCTGTTGACGGATCGCTGGCCAGGCGACTACCCGAGGAGTAAGAGGTTGATGACGGATGACAGGAGTAACATCTTGATTTACATGACCGGGCATGGTGGTAATGAGTTTTTGAAGTTTCAGGATGCCGAGGAGATTTCGTCGCATGATTTGGCCGATGCCTTTGAGCAGATGTGGGAGAAGAAGAGGTAAATCTGCACTTGGCCAAGGGTGGAGCACTCTTGCTGACATGGTATAAATAAACAGGTACAATGAGCTGCTGTTCATGATTGATACCTGCCAGGCCAACACCATGTATGGCCAGTTCTACACGCCCAACATCATCGCTACTGGATCTTCAGCTCTCCACCAATCCTCCTATTCTCATCACGCAGACCAAGACGTCGGTGTTGCTGTCATTGACCGTTGGACCTACTACAACCTCGAGTTTCTCGAGACCCAGATCGGCTCTACGAGCAGCAACGTCACTCTCGGCCAACTCTTCGATTCCTACGACCCTGTCAAAGTCCACTCGGACGCTGGTATCCGCTACGATCTCTTTTCGGGCGGCGAGCACGAAGCAAGAAACAGAAAAGTAGTCGACTTTTTCGGCAACGTCCAAGGGGTTGAAGTCGGCGAACAGAAGAGCGGAGCAGAATCCCTAGCCGAATGGAAAGCAGACCTACAAGCCTTGAAGAAATTGATGGAGAGGTCAAGAGACATGATGCAGGAACTGAATAACGTCACTGCAGATGTTGATTACGCGGAAGCCACTGTATCGCCGTCGCAACGAGAAGAACATGCTTTTGGTACTGCCAAACTGCTGGATCAGACCGAGACGTGGAGCAAACAAGCCCTCGGTGGTGCGGCTTTGGTTTCAGTCGGCCTTCTTTGGACCCTCAGCTCCTTTCTCGAGACTTGAAAGCAATCCGGTCATTTCTGGAACGGAATAACATTGCCATCACCATCATTTTCCATCTTTGGTCTGGCCGAATGTCTTCATGGCCCCATCAACCCCGCTCATCCATCTCGCAGCCCTCTGCAAAGAAACAGGCAAGACACCCAACCACTCAACCAACCAAGCATAGACCGGCATAGCGACAACCTCATCCCTACCCCTCTCAATCGCCGCAACAATCTCCACCGCCAAATCTTTAGCCATCACCACAGGTCCAAAGAACTCGGAAGGACTTTGCAATGTCTCAAACATGGCCGTGGACAATTGTCCCGGCTTCACCAACACCGTACGCGTATTCCTTGCACCAGGGTATTCTTTGCTGGGCATTTGGTGGATCTCGGCGCGCAATGAGGTGTGGAAGGCGAGTAAAGCGGCTTTGGAGGCTGTGTAGTCTGTAAGGTGCGAGGCGCCCAAGTGACCTAGCACAGAGGATATCGTAACAATTGTGCCGCCGAGAGGGGAGGAAAGCATCGAAGGCAGAAAAGCACGGGTGGTGTGGAAATGGGAAAGGGTGTTTATGGTGAAGCTGCGGGAGATTTGGGGTGGTGTTAGGGAGAGCAGAGGAAGACCGCTTACGATGCCTGCGTTGTTGATAAGGATGGATGGGGTGCCCAGCTATGTTTGTTATCAGCATTATCACTTGGCAAATCTTCAGAGCAGATTCTTCTCTGGAAATCAGAGAAGAATGTGAGACTGAAAGAGGAGTAATGAAACAAAAAAAGAGGCCTACATACATCATCCTTGACAACCTCAAACGCCTTTTCCACGGCCTCCACATCCCCAACATCGACTTTGTAATACCTGATGCCTCCCTCTTCCGCATCATCACCATTCCACTCTTCAGGCGCTTTGATATCCCATACCGCCACACTTGCACCCTTCAATTCCAGCACTTTGGCAACCAACCAACCCAATCCTCCTGCCCCACCTGTTATAACAGCGATTTGCTCACTCCAGACCACCTTTTTGGCGGGGCCGTAGCCGTAATACGTGTTGAGTGCGGACACGGCGTAGAGAAAAGTATACCAGATTGCGAGAACAAGGGGCGTGTAGGTGGGAGGGCGGGAGAGGGAAAGGAGGGTCAGGGTGTAGGAGAGACAAAGGAAGTAGAGGGTTAGCAGGGGAGGGAAGAGAAAAGAGAAGAGGTGGAGGATGCTGTCCAGGGTAAAAGAGACAGAGGTCGGGTGGGGGGAGAGGGTGAGTGGGTAGATGATTGTCAGTGATAGGAGAGTGAGGAGGAAGGGCGGGTCGAGCATTTTTTTTTTTCTTTTTGGTCGTTTGTCAGTGGTTTTGCTTTGGTGTTTTGGCTGAGAATGAGTTTTGGATTTTGTGGCTTTTGTTTTTCTTGGGTGAGATTGTGAGATGTTGGGTGTTTTGCTGGTTGATGGGTATTAATTCGGAGATGATGAAAGTTGACGCTCGCGCTTGCATGGAGGGCTGACTAAGCTTCACTGAACAATGTCCTTCTGGCGGTCTTGATCGTCAATCTTCTCAGACTCGTGCGATATGACATGGAAAGGAGACCACAAGCTCAATTTATCAAGATAGCCAACCACTATCTAAGGAGTTCACAACATCGGACTATCTCCAGTAAATTCCTCTTGACTGAATGTTTGACTGTTCAGAGCAACCCTGGCATAAAGCTGAAGCATGGCCCAAGCTTCGCCGTGTTGGTAGCCGCCGAGATTGATTGTTGTGGCATCCCTCGAACTCCCAGACTTGAAAGAGGGGTATGAGGGGTAAGTTCAGCCCCCATTCGAACATTCAGATGAACAAGAGTAGATGCGATGTCCATGTGGTGGAATTGTTGGATGTCGGGAGTGCCTTAGCAGGCAGAATGGCTCCGCATGCCCCCGAAACGGTAGGCGATTGGCCCGAGGCGTGGAGTCGCACATGTCATTGTCCAATTGACCCCTCGATGCCGACTCGATGCTTTGTACGACCATCTATACATCTCCCGCCACATCTCCCACCTCTATCACTTCGAGTTCCGCACATCGCAGCTCTATAGCCATCCGGATCAACAGTCAGACCGCTTGCGACTTCCAAGTTCGTTCGCCTATCTGCACCGAAACAGCAGTCGCCACCCACGCCTCTCTCCTTCCACGTCTAACCCACTCGATCAAACAACCCGCCGTCGCAAGAATCACTCGTTCTTCTGATCTGTCGGAACCGTCCACCGGTTCTTCTTCCCCTGTTTCCACCCGTCGGCACTGCCCATACACCTTTAAACACGCCTTGATCCGCAGTGGTCATCGCGAGGTGTCGCAGAGCTAGACCATTCAATCCCGGCACATGAGCAGCCATCTTTGGAACTATTACCTTCAAGACGATGTCGACCGCTTTCGACATTTACTCGAGACGGCATCCTACAATGTCCGTCCCAACCAAAGCCAACCTAGGGCACAGTCCTTCCAGAGTCCCGCCGCCACCATGAGCTCGAGTCCTGGTACCTTGAGTACATCACCCACACTTACGGCAAAGGTCCGCAAGCCCTCGACCTTCTCGCCACATGCTGGGAGCTTGCCTTCTCTCACTAGGGCAGACATCAACTGGCGCGATGCGAACGGCATGACCCTCCTACACCACGCCGCCTCCTCGACTGCCGAGAATGCCCTTGAATTTGCTCAGGCTCTTGTGGAGCATCCTCTGGTCGATCTGTATCTGCAAGATGCTGAGAACTCATGGACCGCTTTACATCGCGCCTTTTACTTTGGTAATATCACCATAGCCCGTGCGATCCTGGAGCGCGACACGTCAGACGCTCTTGGCAGAGGAATAGGAGGAGGTTTGGTCAAGATCAAAGATCGTGAAGGACTCGGTCCGCTGGATCTGTACGCTGCGACAATCAAGGATCGTACTTTGCGACCCGAGGGACAACGACGGCCCAGGGCCGGCTCGGATGCTAGTGAAGACGAAGTTGCTGTATCTGACGAGCAAGAGGTCATACCGAGAGTCATTGAGTTTGCGACAAATATTTCTGGAGATGAGCTCTACACTTTTGGCAGCAACAAGAACATTACCCTAGGTTTTGGCGACGAAGACGATCGACAATACCCAGAGCGCATCACTTTGAAAAGACCGGACCACTTATTACAGCGTTTTCATCGCGAATATGTCAGAGAGTATGAAAAGACATGGGCTACTTTCGATCCTGTCATCGCTCAAACTGGTCACTCAAATCTACCGCGCTCTTTGCCAGTCGAGTCAATACCCTGGACTGTGAAAAATCGACCTCTGATTATTCAAGACGTCTTCATGTCCAAGCTGTCAACAGCAGTCTTGACTACCGATCCTGAGTCAAATCTGTACCTCTGCGGTCACGGACCAGGCGGTCGGCTGGGTACAGGAGATGAACAATCACGCTTCAGATTCGTCTGCATTGAAGGCGGCGCGTTATCCCGCAAAAAGATTGCGACTGTTGCCCTCGGTCAGAACCATACTCTGGCTGTTGATGATCGAGGTGAAGTTTTCTCTTGGGGTAGCAATGGATATGGCCAGCTTGGATACACTCTGCCCAAGACTGGAACCAAGGATGAGGATCCAGTCAGTTGTGTACCAGCACAGATATTCGGTCCTTTGAAGCGCGAAATCGTGATTGGTGTTGCTGCCTCTCGTATTCACTCGGTCGCATACACTTCCACATCGCTGTATACCTTTGGCAAGAATGAAGGCCAGCTTGGCATTGTAGACTCTGATGCACGCTCTCTCGAGTATCAAGTCACTCCTCGAAAGGTCGCGGCTTCTCGTTTCGCTGCACCCATTGTATCAGTAGCAGCCATCGATAGAGCTACTATCTGCCTGCTGGAGAACCACGATGTCTGGGTGTTTGCAAACTATGGTTACGCCAAGATACAGTTCCCTCTTGATGGCTCGAGCAGCTTTTTGAAGGATAGCTTCCGCGTTACTAGATACGACGACACAGTCAACCACATCAGTAAGATCACTGCTGGCGGAGACACGATTTGTGCCATGTCTAGTAGTGGTGAGGTTTACACCTTGTCTGTCAGCCAACGTCAAGATCAAGCCAACGCATCCACTACCAATCCAGCAAAGATCAGAGGAGCTCTTTCTGCACCACAAGAAATTTGGTCTCTCAAGAAGAACAACATGGCCGCTCGCGATGTCGGCGTGGATGCCGATGGTTCTATCATCTTGACGACCGAAGAAGGAAGTGTCTGGAAACGATCACGCCGAACCAAAATCAAGGATGCCAAATCTGCCGAAGCTGTTCAGTACAAGCCGAAGGACTACAAATTTTCCCGTATCGCTGGGCTTTCGCGTGTTACAGCGGTGCGATCTTCAGCTTATGGTGCATACGCCGCTGTTCGCAGAGATTGCGACGTCACCAAGACACAGACCCTGATCGAAGAGCAGACGATATGGAAAGACCTATTCCCCCTCCTTTGTTTCCATGATCTACCTGTCGCCGAAGACGAGCCCGACAGTGAGAGCGAGGAGCCACAGCCGCGTTTCTGGCAAGGCCGCAAGAAGCCGGACGAACTGCAACTACTTCGCAAGCAAATACTCGAGGCGAAAGACATTGAAAAAGAGCTGGAAGAACATTTACGCTACGCGTCGCCAGACGACTCTGCTGGTTATGATGCCATAGTTGCATCTAACGTGTCCGAACTGCGCTTTCCAACACATCAATTCATCCTCGCAGGACGTAGCAGAGTCATCAGAGTAGGTTTGCAGGCTTTTAGAGACGGAGGGGAGTTCAGCATTCCTGATCTGCTCACATGCGAGCGTGATCCTGCTGGTCGACCTGTCATCATCTTCCAAGGGCTGGAAACTTTGACGTTGGTTGACTACCTTCTCTATTGCTACACGGATACAATTGTCGATTTTTGGCACCACACAAGACGTTCGCCAAAGATGGCCTTCAGGTATCGACAGAGCCGTATTGACTTGATGAAGATTGCTGCAAAGCTGGAGCTTCTCAAGCTGGAACCTGCAGTCAGGCAGATGATCGAGCCCGAACGCTGTCTTCCTATGGATCTTGAGATCGCCACGAGAGAGCCAAGCTATTTCGATAATGGCGACATCAGAATCCAATTAGCGGACAATGAAGTGTTGGTTCACGGAGCTGTGGTTTGTCAAAGATGCCCTTTCTTCGAGGGCATGTTCATGGGGCGTGCTGGTGGTCGCTGGCTTGATGAACGACGTGGGCTTCTGCAAAACGCCTCTGACGCTGTCGATGTTGATTTGCAGCATATCGAGTCGAATATCTTTCGCATGGTTCTTCGTCACATTTACGCCGACACTGGTGAGGAATTGTTCGACGACATCGTCTCTGCCGACTTAGACGAGTTTCTTGACATTGTCATGGAAGTCATGAGCGTCGCCAACGAGCTCATGCTTGATCGTCTTTCTCAAGTCTGTCAAAGAGTTGTTGGTCAGTATGTTACGACTCGCAATGTCTGTGGCTTACTGAATGCGATCGCTCCTTCCTCAGTCACAGAATTCAAAGACGCAAGTCTTGAGTATTTGTGTTTGAGCCTGGAAGCAATGTTGCAAGGAGGACTGCTCGACGAGCTCGATGAGGATTTACTTCTTGAGCTAGACGCCATTGTACGGGACAACCAACTTGCTTTAATGCCCTTCGCTAAGAGCGGCCGTGCTGAGGCATTGTTGCATGAGAGACATCCTGAGTTGGCCGCGCTGATTGATCGTGATCGCCAAGTTAAACTTGACTCTATCATGCTACATACCAAGCATCAGGATCTTGATGGCTGGGGGCCGCATTCTTTCCGAGGAGGTAGTCTAGATGATCATGCAAAGCAAAAGGCAAGGAGAAAGTCCAAGGATGCACAATTAGCCACACCCGAGGCTAGCCTCAAGGTCAAGGCGACCCCATCTCTCGGTACCAGCGTCGAGGAGACTTCAACACTGGATCTCGATGATCTCAAGCCTAGAGGGTCCGAGACAGAGTTGAACAAGACACCGCTTACAAATATTGCTACTGGCACACCGACTGAATCGTGGCTGGACTCGAGAGGTAAGCCTACCACGCCTCATGTTGGCACACCTAAGCAGAATGAATTCACGCCGAATATGACTCCTGCAACACCTGCAAGCTCTTCCAGCATGCCATGGGCAGCCACGCCTTCACCGGGTGCCAAGTTGGAAATGAAGGACATCATGGCGCAAGCATCTTCGAGTCGTGTGTCCAATTTGTCGTTGGGTATTGCTGCCAGTCGTAATAAAGCTTCAGAGGATGCTTCTGCTGCCAGGTCTGCTGCAAAGATCTCACAAAAGGAACGTAAAAGGATGCAACAGGCACAGCAAACACAGGTCGCAGAGATTGAAGAAAAGATTGCAGCAAAAGCGGCCTCGCCATGGCAGGTTGTGTCTGGACAGAAGATCCCTTCGTTAAAAGACGTCACAGGTGACAAGCCTGCTTCTTCTTCAACCTCAGGCAGACCCCAGCCGACAGGCCGCACAAGCACGACACCGCAATTGACCATGCGACAAACCATCGCTAACCCCAAGCCTGTTTCCAAGCCTACCACTGCTGCTGCTTCACCGAAGAATATCGGTCCCGGTTCGCCTATTTTCTCTACTCAACCGTCTCCAAGACTTGGTCCGCAGCGTGCGACTTCACATCAGGCTGGCCCCAAGTCTCCAGTGCTAGACTCGCCAAGAATACAAGCGCAAGCATCTCCCTTCACGCCTGCCAGACCATCACCGACACCACGCCACTCTCAACCTCAATCGCAGCGCAAACCATCGCAGCAACACACCGCTGCCTCAACTCTAGCACCACCCCCACCTCCTGACCTTTCCTCCCAATCATTCCCGTCTATCCAATCCATCGTCCACTCTCCGCGCGCCGCGGAACCTTCTCTCCAATTGTCTCTCCAAGAAATCCTTGAGCAACAACAATACGAAAAAGACATCATCAAAGAAGCCGCTGCAGCGAGGAGTCTTCAGGAAATTCAAGCCGAGCAGGAGTTCCAGGAGTGGTGGGATAAAGAGGCTGCAAGGATGAGAGAGGATGAGGAGTTTGCTAGACTCATTGCTGAAGGCAAGGATCCTGGCCAAGGGGCTAAGAGGAAGGGCAAGAGAGGTGGCAAGCAAGGACAAGAGAAGAAGAAGGGCGAAGGGAGTGCAGCGGAACAGAGTGTTCCGCAGAGTGGTAGTCACAGTCAGAAGCACGCGAGTAGGGGAAGAGGTGGCAGGGGTAGAGGACGAGGCGGTGCTGTCGGTGGCGCCGTCGCTTCTGCTGGGGCTGGTCGAGGTGGATAGATTCTTCTTCTTTTTCTCTTCTCTCTAACTTGTAATCACGAGCACAAGATTTACAATATTCGAACTTTTTGTACATATGGACATACATTGAAAACTTTTGTTCTACGCAAAACCCGTTTGTATGTCAGCGCTGCTCATGTGAAAATTTCACCAAGATGCTGGAATCTCCCAGAAAAAAGAAAAAAAGAAAAAGAAAAAGAAAAAGAAATAGAGAGCAACAAGAAAGAATTGGTGTCACCGCTACTTTTGGTGACTTGGCCTAGGTTACAAAATTGCTTTGCAGCACGAGACTCACGTCTTGTGGATTTCACATCGTCTTCGCAGCTAGCGGCCATTATACAATGGGTTTTCCCCAAGTTTCTCACGACCTGGGAGAATAACAACAACGTCAACAATAGGAATCAGGAGGCGAAAGCGTGGATGATAGCAATGGCCGTGAAATGATCAAGTCAATTTTCCATCATGATGAAGCATGTCATCTCCCCTGCATGACAGCAACGAGATTCCGCCAAAGACCCAGGTCATAGATATTCTCCACCATATCCAAGCCCGTACATTTCTCCCACAAATGCTCTTGACCAGTGGGAGCTTTACCATCTGTAGTGCTAACGAGAACTTGGTCACTAATCTTCGGCCAAGGAATGTATTCTTCTTCTTCTTCGTCTTCTGATTCTGTTGATGATCCGGGCACTGGTCCGGCAGCCCTGTTGCGGTTTCGTAAATGGCGTTTCTTGCGTTCTTTGTTGTAGGCCTCGACGACGCTGCGTTTTCCTTTCCAGGCTACGCCGTCAGTCATGTCGTCGCGCCAGTCGGCCCACTTGGCGCTTTCGTTTGTGGTCATGCCCGCCCAGATGAGATAAAGGTGGTAGCTGAAGAGGGCGAAGGGGAGGGGAGCGGTTGTGATGGCGAGCAGACCTACGCCCGAAACACTTATGCCTCCTATGCTCATAGCAAAAACAAAAGCATTTCCTAGTTGTGACCAGTACTTGCCGTCTAGCCAATTCAGGTGTGGAGAAGGGAGATGGAGGTGAGGGGAAAGGACGTGCCAGCATAGGTAGGCGCCGTAGAGTTCTACGATCCCGATGCTGAAGAGTAGGAGCAGGAAATAGCGGTAGTTGTGTCGGCCGACGCAGTTGTTTATCCATGCGCAGTGATGGTCGCAGCGGGATACACAGACGCCGCAGAGCGAGCAGTGTTTGCTTCGTGCGGGTTTTGTAAAGTTGCAGGTGCGGCAGGTGGAGTTGGGCCGGAAGAGGATGTGGTCGTAGGGGTATGCGCGGAGAGCAGTCGAGTGGTTTTGAGGGGTGATGTAGTCGATGCGGCTGGTGACGCAGAGGTAGGTGAAGAGATAAGGTGCAAGTAGGACGAAAGGAATTGGTAGGATGAAGCGAGTCTCGAGATGCGGGAGGGCGGCTTTGAGGAAGAGACCTGCACTGCCGGTCAAGAGGGTGAGGAAGAGAAGCAGCACGAGCGGGTTTTTTTGGTGAAAAAGGTAGTTGCTGAGGTGAGCTAGACTTCTGCTCATGCGGCCGCCAGCATATCTCGTGTCGACGGTTCGGAAGGCATTGGGGATGTAGATGCACAGAATCCTGTGACTGAAGCCGATGGGCGTTTTCCGTAAAGCTGGCAGTCGGCCAAACAGGGCAACGAAGGTGAAGAGGGAAATGACGACCACTGCAATGATGGTGTTACGAAAGGGTATCATCCTGGGCGGGTCGCTCTTTCCATGTTTGAGCGATCGAGTCTTGTTGACATGTGAAAGGTGTCAGACAAAGACGGAAGGCACGTACGTCATTTTCGGCTTGCGGCTTTGACGCGCCCAGTCGCGTCGCCCTCTGTTTTTGCTTGGACAAGGTACCCACCACTTTACTCGTACATGGCCCAACATGCCGCCAGCCATTGTCTATGAGAACATGGACGACTCTGCGCATGTTCAGGGTGGTCTCTTTGCTGGGCTGAAGTTTTTCATTCTCCAGCGTGTGCCGCAACGCTCAACTTTTGTCTCGCTGGTCGAGGCCAATGGCGGCACCGTCGTCAGACTCGAAGCCCAGGCAGATTATATAATTGCCGATCATATGCGACAAGATGCTCCTGCCCATTCACTTTCCTACAGATTTCTCGAGGCAGCCGTGAAGCAAGGGATCATACCCGAAGACGAGACTCCCTTTCTCGCTAGCAGCCGCAAGTCGGCCAATACCCTCGATACCACCATCTCATCCTCCAACAAGTCTACAAGGACGCCCTTCACTTCCGAAGACGACAAGTTGCTATACGCATGGGTCACTAAAGCTCAACAGGACAGCCTGGCCGTTCAAGGAAACAAGCTGTACCAACTGCTAGAGGCTTACAATTCTCGACATACTTACCAGTCATGGCGTGATCGATATGTCAAAAATCTCTCCAAGTCTGCTCCTTCCGGATGGCATGACTATCTGGAAGCCAATTTGGATGCAATCAGTGCTGCCATTCGTCAATTGCCTCCGACCACTCTTCCTCGCTCCACGCCCAGCATACGTCCACCTCCTTCGAGGCCTGAACCATCACCTCCCAGAGCCCGCATTCATTTCACAGAAGAGGACGATCAAGAACTGGAATCTTTCGTCGCCAGGGCTGTAAGGCTCGGTGCGTTGCCCAGAGGAAACACAGTTTACAAAGAGCTCGAGGCCATCAACCCACGTCACAGTTATCAATCATGGAAAGACCGATGGCTCAAACGTTTTTCCCACACCCTCTCTGTCGAAAATGATGCAAGTACTCCTGGTCCATCGACAAATCCATCAAAGCCTCGTGTGCCTTTTACAGAAGAAGATGACGAGTACTTGATGGAGTGGATACAAAGAGCTCGTGGCAGGGGGGAACGACTCATGGGTGTTGATTTGTACAAGCAGCTAGCCCAGGCTAACCCACGTCACACACATCACTCATGGCGAGATCGTTATGTCAAGTATTTGTCGGTGCAAGAATCTACCGAAGCCGAGGGACCTTCTGTCAGACGAGCTGCTTCTCCTGGACCACCAGTCAGCAGGCCACCGGTCAAGCGCTCCAAGTTCAGAATACCGCCTGCAGCTCAGGAGTCTGGAACCCCTGAATCGGTTACAGCTCCACCTGAGTCCGTCGTCAGAAGCACCAAAAAGTCTACAGTGTCAAACACTCCTCATGACGTCTCATCGACACCAGCAAAGACCGCTAAGAACCATGCCAACACATCACCATCTCGGCACAGAACAGATCCTTCGACTATGTCTCCAGAGCCTCAACTACTCGCGCAAGATACATATTGGGACCGTCCATCGCTTCAGCATTCTACGACACAAACAGACCCAGTGTCACCTTTGCACGACGACTCAACGTTCACTAAGAAGGATTTTGACATTCTTCTAAAGATGGCTATCGACATTCAAAACGTCTGTGTAGGCCGCTATCAAGAGTCATGGATTGCCTACGCCGAACAGGAACCGCACCATACTGCTGTTGAGTGGCGGTCGTTCTACGAACGGCGGGTCTTGCCTGTAGCTCTGCAAAAATCAAAGGATCAAGAGTTCCGCAGGGCGCAAGGTGATCAGAAATGGATTGAGTTCTGGGAGCAGCAAGGCCAACCTATCACAACCCTGCCCTACTTGGAACAAGTTGTCGCGTCCAAGGTGCAGTGCGATAGTGAGAATGTCGGAAACGTCTGCGAAGATTCAACCTCTCGTGCCATCAAGAATATCAACATTCAGAGTGCTCTGAGCTTCCCGGATAAACGAAAAATTTCTCATGTCGAGCAAGTTCCTCGAGAAGAACCCCCTGCAAAGCGTCAACATACAGAATCAGAAGAAGGGCCAGCAGCAAATGGCATGACCCAAGCAACCCAGAACACCAATCTTCGGAAGCCGATTAGCGTGTCCAGTCAGGTCGCTCCTTCTCCAAGCTATCACTCAGAGGAGGCTAGGGAAATGCAAGAAGACGAACCGGCCGAGCAGCTGTATCGTGAGATGGAGGAAAATAAGGACAGCCGTCATCAGCTTACCAGGGCAAATCTCGCACGTATTCAAGCTGAGCACGGTTCTTCAGAGGAGAACAGAGGCGTAGACCTCGAAAAAGATGACGAAGATGATGACCAAGGCAACTTTGCCGACTACATTGGCAGCCTCTTGCCACCAGGTTTGAAAGAGAAAGCAATGGAAACAATAGAGGCTCGCACACAACGAAACGATGATCATGAAGAATATGATGATGATGATGATGAAGCTCCAATTGTGTCCTCGCAAGCACAAGAGCATGAAATCGATCCCGCCCTCCTCGCAGACGATCCAGACCTCGATCAAGAATACCTTAACAATGACACTGCCATGCAACTCGATATTCCCGAAACACAACCCTGGGAAGCATCGTCAGCACCATCTCAACCTCAACGCGAACGCTTCAACACCCAAGCAATCTACGATGCAGAAACTCAGCCCTTCGACGCAGATGTCCCTCTGCCTCCTGAGCCATTCTCTTCCTCACCCTCACCACCTCAAGCAACCACTGAATCTCAAGTCCTCAGCGAAGAAGAGCTGTGGCCCTGGGTAGACAGTCAGATGGTCAACAACCATACTGAAGAAGCCATCATTCAGGCTCTGCGCCAGACGAGCTTGAATCCAAAGTTGGCGATTGTGGTGTTGGATGCTAGAGGTGACAGAGTGAATATGGCGGGCGTGTGGCTGGAGCACGAGGACGAGGTTGCGGAGGGAGGAGACGCGCGAGCTATGAGATTGCTGGAGAAAAAGCATGGTGTTGACAGTGTGGAGGCGAGAATACACTTCTTGAACAGGTGGAGAGAAGATGAGGCGCTTGCTGCCCAGGGAGAACTTGAGGATTAGTCTGTATCAAGAGCATGGTCGAAATGTCAATCAGATCCAATTTTGCGAGCGAAACTAGCCTGAATCATACCGGCCGATCCGCATCAAGGGCACATCCCTCAAGGAAAAGTGCAAAAACCCATGGTGGACGAGTCACCGATAACCCATCCATCACCCACATCCTTCGACCACCAGAAACCATGAAAAGCATCGGATGGCTTGTAAATCTTCACACAGCACCACTCTCTCGGGATCATCATCTTTGATCTTCCAATTCGTCCTCAGGGCCATGAATATTTATACCTTGGCCTTTGTCACCAGTTCTCGCGATTTCCTCCACGGCTTCACGAATGACATCTCTTTATTCTTGG
The DNA here is from genome assembly GCA_003992365.1 of Aureobasidium sp. P6. NCBI lineage: Eukaryota > Fungi > Ascomycota > Dothideomycetes > Dothideales > Saccotheciaceae > Aureobasidium > Aureobasidium sp. P6. Next base: position 330,754 of record RZIQ01000008.1, on the reverse strand, counting down.
AAAGGCTCATCGTACTCTTGGGAACAGGCAATTTGGAGGCAATACAAATACTTGACCCTATCTTGATGTCGTTATGGAGACTTTCGATGCCGGCGGTCGATGAGGTACAACAGAATTCGGTGTAAGCGATGCAGGAGATTTTGGGTCACCGTGGAAGACTTGTTAAGAGAATACGCTATTGAAAGCAAGAGTCGCTGATTTCTTATCCAGCGCTTTTTTCTTTTTCTTTTTTTTTCTTTTGTTGGAGCCGTTCGGTCGCATTCTACCTAGATGAAACGTCACTCGAATCAACTTTCGACAAAAGAAGAAGAACTCCGTGCATGTCTACCTATCTGGTTCCCCCTCGAATTCAGCGTCTTTTCATGTTGTCGTGCTATGTGCTTGCTTTGCTGCCAGATCCCATATGTTCCTTGACAAAGAAAGTAAGCAAACGTGTCTATAGTGTTTCTTTTCTTGTCATTTTCATGTATACTGCCTGTCTATATACATTAATATCGAAACAACAAAACACCACCTTCCCCTCCCTCTCTCTCTATCCATTATCTGTCTTTTCTCGCCCATGAACCCCCCAAAACACTACCCCGGCCTTCCCTCTCTCATCTACACTCCCTGGTTAGATGGATGAGGCAAAAGAAAGGGGTCCTGCCGGGACTCGAACCCGGGGCCACTCGCAATCAGACTTAGAGTTTTCAAGATTCGAAATACGAATCTCCCTAAGCGAGTATCATACCGCTAGACCACAGGACCTGGTCAATAGTGACTGGCAGAAAGGCGTTCTCCAAGTCAATATATATGCTGATAATCTGAGGCATGAAGGTTAGGTCGAGTTTGGTATAGCAAGTGGATAATGGATGGAGGTGAAATTCGTTGTGGAGTGGAAATCCTTGGCTTCGCTTAATGAGGATGAGCTTCGACGAAGAGCAGAGGCAAGGCTTGTAGAGAAACGATCAGGAAAGCACGAGAAGTTGAAGACCGAGGGCTATGAACAATTGCCGTGGCATGAACAAGCATTGATATGCACATGGGTGGACAATTAACAATCAAAAAAAAAAAGAAACTCTTTTGAAAGGCATCAAAAATGACATACATGACCAAACCAAGAGAGGGTATATCTACAAGAAGAAAAAAAAAAGAGAGAAAGAGAAAAAAAACATCCATGATAAAAGCCCCAAATCTGAACACAATCATGTCAAGCAGAAAATCCAACCATTTGCCGTCATCACTTCCCATTTCCCAGATTTGGCAATTTGACCATCTTGGCCAGTCCTCTCATGACATTCACTGGCGAGTCCGATCTCTCGCTGTCCCTCAAACTATCCACGTCCTCAGAAGTCCTGGCCTCGTAAGTCGAAATCTGGACTTTGTGTAATGGTTTTCTCGGGTCGAGACCTTCGACGCCCATGATTCTGTCAATGGAGCCAGTAGGCGAATGCGCACGAGCAGGTTCGCGAAGATTACTCTTTTTCTTGGGGCTCGTGGAGATGGTGCGCATGGAGTAAGCGTCATCGTCGTCACTGGCATGAGTGCGGCTGGAGATGGTAGAGACCCTATCGCCAGTGACGGTTACAGTACGGGTTTGGGTGATGCCGTTCAGGCGGGAAAGATCGTAGCTGTCCAGGTTGCTGGTTGTGGTGCTTTTGTTGGTGGAGGAGGTGGAGGATTGGACCAGGCTGCGACGGGTCAGTGTGTAGAGGAGGCAATCCACCATTCCGGAGCAGGCGATCAGAGCGCCAGAGGCTAGTTGGTAGCTTTCGTGGATGGTGAAGGTGTGGTGGGCCATGCTCCACATGCGTCCGGCGGAGAGTGGGAGAGTGAGTACGATATAGGCGACGGGGAACATGAGCATCAGACGTGCTGCTCTGTCCACTTTGGCGTGCGTGGTCGAGTGTGAAGACGGCAAGATAGTTGTCAATGTGTTCTTGAGGTGCAAGAAGATCAGTAGGTAAATGATGATTGTGCCGAATTGAACGACAAAGATCCAGACGTAGTGGAAGGCTAGACGTTCGGTCTGATATTGAGGAGCTGCCCAGCACCAGGCACCTGCTCGTACATAATAGTGGTTTCCATGCAGTATAGGTCCCATAGCGCTCAAGAACAGCGCAAAGAACCAGCCGCCAGCGAGTGCGGTGTAGAAGATGACTGGTTTGAGATGGCGACCTTTGACAGCACCATAGAAGGTATGGAGAGCAATTGCCATCACAAAGTAACCTGATGACAAATTTCCTATGGTTTCTAGTCAATAACACCGCATAAGATGTACAGATGGACCACAAGGACTCACCAGCGTTGAGCAGGAAGCCCTGGCTAGTACACTTCACTGACGGCGCAACGATGCCATCGGTAAACACCCAGTGGTACGAAAACATGAATGCAACGCCTTGCAACAAGTCCGCAGCCAAAAGATTGATGATCAGCGCCACATACTGATTGTACCCGACAAAAGTCTTGTAATGTGCTCGCCATGTCAGAAATCTGTAGATGATGAATAACAACATGCCGATAGACGAAGCGGCTGATAATAAACCAATGGTTCCTGGAACGAGCATTCCCTTCTTGAGTGACGATGGCAATGGCGACATACTTTCTGGAAAAGGAAAGTACTTTGTCGCTAATGTTGAGCTTGCCATTGTTGCAGATGGCGCTGCGGCTCCCAGTATCGTTGCCATTGAGTCGTGTCTGATGATAGGTATGGTAGTCTACGAGCCGCAAGCTGTGGGATGTTTGTATATATGAGCAGTGCACAAGCGAGACTGGAGATCTCCAAGCTTTGTGCTCCGCACTGCAGGTGAGAATGGTGCTGCAGAAACGGTAACGACAACGTCGTTGGAGTGTCAGAGATTGATAGTTCGTAGAGTCGTGAGAACAGGAATTCCTGGTTGGACAGGAGGAAAATTCGAGAGGCGAATCAATGTTCCAGCAGACTGGTTTAGATCAGAGATGAAGCAAAGGCGGACTCATATGTATCAGCTCAGATGATGGGTCGATGGATATATGAAGGGGCAAAAGAGCAAACCCAGGATACGGGGTACATGTGGTGATCTAGTAGTCGGTATATCTGCGCTAAAGTCCTCGTGGCCCGCCCGTCCATACCCTTTTGCAAGTGCGGGCAGATAGCGCATGGCAACTCGGATTCAGACACACATACACGGGATATCGGGTCATGGCTTGTTTGTGGTGCAAGTCCTCGAGACGTGTGAGTGGTTGACGCGATGTTGGAAGCTGCTGTCAAAATGGCTGTCAGGGGGGTTCTGGCCCTGGATTCAGTGCATGTGTCTCCACAAACCGCCTCTGCACGTCAACCGTCAACTTGCAGCATGACTTGCATCTCTGGCGCAAGCTCGCGTACAAGATGGCGTCTCCCAGCCGTGGACTGTCTAAGATTGAATCATGAATTTCCTCTCATCGATGTCCGTTTCGATATCGCGACACTTGAGTTGAGTGTGTTCAGATCGAGGCACTCGCTTGCGGAGATATGGTGAAAAATGCTGTGATGTTCTCCAGGATCTAACAATCATGCAGGCGACCCAAAACAACAGGACATGGCATGAGCAGTACGCTGCTCAGAGTGAGTGCAGAGAGAGTCGCAATTGCAGCGATACTTGTACAAGTCCATGGTGCTCGAGTTGGCCCACGAGTTGACCCACCGGATGTTCTGCTTATTTACGCGAGGCTTCCAGGCCGACGAGGCTCAATATTGGGCGACGAGCAAAGTAGCCATGTGCCTTCTCTTCCAACTTCAGTGTGGCTCTACGGTACCTCATAGCGCATACTGCAGCATGCAGGGGATGACTTAGGCAAAGTCAAAAAGAGAGAAAGGAAAAAGTCAGAGTGCCAAGCACAGATCGTTCACGGTCCGTCGGCAGCGGACCGCTGCGCTGTCAAGACAGAAACTCCCTTGGTGCCCTTCTTCCTTTTACAATTGGACACAATCTCTTGACAAGTCACTCGATACATTTGCTGATTCGATCAACTCATCCTTACTAAGTTTGCAGACAATGGTTCGTTCAATTGTTGAACGGTAAAATTTGCTTTTGCTGCCATGTCCAGCACAGCACAGACTTGAGAAAGCCGGCGGCGTCGTAAGCAGAGACAGAAGACTTGTGAGAGTGGCTGGTTTCGGACAAGTGCAGGACGCCAGAACGCAAGAAGCCATGATTTGGAAGAAGTATACCATGTGCGATAGATTGACTCATTACGGATCTTGTCGGTGGATCTGAAGATCGTGCTGCAAGATTGAGAGGAAACGGATACCTAATTCTGGACCATCTTTTGTTCTCTCCGTTGAGGTCACTACTATCCAACCATATTCACAAGGGTCCTAGAAATTGAAAATTGGAGAAGGTGTTTCTTCATTGTCATGCGAAGGGTGTGTGTTGGTAATGTATGAGAAAAGGAAGCCAAGCCTGCTCGAGAACGCGAAGAACATGAAGCAAGATCTATCTCGTAGAATCTTTGAATCCACTCCACCGCTGATGCTATGAGCAATGCAAAAGAAGAGAAGAGAGCCTGCTCATAAAGACCCAAAAAGAAAAACGCCAGCCATCCTAGTCATGATTTGTCGCTCTAGATTGTTCATCTCGTGCGGTCGGGGTTGGCGCTGCCTTGCTCCAGGTCCGCAATTGGTTCGTTCGCGATGAGATCGTAGTTGCGGGTGTTGATTGCTTGCTCCTGCACGTCGTCGATGTTCAAAGAGTCGTCGTTCTGGTGTGTGAGAAGCGGTTGAGCCGATGATGAGGAGTACGAGTTGCCTCCACCGCGGCTGAACGAACGGACGACATCCGCCTTGCAGGTAGGACAGGTGCGCTTGCGAGTCGTAAGCCAAGGTGTACTACGAGGTGGTTAGCTTCAATCTCCTTTTCCGGTGACTAGACAACTTACATGCACTCGGCATGGAACTCATGGCCGCAAGGCAAGCTCATAACACGGCTGACACCATCCACAAACTCATCAATACAGATGATACACTCACGCTGCCTGCCACCATATCTTCTTCGCCACTCAGCCAACCCAGCTTCGCGCTTCTCTTGTACTTGATCTAGACTCGGTGTGTTTGTAGAAACAGATCCCGAAGCAGGCACTTCACTAACAGTACGTGATCTCGGTCTTGATCTGGTTTGAGAGATTGGTCGGGCTCCTGGATGGAGAAGTGGTGTAGCCGGAGTAGGTGCACCTGGAGAAGTTGCAGCACTATCGGAAGCATTTGAGCTGTTACTACTGGGAATAGTGTGGTAAGTTCTGACAGGGAATCTATCAACCACCGACTTCGGAGCTCTCCATCTTCTGCGACGAATGCGAGAGCGAAGTAGTAGTAGAGCATAGACAATAGTCAAGGTGACGAGAGGTGAGACCACCAGTACCAGCAGAGTATCGAAAAATGGCGAAGATGACATAGAAGCAGGAGTCAAAGTGACCCAAAGACCATCATGTGATTCCTTTGTATCATCGTGCTCGCTGACAGCCTGGACAGCAGGTTTGCTGTTGACCTGCGATATGACATGTGGAGATTTTGCATGGATGGATTCCACATCCTTGTCGTCGTCAGATTCAACGAGACGACCAACCCACGACTTTGACTTGTCTTCTGCAGTCTTCTTTTTTGACTCAGATTGACCCTTTTCGGGCTTCTTCGGAGCTTTGTGTTTGACCGAGGCTTCTTCAGCATGATGATACTCCCCGCTACCAGGAGTGATGCTGCCACCTTTGGGGCCTGCGTTGTGTGCAGTAGAATCGTGTCCAGCAGATGTTGGCAGCTTGCTTGATGCGGCTTGAGCAGCGTTAATTTGTGAGTCAAGCAAGTCCGGGTCACGCCAGTCGTGAACTCCAATGACAAAGTTATCACTGCTGGGTGCCTTGGTCTGTTTAGTCGATCTGGTAGTGCTTGTGGACCTTGTGTTGTACTTCTGAGGAGGCTCATCCTCAAAGTCTTTCTGCAGAACCCAATCGATCTTACCACTGCTGGGTGGTCTCCTGCTATCAAGGTGATTCTTGTCGGATGACGAGAACAGCAAAGCGAGCCAGCTACTTGATTCTTCGTCGATCTGTTTGTTTCGGTTGACGACTGGAGAGTGGGTTGGTTTGATGCTGGTCGGGTCTGACAATTTCTTGTTCTTGTCGGTAGGACCGCCGCTTACAGGTAAGCCTAGACCTAGACGGGCTGCATCTTGTGCCGAGACTTCTTTGCGAAGTCCTCCGGAAGGAACCAGCTTAGACAGGAGGTGAGCAGTGGTATGGGAGGTAAAGATCGAGGGGATGGTGACGTTCGATGTGTCGCCCCTAGCATACATTGTCACCAGAGGACCTCCGCGGACGTCATCGCCGACAATCAGAGCAATACCACCTCTCCTTTGAACCCATTTGACCTTTTCGAGAAAGCCGCAGCCACCTCGACTCAAAAGGACGACCTTGCCTGCAATTTCGGCTGTCTCTTGCAATGATTGGATGTCGGCATGGCCCGGCTTCTTCACTTGTGCCGAGGACTGTTTTGAGCCAGCACCAGGCGAAGAAAACAGAGGTTGATGTAGGTGGTCGTCTGTTCCATCGACCTGAGCGTCTGCAGCGCCAGTCTCTGATTGTGCTTCTGTGTCTATGCCTCTCTTTCTCTTGCCACCCTTGATATTGTTTGTTTCCGAGTTTTTGCTCTTGACATCCTGAGCAGCTACAGCCTCGACGTTTGCTGAAGGAAGATGACCATCATTCCATCCGGGCACATCACTGCAACCAAGTTCTCCCTCCGATCCAGCGATGCCTCCATGACCAGGATTGTCGTCGCCAAACCCGGCACCTATCCAGATCTGACCACTGAGGCCCTTACCAGGTAACGGTGGGCCGAATGCAGCGGGGCGAGCAAGGAAGAATGTCGAGTTGTCATCGGTCAAGCTGATGATGGCTGAAGGAGGGAACAGCGACGACGGGGAGTTCCAACTAAAGTAAGCTGCAACACGGCTGTTCTGGTCGCGTGCAACAGACAGAGTCCTGGTCTTGGACGCTGCGACAAACGACAGGACGATAACAAGGATCAAGCACGACGAGAGCGATAGGAGGAGTCGCAGAGGACGCATTTTGGCTGAGATGCCGAGTTAAAATATAGGGCGCGTTGCCGCAGCGGTTACAATGCGGGTTGATGCTTGTCTTAGGCGTGGGTCATGTCATTAGTGGATTATCGTTTGGTATGCGCCCGTTGAACTTGGTCGTCGGGCAGCAGTGGCGGTAGCAGTGTGTGGTGATGATGGCAACAAAGTGGAGGAGCGTCGGGGTCTTCGCCGTGTCTAACAGGCAGAAAAGCGTATCAACAAATGTCCTTGTCTGCCAGCGACATGAAGTATTTGTAAACCTAACCACTTCAAGGACGTTTTCTCTTTACACATCGAACCAGGCCAGACTGAGGGGTGTGACCGGATGTCGAGTACTTTCACCCTGTCGTTTGCCTTTTGCGCGCCGCATGACTTTGGACTGATCACTCAATCTTTGACTGTTTGCCGACATCCGAGCTTGCACGTGATTTCGCGATATTGATTGCTCAGAATCGTCTTTCAGACATGATAAAATTGTGTAGCACTAAAGTCTGCTATGTCCGGCAACGAGCAAAGGTACAAAGCGTAGAGGATTGCGAATTGATCTTGCAAGAAGTGTCCTGAAGCGGACGAACTGTAGCTTGCGATGCATCTCTCCAAGTCTGCTACAAAGAATCCTCTCCGCACGTTGAAATCCGAGTGATCATGGTCCTCTGATCCCGCTTGCTTGCTTGTATAGCTGGTAAGAATTGTTTTTTCAGTTGACTCGAGGATAAATCTCTCTGTCAACCTGTGATCAATTCCTTGGGCCTTTGCTCAACATTTCACATGCTCACAGAAACCAAGGCCGTGACATCAACGATTCGCCGGTTAACGCTCATCACCCGTGCTTGGGTGGTCCGTGTCTGTCGATGAAAAAGCAACCAGATCGAGCGCTATTGTTCTTTAGATGATATATGAACGGTCGCCAGGCATAGTGCACATCTCGCAGAAACTGTGTTGCATCATCCCACGTAGGCAGGGCGATTGAGTGCATCAAACAACAAACAATACTAAAAAAGCGAGTCGAACTTGACACTCGAAGAGATCAGGAACTCGCAAGCATTAAGCTGTGGGGGAGTGGGGGTGGAGCTTCGAATGGCGATTTTGCTGCGTCAGTGGCACAGCACGATCCGATTCTGTCTCAGCATTTTGAGTCGTTGCTCTCGTCTTTGAACGTCTTCTACCAGCGTATGTTCGTACATAGACGCGTATTTACTCGGGATCGGCAGATGATAGAAGGCATATGAACCTTGTACCGTTTCTTCAATGAGGTAACGATTCGGTTGAGACAGAGAGTTACGAGAGGGCGCCTGCCGTGCGGGTTGTTCAATGCATATGAACAAAATACATCTCAGTTGTTCTTTCCTCAAACCACTCGACTTCCATCTCTGCCGATTACCGTGCATACGCATTCCTCTCGCCTCTTCGCATCATCCTGCATCCTCACACATCACTCTCTTACCGCCATTGCAAGTGCTGATATTATCCCGTGCTTGTCTTACCTCGGTCTTCATCTAGTGCTCTCGTCGCACAGAAATCCCCTGCAGCAATACCTTTCACCTCAGAGCCGCATCTCTTCTGTATCACCTCGTTCCTATCTCATATACCATAATCCAACATGAATCTCGATCGCCCCGGCAGAGGTATCTCACTTCCGTTCATGAAGTATCGTGAGAACGACAAGCATGAACACCGTCTCGCTGGCTTCGGTTGGTTGCCAAATAGAGTTCGCAACCACTTCATCGCCATCGTTGGTGAATTTGTCGGCACCTTTCTCTTCCTGTTCTTCGCCTTCAGTGCTACTCAGGTTGCCAATGCTGCTACTGGCAACTCTTCTGAGCAGAACAATGATGATGGCTCCATCACACAAGCGCCCAACACCTCTGCTTTGTTGTACATCTCGTTGGCCTTTGGCTTCTCTCTCGCCGTCAATGCCTGGGTATTCTTCCGCATCACTGGTGGTCTTTTCAACCCTGCAGTATGTTCAGCTGATGAAGCTGCGCTGTTCGGCATGCTAACAGTTCAATAGGTCACCCTCGCCCTTTGCCTCATCGGCGCTTGCAAGTGGGTTCGAGGCCTTTTGGTCTTCATTGGTCAGATCCTCGGTGGCATTGCAGCTGCCGGTGTCGTCTCGTGCCTCTTCCCAAGTGCCATGAACGTTTCGACGACCCTAGGAGGTGGTACTTCAATTGTCAGGGGTCTTTTCATCGAGATGTTCCTTACAGCCATGCTTGTCTTCACCATTCTCATGCTGGCTGCTGAGAAACACAAGGGAACTTTCCTTGCACCTATTGGCATCGGTCTGTCACTTTTCATTGCTGAGCTCACCGGCGTCTACTTTACTGGTGGCAGTCTGAACCCTGCTAGATCCTTTGGACCTTGCGTCGTACTCCATGCCTTCCCAGGATACCACTGGTAATTCGAATTTTTGAAACTTCTGATGCTGTTACTGACTGTATACAGGCTGTACTGGTTGGGTCCATTCCTAGGCTCCGTTCTGGCAGTTGGTTTCTACAAATTTATCAAGGTCCTAGAATACGAGACAGCCAACCCCGGTCAGGACTTCAATGACAAAGAGGCCGAGGTTTTCCAAGTGGACGAGGACACTGCCGCCACCGCAGCAGACGTTGCTAGACCCAATGTCGCAATTGGACGTAGTGAGTACATTGCGGACGGTCGTGGCATCTATCAATCACAAGACGTGCGTCAAGGTGCTGCTGCTCCTCGTGCCCCAGCCAACTATGGAAACACTGGTTACGGCAGCACTCATCCTTCTGGTCCTGCTCCATCTCTCCCTCCCGTCAAGGATGTCTCTGGTGACGGCAATGCCGTCGCTTCTGGACGTGGATACGATGGTACCTTGTCTGGAACTACTCATGATGGTGCTGATTCTGACCGCACTCGTGATAGTCTAAATGTGCCTCGAGACGCTCACCGCGCTCCGGACCATGTTTACGATGAAAAGACACGACGTAGTTCAAGCTTCAGCGGTCCTCAATACCATGAGCAGAGGCGTCCAAGTACCGGCTACACTCAAGGCGATCGTTACCGTGGTTCATCCGACGCAGAGAGAGGCGAGCTTGGCGGCAGTTATAAGGTTTCTGGTCTGTGATTTAACAGCTAGGAGAGTTTTCATTACCATTGACAGCATTAACCACATTGTTGTGGCAGCAAGGTGTTAGAAGGTTCATTGTTTTGGGAAACTGGCGTTTACAAATTTTCAAAGTGGCATGAAGGATTGTTCGACTACGACTGTCTGAAAGACAGACCTATAACCTACGTATCCTCCTGAGCATACAAAGCTTTTCTTTCACACTTTTTCTTGCTGTGCTTTCTTTTGCGACGCCTCATGTACCTGACGACCAAAAGGCTCTCCCTGCAATATTAGGTCAACAATGTAGCTACCCAAGCATAGAGGTAAAAACGATGGACCTCTATTACTGTGCCAAAAAAAATGCGTCGTGAACAGATGAGGATGGATTGGAAGAACGACAAAAGGAGAATAAACAAAAAGAAAAAGATATGGGTGTTCCGGTGCGGGGAATCGAACCCCGACCTCCTCGGTGAAAGCGAGAAATCCTAGCCGTTAGACCACACCGGATGTGATTGTGAGAATTTGCTCTCCAAGATCTATAATAACACTCAAAAAGACTTAATACACGGCAGCGCAGCGAAAAACGCCCGTTTGCAACAACGCAATGTTTTACAAAAACTTACTATCTAGGCTATCCAGAAGATTGTGCGATGAATGAACCAACGTAACCTTTTACTGCCCATCAAGGATTAGATATAGAATCTATCCCTTATAGAAGAGAATGTTAATCGCCAAAACAAACGTTACCATTGCAATAAAGTAAGGGTGTATATATAGCTTAGCAGCAAATGTCGAAATTGGTGGATATTTTTATATGCATTGATGACATGTCATCTAAACATCTTACATGACAGAATTTATATCGCATAAACAGCCAAAAGTATGTAAATACTTGAATAAGGAGTTAGGAAGGTCGTGAAATTGAGGGGTTTGTTGTCGGATAGGATGTCAAGAGTTCCACCCTGTCTTTTTCTTATCTTTTTTCCCGCTTTGGAGAGTTTGTGGATATGCGGCGATATAAAGAAATGTAATATTCCATCAATGTGAAACACCCCATAGGAAAAGATGTATGCAAAAGGACAGGGCATTAGATGAGGACTTTGCAAACATGTTAGTCTCTAATTTTGTCTAGCTCCTCACGCTGAAAGCTGGAGAAGATTTTAGACTTGGGACGGTTACAGTTGCTTGGCAAATGAAAGATGAAGCAAAAGGGGGCAAGATAAAAGACATTAGGTATTTGTGTACTCTTGACTCGCGTAAGAATAAAGAAGATTCAACAAAGCCGTATAATAATACAGAGCAAACCAACAGCATGAAGAGACATTACGAAAGAGGTTTTAGATCCGAGGTATCTTTTGGACAAAAAGACACCATCCCAACCGAAATCCTTGCTCATGAGTTTCGTGGGTGTAGACCAAGAGGATATCATATGAGTACAAAGCAAAAAAGAAACTCGTTAGATAGAGGTGATTTTGATGCTTTACTCATACTCTTCCTTGACACGTCTCTGGCTCTCAGAGTCGATGAAGCTGCCGCGAGAGCGAGTACTGGCTTTGCGGCCGAACATGCTGCCCTTGCTTGCAGTGCGGTTGCTGCTGGACTTGGATACGGCACCGCCGACGCAGAAGAGAACCATGGCGATGAAGTAGGCGGCGAAAGCAGCCCAGGTCCAGCCGAAACCGTAGCGGCCGAGACGGGCATCCTGGCCGTTGCGGCGGAAGGCATTGCGGCCCATGACGAAGCATGCACTGGAGATATCGTTAGGGAACTGAGGATTGAGAGAGTGAGAGGATACACTTACGTCATGAGAGCTGCGGCGACGGCTTGGAAGAAGGCAGCAACGGCAATAGTAAGGCCGGACAGGTAAGAGCCGAGACGAGTGCAGAGAGCCAAGAGACCGGTGAAGAGAGCCATGGCAGCAAAGAAGAGAGCGATCAGGTAGAAAGCGAACATGAATCGCGAAAGGTAGTAGTAGCGGTGAGTACCAATGAAGGACTGAGGGATACCCTGATCGCTGCCAAAGTTTCTTGGGGGGTCAAAGGGCAGAGCGGGGACGGGGGAACCGCAGTTTGCATTGTTGCCATTCTCTTCACTGCAGATGTAGAAGAAAGTCCAGCGGGAGGGGTTGCGAGGGGCCGATGTGCCTGCAGTGTCGACCTGGAGGAAGTAGGTCTTGTTGAGAGGGGTTGTGTTTGTCAAGCCAGAGAGGATGACGAAGAATTGGAAGAGAAGTCCTGCAGCCACAAAGGCGAGGGAAATCAAACCCAGGAGAGGTCCTTTGAGAAATGGTCAGTTTTCTGGCAGGCGATGCGACACGAGGCAGACAAGTAGAGACATACGCGCTACAGCCATTGTTGTTTAGTATAGTGTATTAATTAATGCTTGGTGACCCGGGACAGTCGTAGGGCGAAGAGATGTGTGGAGACTCGTGTTATGATGGAAAAGAAGAGGATTCCCACGAGGCAGGTCACAGGTTGGTTTAAAGCAAAGTTGAATGTGGTGCGGTGGTGGTGACGTGTGGAGCCTTTTTGCTTTGGGCGTGTCTGAGAGGATCAAGGTTCAATGCTCTGCAATGACGTCGACAAAGTCAAATCTGCGTCGCTCGTTGCCAAGCAGAGCGGGAGTGAAGAGCTGGGATCCACAGGGGTCTGAATATCGTGAATGCGTCAAGTGCGAGAGGGAGAAGTAGCATGGACTGCAGTCGAGAAGATGGACGTCTTGTTGTTCTTGTGCAGATGCGACAAGCACACAGCAAAACGGCAGGGCAGAATTGATGAGATTATGTCCATTCCACGGGTGACCAACGTCCGAAAGGGTGTTTCTAGGGATACAAGATGTGCATGTGGGCAAGCCACAACCGTCAGCTGTGCCCAGATCCATGATTCGCTCGTCAAGCTCGACGACAATTGTCATGACCAAGCCTCCGACACACCATGTCAACCATCCTCTGGCCGCCATTGTCGCAATCGCAACCCTCAGCCTCACATCTTGCCCACCACGCCGACCAGACGCGCCGACGTGAGCTCTCATGGCTGCTCTCGGCTCTGCAAGACACTCTGTCGAGCTTGAAGTCCGGGCTCGAAGAGTGTAGCTCCCTCCTAGCTCCGCAAGAACAAGGCAGCACGCTGGTCGTCTCCTCACACCGCAGCGAAGCCCTCAAAGGCTTCATCACACGCAACGGCTCAAACATCACCAAGGGCGACGTCCACCTGCGCCTCGCGTCTCTGCTTCCTCCGCGCGGCCACACGAGCTACAAGCTGTCCATCTCCACATCTCCCTCTGCGCCTGCTCTGCAGTTGAAGCAGATCGCCGACGTCCGCACGCTGATCAACTCGAGCTTGGATGTCGTGGATGCGACGGCGTGGACCGGAGACAAGGGTGATGCGAACTTCATCTCTGGCCAGTTGACCCTGCTGCACGAGAACATACGCGACGCAAAGGCCGTCCTCAAGGGCTCCCCTGCAGGATCAGAGACTGACAAAAGTTGGGCCTCTGATCCTCTGGACGAAAAGGTACTTGGTCAGTCTTCTCGCTGCTTGTTCTCTGCTAACTAGTTGCTCAGATCTTTGACCCGCCGCCACCGCCAAACCTCTCTTTCCATCTCAGCATCTCAGACGCCGCCATCCTTCTTCACATCCGCACGCTCGAACCAGTTTCCAATACCGGCTCTTCCACACCTCTGTCGGGTGGTCCCTCATTTACAGGCTTCGGTCTCCGCGATAGACTTGCTCAAGCACTCGGTGGTGGCCCCAGGGCTCCTGCGCATGACGAGGCCGAAGACGTCTTCACCTACCGCGGCACCGAAGTCAGAGTCAAAGAGAAGGTGAGAGTAGAGAGTGCGGATCCGAGTTTGATCAGTGCCATGGCCAAACTGGCTGCATTGGAACACACAGTCGAGTTGGGAAGGCGAGCGCTGGACGTTGTCATGGGAAAAGAACACGAAGCCGACGACGATGACGACTAGCAAACTTCGACTCTCTGTATCGCCCAGCGACGACAACCTATCAGCGATGCAAAATCGAGACCCTATTTCGCGGTAGCTTTTCCACCAATACCACACCTATGATAAAGGTGCATAGTGATAGGTTTGAGGGCGTTGGACGAAACAGGGTGTAGGGGCTTTGCTCTTTTAGACTCATTTGGGGATCAACGCATCATTGTTCTTTTCTATTTTTCTGTCTTTATGATACCCTTTTTTTTGCAGCACGATCAAAGATCTCAGTATCACAGCCAACGGTATACATGTGTGAGGTGGACTGAGAGCACCCCCTTCTTGAATTCAGGGTGACAGCGATGAGTAGCAATTGATTTTGGAAATCAGTGCATGATTGCTTTTCCCCAAATCACGTACCTAGCTTTCTGAAGTGTGTGTCACGACGAAAGGGTTGATGCTTATTGGATCTTGCGATTCGTATTGCATTTTCGGCACGCAGCATGAATATGGTCTGTGTAGGTAGCTGTAATCATGTTCACGTGGAAAGGATGCATAGGTGATGCCACGAGTGAGCACGCAGGTCTCTGCTGCTCGTGGCGTCCCGCAAGACAATACCGCCTAGAAGCGCTGGGCTTCATGCGTATCCGACTAAATGGCAGTAATGCCGAAAAGCATCAAATAGAGTGATGAAATCAATGCAAAGATGATTTTGTACAAAGAGAGCAAAATAAAAAAAAGAAAAAAGGCACAGACGCAAATCCACCTCTTCTCGAAGCTCTTTTGTCCAAAGCAAGTATTGTAGCCGCTTGAGAGCGAGACAGAGAGATGCACATAACCGCGCGTCTAAGCAGAAAATGATAATGTCTACGAGAGAAAAGTGTTATTGAGCAGTTCTCCTGTTGAGAGGGTCGTCATGCATGCATGTCTCATGTCAATCACAGTACACTCAGAACTATTGCCCCTTTATTTGGCGGTATGTGGGCAGCCGTTCTGCTTGTCATGGTCGTCCCGTCGGGAGAGGCTTGCGAGACGAGCGATGCCGTTTCATGATAGAAAGTGAGATAAAGAGGGTTTGAAAGGGTAAATATCATGTAGATATAGGTCAGATATGCTATTCGTGAATTGTATAGCCTATGAAAGAGGTTCACTCGAGTATGTGACTCGACAGATACATTGTTTCAAAAGGTCTCGATTCTTCAAGCAAGAGCGTGACTTCCGTGTTGTGGCAAAGCAATCTATTCTTCAGTTTATCCAAGATTGACATGACGTGGAGGTTGATCAAGTTTTATGAACTGGCGCTTTCTCGTATACATGAAAAGAGGGTGATTTGACACTTTTGTGCCGCTCGGGTGATGGGCCAGACGAAAATCACGTCTGCCTGCTACAGTTGATGAGGATGGGCAGAGTAGACCGTTGTGCAGAAGGTTACAACGTCGTGGGAATGGTAGAGATACTTGCCATGACAACATGGGGCCAGAGTTGTACTGGTGTACATTGTTAGACGGATCAAGGGGATCGGAGAGAGTGGAGAAGAGTGTAGCACGAGGATAGAGAGAAAGTGATATGTTCTTGATTGGACAGGCATGTAGAAGCAGTAGAAGGATGATGGAACAATTGCTTGCCAGGATGATGCGACATGATGGACATGATGGCAGTCGGTGGAATTAGGGGTACGTGCGTTGGGCGGACGAAAAAGGTTCGGCTAGCGCGGAAATGCAATCAGGGGCCTTGGAGCGTTTCATATCAACGAGTCTTTTGGGCTGCCTCATGTCGCCGTTGATGGGTTTTTGCGAAGGGTTGCTACTTGGTTACTCGATCTTCTTCTTCTGCTGCTGCTGCTCCTGAAGCTGCACTCTGCAACGTTGTGTTGAGATAGTTGAGAGAGCGACATCTACAGTCTTCATTCCTTTGGCTGTTCTCGACGCGTCCTTTCGTTCAAGCAAGAAGCTGTGTTTCCAGATCAACTCGGCTCCGGCAATACAGTAGCAATACTCGCAGCTTCTGCTTGTTGTCTGCCACTCTTTTTCGAGTCTCTTCACTGCGACATGTTATAGACAAAGACAGGGATTGCTGGTCACCCTCGATTTGCATTTTATCACAAAGACACAATACATACGCACACCATGACACACATAGAAGCATCGTCACCTGCCGAGACGCCCCTCTCGGCCACCTTTCCTCAGTACAGCCACGCTCACACAGACTCCCTGGTCAGCGTACCACTCACAGACTCGGCCTTGAACTCTCCACTCGAAGAATCCACGCCGAATCACGCTGAGCATGGCGGACAGGACGATGACGAGGTAGGCCAAACCACTCCGATGGGAACTTGCTTCCAAGTACTCACACCACCACAGCACATGGCCGCCCTCCTCGCTCGTCTCGAAATGGAAAACAACGCTCTCGCCATCGACCCCAAAGCCGGCATCACCACCGTACAACACGACCGCGTCGCTTCAGTAGGCGGTGCCTCGCTGCTCAGCTTACACATTCCCAAGGACGCTCTCGGCATGAGCTTGGGCGACTTTTGGGCCTTTGTCACACGCGACTATCAAGAGGCTTTGTCAGCCATGCCCACCATGACTCCCATCATGATACACAGAGGCGTGCCCGACTTTCTGAGGCCTGTAGTCTGGGGAGGCATTGCTGGTGCCCGCCAAGAGAGGCTATACACTGACTTCGACCGTCTACTTGCACAGATAGAGAGTGAACCACCGACCTCGGATACTATCATTGACAAGGATATTGGTCGTTGCTTCCCGAATCACCCTCTGTTCGCCCAGGCTGGCGGTGAGGGCCAGACCATGCTCGGGCAGGTCTTGAAGTGCTACAATCTGTACGATCCCGAGATTGGATACTGTCAAGGCATGGGCTTCATCGTTGGCATTCTTCTCATGAAGATGGACGCTCGAGATGCCTTTTGCGTTTTCGTCAGGCTCATGGAGAATCACGGCTTGCGCGACACATACTCTCACTCTTTGACCGGCCTTCACTCACGCATCTTCCAGTTCCAGCAGCTCTTGACACCCATAGCACCTAAGCTTGTCGCACACTTTAAGAGTTTGGGTGTCGAGTTTGCATACCTCTCACAATGGTTCATGACCATCTTTGCTACAACATGCCCTCTGGACACCCTCTTCCGCGTCTACGACATTGTCCTGGCCGAAGGCGCCGACGAGACCGTCATGCGTGTTGCTCTGGCACTGATTCTCAAGAATGAACAAAAATTGCTGGCCATGGCTGAACTGGAGGATGTGTTGCAACTGCTTCTCTCCCGCGAAATCTGGGAATCCTACGAGAACAACCCGGACCAGCTCATTGAAGAAGTGACTACGCTCTTCAAGCAGGTTGTTACCCGTGACGCTCTTGACAAATTAGGCAAGCAATTCCTCAAACAGGCCGAGAGAGGCTCTGCAGACAGGACCGTCCGCGCATTAGGCTTCACCAGCACTTACGGAAACGCTTTCAGGCTCTTTGACTTTTGGTCGACGCCAAAGACTGACTCCCTCTCACCTGCTGCCCCTCTTCGTCGTAAAGCTTCGGGACAATCGCTGTCAACGCTCAACTCGGTTTCTGGCAGCGGAGCTGACAGTCTGCGCAGCTATGCCAGTACTGCACCTACCGAGATTGACAATGATCTCGAAAGAGACAGCGCTACTCCGACAAAGCCTCATAGATCCTTCATCTCACAAGACAGGAACTTGCATGAGCAGGTTGAAGGTTTATTGATCGCCCTCAGTGAAGTCCAGCGTGAAGCTGCTCAGACTGCGGCAAACCTCCAACGGGAGGAAGCCAGAAGAATCAGAGCCCAAGAAATTGTCGGCGATTTACTCGAACTGTTCCGTGAAAAGAAGACTGTTGATGCGTA
Organism: Aureobasidium sp. P6; assembly: GCA_003992365.1. Lineage (NCBI taxonomy): Eukaryota > Fungi > Ascomycota > Dothideomycetes > Dothideales > Saccotheciaceae > Aureobasidium > Aureobasidium sp. P6. Next base: position 312,806 of record RZIQ01000008.1, on the reverse strand, counting down.
TCGCAGACAGCGTCGCACAACACTCCCCTCCAGGATTGACCATGAAAAGACAAAAGAAGAGATGACGGCATTGAAGAGACAATCCAACTTTGTCCGCTCAGTGACCCAAAGCATCATTGCAGGACCTAGCCATGACCATGATGCAGGTCTGCATTCTTCTCTACTTAAACTGTGTGCTCTTTTCGATGCCGAAACCTCGCTCGATTCTGACAGCGGATCTGAAAGCGAAGAACTGCCACTCTCCCAAACACCTGTTGCCAGCGAATATACAGTCAAGCTCGAGAACGAACTCGTAAAACTACGCCAGCGAGTAGCCAAAGACCGCACACACCGCCACATGAGAAGAACCCTCGACCTCAAAGACGCCCGTCTGTCTCTTAAAGCAGGAGAAACACCTTCTGCAGAGTCCATTCGGGTGCGGCGTTCCCTCTACCGCCGCCATGAGAAAAAGACCTCTCGTGACCTCTCAGGCTCGTTCCCCGATATAACCATCTCAGTCCCTCGCGTTCGGCCTCATCAACCCGTCTCATCTCCACGATCAACAAACACCACAGCAACAGCAAGACCGGGCCCACCACTCCGCATGATCCGCTCACAAGACGGCACCGAAATCCTCGCCAAACCGCAAAAATTCTTCTTCAAGCAACGCAACAATAGCAAGCCACAACAGCAACATCAAGAACCTCTTACAGCCTCCGACTCTCCCTCATCTGACTCGACAACAACAATCCCCAAACGCAACTCCTCCCTCACCTCACAAACAATCCTCTCAACACCCACCCACGCCGTGCCCTCGGACGAAACCCTCCTCGTCGAACTCGTCGCCGCAAAGACCCGCGAGGCGACCGCCATCCACGAACGCGACCAACTGCAAATCTCACTCGACAAATCCCGCCGCCAGCTCGAACACCAAAAAGAAGAAATGCAGGCCAAAATCGACGCCATGGAAGCAATGATGCTCGCGCAGATGGAAGCGCACGAGAATGAATTGGAACGCTTGAAATTGTTGGTGCCCCCTAGACCCGACACCCCCGCCAGTTTGGGACCCGGTGGTGGTAATAGTCCAGAGTTGTTGGCCGCGCCGGTCGCGCAGGGAGGAGGAGGAGGAGCGGGCCAGCAACAAAGACCCGGTGCGTGGGGTTGGTTTGGAAAAGGGAGGAGTGTCAGTCATTCGCCTACCATGTGAAACAAGCAAAAAAATAAAAAAGTGGACGATGAAAAAAAAAAAAAGTCAGGGGGGAGGGAGGAAAATGGACTGTAGGTGTGGGAGAATGTTTTGAACAATTAGAGATTTTCATGTCGTTTACCATGTATCAGACTTCTTGATCGATGGTCTAAATTCACTTTTATTTGATCCCTCACCTTCGTTCTGTACGTGCTTTTTGAAATGTTGAACACCACCGAGCCGACTTGTCCTTGTTCTGTCGTGCTTTCTTCGAGTTGATTGTGATCAAGGGAATTGTCATGTGTCTTGAAAAAGTTCAGACAGGTCACAAGAGATTGATGATGTGGTGCACGGCAAGATCCTGGTCGCGAAAAATCATAGCAATAATCATAGCAGGACTACAGGAAAGCAAAAAACAACATCATACAGGCGTAAGCATTTCACTGCTCTTCGGCGGTGGCGTTGCTCTCCAAAAGTCGAGTCCTTGCACCGTCAATCCCATGCGCCGCCGCTTTCTCCTCCCAAGCTTTCATCAACGAGCCAATGTCGCGAAGCGATACAGGTTTGGTCATGTAGAGATCCAAACCATTGTTGTACGCATCTCTCTGATCCTCAGCACTGGCATTGCCCGTGAGCGCAATTATCAAGCTCATGTACGGCTCCGAAGACTGATGGGAGTGCTGTGCTGCTACCGAAGCTTCGACTCGTCGAATGATCCTCGTGGCTTCAAACCCGTCCATGACTGGCATGGAAATGTCCATGAAGACCACATTGAATCGGTTCATGTGGCGTAGTGCGTCTTCGTAGACTTCCACTGCCTCCCGACCATCCCGCGCCAATCTCACATCTTTGTAGTTCCGGCGGACAAGAAAAGTCTGCAAAACGTTCAAGTTGACGTCCGAATCGTCCACAAGCAGGATCCTGGGCTTGCTCTGTATATGCTGAGCCTTGGTGACTTGGCTATCACTTTGGCTGCGTAAGAGTTCGTCATGCTTCGCTGTAGGCTGTTGCTTTGCCAATGGCACGTCCAGAGTCTTGAGCCGCCTGTGGTGAGTACCGAGGACATCTATCTGGGGACTGGTTGCTGGCAGCGGAGGCGTTGGACACCTAGACAGAGGTGAGGATGCGGGAGGACCTGTCACATCCATGACCGGAAAAGGAAAAGACGGAGACTGGCCACCGATGGATGATTTTCTTGCACCAAACATTCCCGGTAGGTCCTGAGCATCAGAGTTTGTCCGCCGCAAATTTCGACTTGGTTGCTTGATTTCTGGGATACCTCGCATCTCCTTTGAAATATCAGGTACAAGAGTGCCGGGTGAGCCTCGTTTGTCAAGTGCGTGTTTAAGTGCTCTGCTAAGTTTGAAAGGACCGAATGGCTTTGGCATGACATGCAGCTTGGTGTACGAGATGGCATTCAGAATCGCCGTCGTCCTGGAACGATCCGAACAGAGAACCAGAACCACAGCGTCGTGTTCCTCGAGACGTTTCAGGTACCTCGTGATAGCCAAGAGATGCCCGTCGTCGACAAGGACGACATCTGGTTTGGCAACCATGTCCCAATCGTGAAGGTCATCGATTTTGAACCAACCATTTATACAAGCGGCCAATGCATGTTTCTGTAATTCGTAGCCCTTTTGCTTCAGTGGCGTGTCCTCGGGCAGCACGTCTTGCTGGAAGTTCATGATCCGAGGCCGACGCTCGATGGTACGGAGAACTTGTATGTCGTCTTCATTCGGTCTGTGAAAGCTATCTCGAGGTTGTTGAGGATTAGCGCGCTTCATTGGCATCTTGACTGTGACGATGGTGCCTTGGTTGACCTCAGATTGAACTTCGATCTCACCATGCATCATCTCAACCAATGATTTCACAAGAGAGAGGCCGAGACCGGTACCAGGGGCTAGAGGATTCTCTTGCGCAAATGCAGTGAACATCCTGGTGTTCATGTAGGCTTGAGAGATGCCTTTTCCAGAATCTTCGACTCTCAGCACGACCATGGCTGTGGTAGGTTCCGAGCTCTCCTGGTCCATATCGTCGCACTTGAGTGAGATCTTGATGTAGCCGGAGTCCTGTTCAATGGTTAGTTCCGCTCTCACGGTGTACTTGTGTCTAGTATTGTGATCTTTCAAACCGTATATTTCTGTAAGAACACGATGTTAGCACAAACCTTGTACGTATAGTGCGAGCATATCAAGTAGCTATTGGTAGACGAATATGCAGTGCGGACTCATGAAACTTACCAGCGAGTTGCCAAAGACGTTCATAATGATGCGTCTGTATGCTCCTGGTTGAGTAACGAAAGTTCAATCTTGTGGTGGCCGGACATCAAGGATGATTTCGACAGGCGAACGAGGCATAGCCAAAAGATCCTCAAGTGTTTTGGCACCAGGTTTGGCTCTTTCTCCTACAAATCCCAACTCCAGGCTCGGATCGCTCTTGGCTAGGTGACCAGTCGTAACGCCTTCAACAACCTCCTCTGCGATTGCAGCGACATTGACATGGCTGTACGTACTTATGAGGGGTTCAATACCTCCTTTGACGACATGAGGTCTGATATCCAAACTCCTGCCAGGATGATCCTTTGTGAAGGCGTTTACCTTGCTGAAGTCTAAAACATTCTGAATCGTGTCGAGCAGGGTATGAGAACAACTCTCCGTTGTATCGATCAATGATTTCTGAAAGGTTGACAATTCGGTCTCCTGTATTAGTTCGCAGGATGCTAAGATGCCATGGAGCGGAGAGCGCCTGAAGCGAGTCAACGTTGTTCGATGTCGACAATAGTAATAAAGACTCACAATTCATGGCTGACGCTGCCAATAAAGTCACCCTTCTGCTGGTCTGATAAGACCACAGTGCACCGGTCAATCTCTGCCTTGACACAATTGCAGAACGCTCGACAGAAGAAGTAATCGACCTCGAAGCTGAATTTACGTTCATTCGATAGCGTGTATACGAGGCAAACGGTCCATCGGCCAAGATGAGTGTTCCACAGCGGTACAAGGATCATCTCACAGGCTCCGGGAAAGTGTGAGAAGAGATTTCTTATTTCGGTCTCCTCTGAGTTGGTGTGATGTTGCGGAGTGGCCGAGTTTAGATGATCTTCGGTGATGGCTTCACGTAATTCCGGATAATGATATACTTGCCCTCCTGGAGCTCTCTTGATAAACTTGAGCAGACACTTGACGGGTATGTTGGCAGGTGTCGTCTCGTTGAGACATGCTTGGTCTGGGTTACCGAAAGATGCTACGCAGACATTGCATGCAAGCATCGCCGCGACAGTGTCTCGACCGGTATCCCTGTCTACAACTTCATCCGAAGGGGTGCGTGATGGCTGTAAAGTAGACACAGAGATCCTGTAAGGGTTATTTTTCGCGCCGCTTTCGAATCGAGAGGATCGATGTGCGGCGCTGATCCTTCCGATAGATTTTGGCGCAGTGTCCAGAAAGAGTACGCCGCCTCCATTGTCTGCCAGAGAAAGAGATTGCCCTAGAAACGTGGCAGCACGGCTGAATATCTGACTGTACTCTCTCCCATCATCACCACTAGGTAGCTCCTCTTCTGAAGTTGTACCAGTGCTGTCTCGTCGGCTGCCTGGCTCGCCACAGGACAATGAGTCAAATACTCTGACAGCTGGTTCTTCTGGAGGTGTCTGTGATGTTTTGTCTAGATCAGAGTCCATGAAAGACGCCAGAGACTTGTTCATCTTCATAATCCTAACGACATCCATCTTTTGTTTGCGGTTTTCCAGGTGAACCATGACATTGTCGGCTATTGAGGCAAGGACTAGGGTTGTCAGCGATAAAACACCTAGAACTAGGAACACGTAGACCAATGACGGTCGAAAAGATACGGATGGGTTGGAGATTTTGCCAGAGGCTCATTGTGAGGTCTCAGTCAATATGAATACGGGTTTGACTCACAACGAATATGCTGGATGGTCAGCGGCTCTCTCACTTTGTCATACAAAGCAAAAACCGTGCCAATCACAATGTTGTTGTTCGTGCGTATTGGCACACCACAATAGTAGAACAGGCCCAAGTTCTCGACAATGTTCAGTTGAGAGAAGCGAGTGTCGCTAGCTAGATCGCAGACTTCGAAATAGGGAGGCTGTTTGTCAGATCCGACTACAGCCTTGCTTGTCTCGGCACATAGGACACCTGTGTTGAGATGACTCTCATCCTGCAGCATTCAGTAAGTACAGTGTCGAGATGACATCGTTGCGAGACGTACGAGGGACATTGGGGCGTCATCCTGGTCCTCAAATTCATCATGATCATAGAGGTCCATAGTTCTGGTTGACTCTGCAACATAGTATTGAGTGTCTCGGTTGATTAGACTGACCAAGGCTCTCCTCACGTTGAGGCGCCAGCATATCAGCTGCATGTGGGCTGGCAGGGCAGAGTCTCTGTCTGTAAGCTTCAGGACTGAGTTTTGACTTGGCGTGTAGTATTGGTCGAGCTCCTGAGCACGTCGCTCGTCCGAAGGTAGCCCTGTGTTTCGAAGGGGTGTCATTGGCACAGACTGCGTCTTGCCTGGCAATACCGGAGTCGCCATGATTGGCCGCAAATGTCCTCAAAACAATCGCTCGTTGCAGTTGCGAGGTACAGAGACTACAGATATTGGCTCGAGGGAAACGTCGGAGCTGGGCAGGAAAGACAGCTGACGAGAAGGATGGTGACAATATTGATGCAATTGCAGATTACCGAGCTTGCTACGTCGTGTCGAGTCACGGTCGTTGGCATACAGGAAGCGAGAAAAGTGAGGGGCTTTTGACAAGTTATATCCCCCTTTCGAGGAGGGTCAATAAGTAGAAGAGAAGGATGGTGTTTAGGGGTGATGGGCCAACAAAGTGTTACAACCCCCATCGTCAAAAAAGACACGCAAGGCATGATCGGCCAAGACGTGGTCCAGAAAAAGAAGGAAGTTGCGATACAGAAGATTAGCCAGTTGGACTAACCCAAGTCTGAAGCTGAAAGCGGGCGGCAGGTACGAAAAACAAGAAAACGCACAATCAAGCCCAAGTAACTGAAATGTTCAGATAAAGTTGAATATACAGCATGCAGTCATCGGAGGAGATCCAAGCAAGCACTACATTTTATCAAAGACCTTGGTGCCAAACAAGCTCTCAGCAGCAGTCTCTCTGAAGCGACGTGCATCTTCCAGATCATCATGCTCAGGACCTTGGTCTGACGAAAGGAGAGCGGTTTTCTCATCTACAGATCTCGGGTTGTTCGTCAACTCGCCGAACCAGTTCCTGCCACCATCAGCAGCCTGCGTCCTTGCCATTTCCTTCTCCTCACAAGCGAAGCGAGGGGTATTGGCAGGCAAGAGGTAACGACGATGCCATGCACCGAGGAAAACACCATCCGGATCGACTTCGTTGCGAACGCGAAGGAATGAGGTCAGGTTGTCGCCGAACATGTTTTGCAGATCATCGTGGGTGACGGTAGAAAAGTTCTTTGCCCAGTGGGGCTTGGCTCCTAATTCCTTCATTAAATATTCGAAGGCCTCATAGTAGCGTTCATGACAAGGAGGGTCCTTCAGGAAGGGGCGGTAGAGGGTTGCATTGAGATAGAGAGTAGGGCCGTTGGGGTTGGTGTTGTCCATCCAAGGTCGAGGCTGGACGCGAGAGGTGTCGGAGACACGGACTTCGACAGGAGCATGCACGTAGAGGCCCTTGTTGCTGAAGGGAATGCCGGAGCCTTCTTCGCCGTTGATCCATGCGGAGAGACGAGTGATGGCTTCAGGGCCCTTCTCGAGAGGCAGAGCCCACTCATTGACGAATTGTGAGTACAAGCAATTCATGAGCAGGCCGGTGCGCTGAGGTTCGATTCCGCTAGTGACAGCATTGTCGGAGAAGCCGTATTGCATGCCAAAAACGAACCACTCGATAGCCGGGAGGATGCGGGGAATGTAGTTTGAAATCCAGAGTAGAACGTGGTAGGTGTGGAAGCCAACAGAGCCGCCATACCAGCTAGACACAGGGGGTCTCTCTGGCTTGTCCGTCTTGGAGGCAGACCAAACAATGGCTCTCTTCATGTATGGCAACCACCAAACACGAGTAAACTCCTTGTTTGTCCAGAGATCCTTGTCCCAGCGCGAAAGCACCCAGTCAAGGGGTTTCAGTGTTTGTTCCCATTCAATGTTTGTTGCGTCCGTCATCTCGAACTCGACCTCGACGAGGATGCCAAGAGCTCCGAGCGAAGTCAGAGCAGCGCGGAAGAGGTCTTGGTTTTCTTCGGCTGAGCAGTATGCGACACTGCCATCGGCGAGGGCGATTCGAATAGACTTGACCGAGTCGGACATGAGGCCGTGTTTGAGGGTACTGCCGTGGGTAGCGGTCGAGATGGCGCCGACAATGGACTGATCGTGGATACTTCCAAGGTTGGGCATGGTAAGACCATGTTTGCTAGCAGCCAAGTTCAGGTCACGCAGACGAATGCCGCCTTGGACAGTGAGGCGTTTGCGGTCGCGGTCGACATTTAGCACGCGGCTGTACTTGTCGAGGTTGACCATCCATGACGATGTGCATGTTATGTCGCTAGGTGAGTGACCACATCCGACGACGACAAGGCGCCTCCTGCTTCGCCGTGCAAGTTTGATGATTTTCTGGATTTCCTCGGTCGTCTCTGGCTGAATGTAAAGCTCCGGTCGCGAGTGAAAGGTGCGCGCCCATGTCGAGTGTACGTGCTGTGGATTGGCTTGGAAGGCTACCTCGGGGTCGACCTCCCGTATGTCTGCCTGTAACCTCTCGTCCATTGTGTTGGCTGACAAAAGAAAGTAGAGAGACGAGCTGAACGGCAGCTTTCGAGTCTCGACTGTCCATCTCACCATGACGGCTTCATCACCAGATCGCTGTCCCTGCGTCGGCAATTTTCGCCTAAACTTTCTCTCTCTCTTCTTGGTTGACACCTTGATGCTCACCGCCCACGCTTTCTGCCAGACCATCTGTCATTGACCTGGGATTCACCGAGCATGGTCGAAACAAGTTCTGGTCGTTGTTTGCTTAGTCAAAGCATACATCCCCTCGGATTGAGTCAAGGGAAAAGTTGCCTTTGCGTCAATCTATCTATGTGTATGTAATGGCCAAAAAGACACACCCACCAACTACGCCCGAAAGATGCATACGCCTCACTCTTAACGTGTCTTCTACTTCCTGTTCAACTTATTATGCAAAGTGTGCTCGCGCATGAACAGGCTGACAATTCCAGCCATGACAGCCAAAGCGGCAACAACAACCCAAACACCTCTCAAACTCTGGATATAAGTCTCCCTGACACCATCTTCCCAGCCAGGAGGCAAGAAGGAGATATCACCCACATCATTGCGGATTTTGGAAATAGTATCAGCGGCGCCCGGAACATGGCCAAATCGCTCCCACAGACCACGCGACAGAGTGTTTTGGAAGACGGCTGAGGCAACAGTGATGCCAATTGTGGAACCAGTAGAGCGGAATGCGTAAGAGGCCGATGTGATGACGGCTTGATGTTCGTGGCCAACTGCTGAGAGTAGAGCGAGGAGAGTGACGGTCAACATTGCACCATAAGCTGTGCCAGAGAAGAACAGCCAGACGAAAGGCAGCACGCCCATGACGTTCTCATTGAAAGTTGTGGCGATGAGAACTGCCGAGACAATGTAAAGTGAAAGCGATGCAAAGGAAAGCCACCAGTAGCGTCCCGTGGCGCGCATGATGATGCCTGCGGACAAGGAACCGCATGCTGTGCCGATGGACTGAGGCACCAACCTTGTACCAGCTGCTGTGGCAGACAGACCTTGAACAATTTGGAAGTAGATGGGGACGTAGTAGAAAAGAGCGTATACGGCCATTGTAAGGAACCAGTTTGTCAGGCAAGCCGAAGCCACGGTGCGGTGGAGAAGCAGTCGAATAGGGATGACGGGTTCTTTGGCGACTTTGTCTTCGATATAAATGAAAGCCGCTAGAGCGATGCCGGAAAGAGGTAAGCTGACGTAGACCAAAGGGTGGTTCCAAGGCACAATGTTGCCGCCGCTGTTGAGGCCTAGGAGGAACAAAACGAGTGTAGTGCACAAGGCAATGGCACCGAGAAAGTCAACGCGCTTGATGCGTTCTGACGCATTGGCTTCCTTGACGGGAATGTCGATGAAAATCCAGCCGAGAACGCCAGCAACGACGATAAAAGGTACCTGGATGTAGAAAGCCCAGCGCCAGGAAAAGTTGTCGTTCATCAGTCCGCCAAAGATACCTCCCAAGCCCATGCCGGTTCCATAAATTAAGTTTGCAAATCCTTGCCAGAGTCCACGCTTCCTAAGAGGGATCAGATCACTGGCGATGAAGGTAGAAATGGTGTTGAGACAACTGTGGATGTGTCAGCTTGTCTCGGATCAGAGACTGGATTTATAACATGAACGTACCCTCCACCAGTACCAGCAACAACACGGCCCAAGATCATCATGGGAGCATTCTGGGCCAGTCCGCAAATCAAAGTACCGACAGCGAAGAAGCTGCTAGCGAATATGATACCAGCTTTTCTTCCATAGATATCCGACATCTTTCCTGACAGTGGTTGGAAGGCCGCGTTTGCAATCAAGTATCCCGTAGCGATCCACGAAAGTAGTGTCGACGAGTGAAAGTTTCGACTGATGGGCGAGGCAAGAGTGGCAACGATGGTCGAGTCTGTATCACACCCAATCTGTCAGTATGCAGTTTATGCAGCATAGAAGCCTTTTGTAGTTGTTCTCACCCATTGCAGCCCAGAACGAGCCCACCCACAAGCAAGCCATTATGATCATGACTTTTGCAGATGTGGGCTCATCTAACACCTCAGCCTCGCCATCCTCTTCTTGCGCTCTATCGATGGTTCCATGATCCGTCTGTCGTGCGCCGTCTGCGCCGAGTAGCGGTCGTTGTTCGTCGTCGAGTGGTGAGGGCGGCAGCACTCTGAGATCGTCCTGTTCGCCTGCCATTTTCGCTCTTGTCTAGAAAAGAACAGGGACACAATTGGTGTAGAAAGACAAGACAAAGTGAATGTCAAAAGCCCTACGAAGCGGTGACACATCCGGTGCCGGCGATAGCGATCGTCTATCCCCGGATATACTCGGGTACTTTCCATCGTCATTGTGCCACCATCGTTGTGTAAACAAAATTGCCTGTTGGTTTGCTCGGGCATCGCAGATCTCGCACACAGTGTGGATAGAAGCAGGAGTTTCTGATTCCGTGCCTCGCATGTCGGATCTCCAATCTCATGTGTTGAGAGGTGAAGGGGAGCGGAAGGATCTGGTCGTGCTCGAGATTGAGCACTTGACCTTCTTCACGATTTCTACGCTTCCCATAAATGCATATTCAAACCTTACAATACACATTATTTACTTAAATCCAAGACATACATCGGCAAAGCAAGTACCATGTTTCTCTTGCCTAGTTTGGGCGGAGGACCGATTTCGTGACAGGGTGGCCTGGATCACGACTGACTTGTCAAGAGCATTCGCCTCCATTTCCCGATGCGGAGGTTTTTAGATTGCTGACAACTACGATACAGGCTCTGCAAGCAGCTTGAGATTTCTCCTCTCCTGACAAGCAAGCAATGAATGGCTTACAAGGAAGCGTCGCACGGCTAGTATCGAACAAGGTATACAGCTAAAGCTCCTTTTCTGGCTCCTGATTGTGATAACCATCCACACTGGTTAGATATCCTTTCTCCCATCTTTGTTCAAGCGCAGCGTTGAACATGCGTTCCTGACGCAGGGCCCTGTCACTCCTTGCACTATCTGGAGTGCTGCTCCGTTCTGACCTTGATCTCTTGACCCCTTTCACAGGTGTCTCCTTAGCTATGAATGACGAAGTGCGACCTTTACTCGTTTTAATTGCTGGTGGAAATGTGCTTTGGTCAGGCTGGGAATTCAGTAGGATCGATTTTGCAGGCTGTGGTTGCGGGATTCTTGGTATCGGTGATGGCGTCCGTTGTGGTTCGTCCTCGTCAAGCGCTTCTGGTTCTTTGATCCCCAATCGTGCGTGAATTTCTTTATCTGCCAAAAACTTGTCGCCGGAAGAGAGGTCCCCGAACAACATTTCCATTGACACATCGTATGTGTATTTCGATGGATCGACGGTGCACGGGTAGATGTCTTTTGGTTTGAGAGCCTGAACAAGCTCACGGAGTTCTAGATACGAAGAGTGTCTAGAAAAGGGGAAAGTCTGTCACAATGAGCGAGCGCCAAACGCGATGGGAACACCATACTCACTATCTGCCGCTCATGCTTCTTTCGGTCGTCCTCTTCCTGTTTCGATTTGCCAGTAATCAATCTTGTCAAGGCAGGGACCAGTCTGTCAATCGGTAGATTGTCCATGTCGAACTCATCTACCGCTTTCTCATCTTGACTGGTGATCTCGACTTCGTCGCGCAGAATCTCAAGATCGAGGTCGATAGATTCTTTGCCCCCTTTCATCAGACCTGAAAACCACTTACTCATCTGCTCGGTAAGTTCGGGTTGAGCCTGGAGGACCCTTCGGCAGATCACCAAAAGCTGCTGTACAGTGCCTTGGTCATAAAGCTCGAGCGAAAGTGTCTGGTTCAAATCACCTTGACCACCTCCAGCCCCTATTTCAGCAATCTCAAATCCTTTGTGCCGCGCAATGATTGGAGTGATCCAAACACAGTCAGGATTTTGGAAGACTTCACAGCTGGTTCCCCGCTCACAACTGTGGATGCGAGCTCCTTTGAGTGAATTCGTCAAACATCCAGGATGCTCGTGATTGCCGAGCTTGAAGCCTACCAAAGGTGCTGTCTGGGTTCCGTAGCAAGTTGGCTCGTCTCGTTGGGAAGAGTAAAGACGCCAACGATAGTCGTCGAGATGGACTCGAGTTTTCAGAGCAGATGAGAGAGCTATCCAGGCTTCCTCGTAGCCAAAAGTCCACGTATTGAGGTAGAAAATCGTGTTATCAGGATACTGAGAAACCTTCTGGATAAGCTCGTTCAAGCCTTCAGCTTTGGAAGGCATCTCGTACTCCAGAGCATCGCCGGACGTGAAGGTTGTGTCGAGATATAGATTGTCAAGTCTGCGGTCACCTTTCGTATATGGCAAAAGTACTGGGTTGCGTACGAGATTATTCACCCACCATTGCTCTGATCGGAGATCACCTGTATACAGAATGGCGCGTCCATCGCCCTCAATCAGGAACATGCATGACCCTAGGCAGTGATTGGCATCGAAGAGTGTGACTCGGATGCGTTTTCCAGGAGACAGCTCAATCTCAGTAGGAGTTTCCAGTGGGATGGGCTTGAGGTGATTCTTGAGCCGACGATAGGTCTGTTTTCTGGATTCCAGTATACCCTTCGCAAAGTTCATTCGATGAGGATACTTTTCCAAGCGAAGAAGCAGCTCGCGAGTCTGCGCAGTGCAATAAACAAAAGTCGATTTGAACGACTCGAGGCCTTTCAAATGGTCACTGTGGACATGGCTGAGAAAACAGGCCAGGGGAGGCGGCTCATCTGGATAATTGGTGAAGTTATCAATTCGGATGGAGGGGAACTCCCTGACGATGCCGTCAAAGGTCGACATGGGAGTATGCACTTCATCGATTCGACACTTGGTTGCGGAGGATCATCGGTCGTTGCGAACAGAAAGCCGTGTGGCTCACGCGTTGCGGCGCGCCATTTGAGTTCCGAGTGACGTCTGCTGGCTTCAAGCTTTGCAGCGAAGGCACATGGGCAGACAGGAGTGAGGCACTCCTTCCCTTGCATGGGACTGTCCACTGATAGCATATCACAATTCCGTCTCAAAGCCACAAGGTCAAGAAAACGATGTGAGTGGTTCTGCACCACGGAACCAAACAGGAAATGCACATGTCTACCCCGCGTGGACGACGCGTGTACACGTCACTCCGTCAAGCTCATCTTGGCAGAAGCTTAGCTATTGGTGAGCTCGTGGTGACGATGTTGTTGTGGAGCTCGCAAGCTCAGCCGGGCCTGCCGCTCCTTGTTGTCTGTGTTTATATCTCGCAGATCCTCCCTCTATTCTTTCGTCTCTATATTCCTGATTTCGTATCCCATCGTTCACCATGGTTCATCTCGGTCAAGTCACGAACGATTCTCAAATTGAGAAAGGTCCCGCCGGGGGAATTGATCCTTCAACTCTGGGACCCGAAGGCGCTCAGCCTGACGACTTTGAGACTAGCATCTATGGTAGCCGCTTCGCAGCAGAAGACTTGCCCAGACATGAAATGCCAAACTCGTCTATGCCTCCGGCTACGGCATACAGGAGTCAGTACTGCAGCAATGTAGGAGGACATGGTAGCTGACAAGAGACAGTGATCAAGGATGACCTGACCCTCGATGGCAACCCTACTCTCAAGTACGTGTCCAACTCGTCAACCAGTGTCACAATCTCACGGACAGAACCACAGTCTTGCCTCCTTTGTGACAACTTTCATGGAGCCTGAGGTCGAAAAGCTCATGACTGACGCTTTTGCCAAAAACTTCATTGACTATGAGGAATATCCTGTCACTGCTGATATTCAGAACCGATGTGTCAAGTTCGTCCTTAGCTTGTCTAGAGATGCCACAAACATGCTAACAAGATCACAGCATGATCGCTCGTCTTTTCAACATCCCGACCCACAAGGACGACACCAATGCCATGGGAACATCGACTGTTGGCTCATCTGAGGCCATCATGCTTGCTACGCTGGCTATGAAAAAGTCCTGGGTCAACAAACGCAAGGCAGAAGGCAAGGATTACTCTCGACCCAACCTCATCATGAACTCTGCCGTTCAGGTGTGCTGGGAGAAGGCATGTCGCTACTTCGATGTAGAAGAGAAATATTCCTAGTACGGTCATGTATAACCGGATTTGCAAGACACATGCTAATCTTCGCTTTAGCTGCACCAAAGATCGCTACGTGATTGATCCTAAGGAGGCTGTCGATCTCGTTGATGAGAACACAATTGGCATCTGTTCCATTCTTGGTACGACCTATACTGGTGAGTACGAAGACACAAAAGCCATCAACGACCTCTTGGTTGAGCGCAATCTTGACGTTCCCATCCACGGTAAGTTTATCTCATGATCAAAGAGGTGTCTCGCATGCTCACTCTGTATAGTCGACGCCGCATCTGGTGGATTCGTCGCTCCTTTCGTTAACCCCGATCTTGTTTGGGACTTCCGCCTGGAAAAGGTTGTCTCGATCAATGCTTCTGGCCACAAGTATGGTCTGGTCTACCCTGGTGTTGGTTGGTGCGTCTGGCGCGACCCCAAATACCTTCCTACTGAATTAATATTCAACATCAACTACCTTGGGGCTGACCAAGCTTCCCTCACTCTCAACTTTTCTCGAGGTGCTAGTCAGGTCTTGGGTCAGTACTACCAACTAATCCGTCTCGGCAAGCAAGGCTACCGCGCCATCATGTTCAATCTCACCAAGACGGCAGACTACCTCGCTGCCTCGGTGCAGAAGATGGGCTTCATATTGATGTCTCAGACTCGTGGCAAAGGTCTTCCTCTAGTCGCCTTCCGTCTTAACCCTGACGATGGCCACAAGTTCGACGAATTCGCCATTGCACACCAGCTCAGACAGCGCGGCTGGGTTGTCCCTGCCTACACGATGGCTCCTCACTCTGAGGGTCTGAAAATGATGCGCGTCGTGGTTCGTGAGGACTTCTCTCGCAGCAGATGCGATGCACTGATTGCCGACATCAAGCTTGCGCTCGAGACTTTGGGCAAGATGGATGAGCAAAAGATCAAGGAACACAAGGAGCAAATCAAGGAGCACAGCACCACCGCTGGCCGTCACAAGAAGATGAACCAGCACTTCTCGGGCGAAAAGCACTCTCTGCAAGGCAAGACTGGCAAGACACACGCTGTCTGCTAAGTACGAAAACAAGGATGACTAGAGATATCTTACGTAGTAGTATCATGAATGCACGATTTTCCATAGAAGAAACACAACAGTAAAATCTAAAATGACCTTATAGCCTTGGCTTGATTACCGCGGGCCGTCACTTTCTATCGTCGGCAGGCTTCATAGCCGTGCGCAATGCTGCCGTGCCATGATGCTTGTCTTTACAAGCTTAACAAAGCCATACAGCTTGGCATGCTTGGAGGTGTCGGTCGACGGAAAGATAGGCAGAGAATCGCTATCTTTTGGTCGCTCAACGATAATCTCTTCAACTTGTACTTTTTCGACTCGAGACAATTCAAAACCGACAACCGCCGGCCGTATCACCACAGAGTACACATATTTCTTTGTCAAGAGGGTTGCGAAGGATGCGGGATACGCGTGCCCTCCGCATATCGGCACAGGCAATGACCTTCGGGTGGCCCATGACATCAGTTTCGGTGTGGTAACAAAAATTCAGTACTTCTGGGGCAACCCACCGGGCGAATGACTATCTTTGGTCATGCTAACATTCAGCTTGAGGGGTAAGATAGCAGAGTTCGCCGCCTTAAGATCTTCGACTCCCTTCAGTCTCGTAGGTTTGGTCAATCGTGTCTTTCTGCTGGACATCCATTCCGAAAACCGTTCTTTGCTAGAGAAGAAAGAGAAGGAGATATCAGTCGAACAATCAGACATCAACCATGACTGGCGGCGACACCTCGGACGATGCTCTCCAGCTCGCGGCGCTGGGTCATACCCAGGAATTGAAACGCACCTTTTCCCCGCTGGCTATGCTCGGCTTAGCATTCGCCATCTTGAACTCGTGGACCGCACTGGCTACTTCGTTGTCACTGGCGCTGCCTAGTGGTGGACCGACATCCGTTCTCTGGGGTTTGATCACAGCAGGCATCTGTAATCTATGTCTTGCAGCGAGTCTGGCAGAGTTCCTGAGTGCCTACCCGTCGGCGGGTGGGCAGTACCACTGGGCGGCCATGCTGTGTCCTAGGAGTCGCATGATTTCGTGGATCACCGGATGGATCAATGTGAGCAACGCATACCCCAGACAGCCACCCCGGAGTTTCGTGATATACTGACACATGGATACCAGGTCGGTGGATGGATGGCCCTCACAGCCACCGGCGGATTGCTCGGCTCGCAACTCATCCTCGGCATCATCTCGTTGATGAGCCCTTCATACGAGTCTAAGAGTTGGCACCAGTTTCTGATTTATATCGGATACAACATTTTTGCATTCTGCTTGAATGCCTTTGCCAACAGGATCATTCCCCACATTGACAGAGGTGCCATTATCTGGTCAATCACTGGCTTTGTGGTCGTGTCTATCACGGTTCTGGCGTGTGCCTCTCCGAATTACAGTTCTGCCGAGTTTGTGTTTGGCGAGTTCATCAACACCACCGGCTGGCCTGATGGTGTTGCGTGGCTGTTGGGCTTGCTCCAGGGAGGCTTTGGTCTTACCGGTTACGACGCTGTGGCACACATGATTGAAGAGATACCGAACCCCAGAAAGACCGGACCTTTCGTCATGATCACTTGTGTAGCCATTGGCACATTCACCGGTTTCATCTTTTTGATGTGCCTCTTGTTCGTGGCTGGCAACATCGACGATGTCATTTCATCGTCCGCCGGACCCCTTCTTGCGATTCTGTACAACGCGACGAGTTCGCGCGCCGGAGCGATCTGCTTGCTCATGTTCCCATTGGTCTGCACCGTCTTTGCGACCATAGCCATCATGACGACCAGCTCTCGCATGGCGTGGGCGTTTGCACGAGACCGAGGTCTGCCCATGTCCAAATTCTTCAGCAAGGTGCACAAGGGCCTCGACGTACCCGTCAACGCGCTGGCGCTGACTCTGGCTCTGGTCGTCATTTTCGGCTGCGTCTTCCTCGGCTCGTCGAGCGCCTTTAACGCCATCACCAGCGCTTCGGTCGTCGCGTTGAGCATCACCTACGGCATCCCCATCGCCCTCAACGTCCTCCAAGCCCGTAAAGGCCTGCCTGCCGACCGCGCTTTCGTCCTCCCTTCCTGGTTCGCTTGGTTTGCCAACCTGCTCGGTCTGGCCTATGTGGCCGTCACTTCGGTCCTGTTCTTGTTCCCCCCGGAATTGCCCGTCGACCCCAACAACATGAACTATTGCGTGGTGGCGTTTGGCATCTGGCTGTTTATCTCGTTGTTGACGTATCTGTTTGACGGGAGAAAGAATTACACGGGTCCCAAGGTGGATATCGTAGACGAGCATGTGCTCACGGCGTCGGCTTCGCCTGAGATGATGAGGCAGAATAACAACCAGATGGATTTTTCGGAAAAGGGTAGGGAGGCTGGGTTCTAGACTTTTCTTTTCTTTCTGTACTGTTAGGCAAATTCCTCAATCAACTGTTTTTTTTATTCTTCTTTCACCGAGGTAGATTCACAAGCCAAGGACACGATTGAAAAGAGATTCGTCGAAAAGTCTTGTGAAACTCCACAAACTCATTCACTCACTCAATATGCAATCAGAACTCATCTAGCTAAACGCCCTATCCAACTTTGCAAGCGCTTCCTTCTTTTCCTTGTCCAACAAAATCTTGTCCCCGAGCGGCAAATCTCTCAACGCAGTCTGCATGAGCTCCGCCGCCTTTTCGGCCGTCATCTTCGGAAACGGACGCGGTTTCTGCGGTGGCTGTTGCTGTTGCTGTTGCCCCTGCAACCCCAAATCCTTTCTCCTCAACCCAACCTGGCCCTTGCCGTCCATAAAAGTTTCGTAGCCGTTGGTATCCAGCACTTCCTGCGGCACGGGCGGGACCTGGAACGGGATGAGCTGATCCGGATGCGTGAGCTTGCCGTGCGGGATCTCTTTGTACGTGGGCATGCGCGTCTCCCCCTTTGCCGCCATGCCGGCCATGTTTTTGATCACGGCTTGGTTCTCTTCGTTGTTTTCGACGGCGAAGCGGAGGCACATGATGGCGTGTTCGCGGATGTATGGGTTGTGTTCGTCGTGGCGACAGCAGCCCACTAGTGCCTCTAGGCCTTCGTAGTTGCGTACTTGGTCTTGGACGAGGCGGTTCTTCCAGATTAGAGAAGAGAGCACCAGGACGGTCAGTTTCTTGAGATTGCGCCATTCAAAGTCCGAGGGCTCGTCTTGCGGGTCTTCCGGGTAGGCCAGCGGGGTCTCGGCTTCGAAGATTGTGGTGTTGGGGGTTGGTTGTTGTTGCTGGGTGGCTGGGTCTGTAGGGGGGATCGGGAGGGGTGGCAGTGTGTTTGACAGATCTGGGGTTATGTCAAACGGTCTTTCCACACTTATTGGCAAAGGCTTGAGTGTTTGCGGCGGTGCGGGCGGAGGCGGGTAGTTATGATTTTGCGGGTGGGTAGCAGGGCGACGATGAGGGGGACCGGGTACATGCGAAGTACCACCAGGCCCAAGTTTCGGTATCGCGGCTTCCAATTCTTTGAGCAAGGTCACGAGTTCGCTGGCCACTTCCCACTGTGCCATGACGTCTTTCCAGATGCTTTCCTCGGTGAGGACGGCAAAGAATTCGAGGTATTGGTATACACCTTCATACATGCGTTCCATATCCCACAGATTCAGCGGAAAGTCTTCAGGGGAAGCTAGGTTTTGGTGAATCTTGCCTTGTAGAAAGATGAGAGCGCATGTCTGGGGGATGATGTGTTGACGGAACTCGGTGAAGATGAAATTGACAATGTGCACATCGACCCTGAGTGGGTAGTTGTCGATGGGCTGAGGGTTTGTCTTGGAAGCCTCTGCTCTTGATCTGAAAATGTTTGTGAGCAGTTTCATGATGACTGCTTGAGCTGGCGAGATGATGTCTTTGGATCTCGATTTGTCTCTGAAGGCGTGGTAGGCATATGGCATCAACCCATTCACCAAGATTGCCTCCATGATCTTGACCATGAATTTGAAGTAAAGTTCTTCCTCGCGCAGATCCCAAGCAGCGACAAAGATCAAGAGCTCCCTAAGCAGATTCTTGCCATTGTCCTGAGCCAACAGCAAATGGCACCTAACCGTGTGCATGTTGACAATCGCGTTCGTCTCCTCTGTCGTAGTGCCAGCCTGTGCCGATTTGGCAGGCGGAACGATACCAGACATGACAATCATCGGCAAAACCTCAATTTCAGACGGACCAAGAATCAGAGGAACATCGGTCAAGAGACCGCGTCCATCTTCGCTCGATCCAGGATACTCGTCCTCGTCCTCGCTCTCGTCCTCTTCGCTTTCTTCTTCCAAGCCTTCGTCGCCCTCATCCGTTCTATTGTCATATACTGGTGAAGCCGGAGAAGCAACAGGTGAAGCCGGGCTAGCAATGTGAGGTTGGTGAGGGGCAATCGGATAACTCTCCAGTCGTTTCATAAGCTCAGATTTGCCACTTTCCAGAATCTTGGCTCCAGCCGAGGCGGTGAACATCATCTTGTAATCGTCTTCAGCCACGGGTCTAGGGCCAGTAGACGACTTTTCATCAGGGAACGCAATGGCACCATCCGAGTTGTAGACGGGAGGTTCCAGAGGGGTAACCTTAGTGCCTTCCGGTCTCATACGATCGCCGAGCTGCTCCTCAATATGCGCAATACGTGCGGCAACATGGTTCGCGTGAGCTCTGTCAGACTTTTCCTTTTCGGCTTGTGTCAAGCGTCGAGATTCGTGGTAAGCGGCCAGATCCTTTTCGTATTGCTGGGCAAGAGTATCGTACTGCTTGTTGAATGTTGTCTTCTCGTGGTCCGTCAGGAGGCTCCATCTCGAGGCAAGAGCTTTGGCGACACTGTCGGGGGTTGCTGTAGGGCCGAGCGCTTCTCTGGTCTCTGCCTGATGCTGTCTGACAAACAAGACGTAGCCGGAGACGGGTCTTGATGGTGGCTTCATCTGATCCTTGTTTGCGAGCAGTCGCCTAGCTCTCAAGGCATCCGTAGCAGCATCCTGGGAAGGTTGACCAGTCTCGCCGAGCGCAACCAGAATATCCCCGGTAGACACGGGCGGCTTAGGCATCTCGCGCAGGCCAGGCTGGCCTGGTATGGCATCTTCTGCATCATCGGCCAATATTCCCTCAGTGGAATTGTCGAAAAGCGCCACCCACAGCATCAACTTCCTCCTCTCATTCCGGGCGACCAAGTTGTTCAAGAACTGCAGCGAAGTGATGAGCAGCTTCTTATAGGCATTCACAATCCACTGCCACTTTTCCTCGTCTCCAGTACCAGCATCGCCATCAAAGCCTCTTGCCGTGACACGTACGCAGCAGTTGATGAGCCTAAAAATTTCCTGGTCGAAAGCGCATTCTGCGGCCAAGTCCTGAGCTCTTTCTCCGATTGTCAAAGTGTTGCGCAAGATGGACACTAGATCGTTCAGGCGTTCCAAGTCTTTCCATAGCCCAGGGTAGTTTTGTGCAATCAGAGCACCCGAGGTGGATTCGTAATCGACGGCGGACGGATCCCAGACGGCGAAGGAGCGGCGTTCGAGCGAGGGAATGGCGGCGCGAAACAGGGTGACCATGTCTTGCCAGACGTTTTCATCGATACCCACGCCTTCTCTGCATTGCGGCGAGCGCATCAATAACTGCTCAGATACGGGCTATCACGCACGTGGGACTGACCTGACTTCGGGTTGCTGTGCTGAAGCCTTGAGGATGTCCTTGCACACGGTGCGGTCCAGTCTTTCCAGCATGGATTCTTTCATGTATGTCGGACTCTTGAAATGCATCGTGTAGGCGGGCAGGCCGAGGCGCATCAGTGTGCTGTATGCATGGCCAGTCACACTGTCCTCGTAGGACGTTGTCATCATGTCGTTGCGCACAATCCTTTCGGGAAAATATCGATCCTGTCGTAAATATGCTCCCGTATCCTGACAGCAAATTCGTGATGTCCAAATACACCGACGAACAGTAAGACTTATTAGAGAAACCCTCAATGCCAACTCTCAAGCTCGGACTGGTTGATACACTTGACATTTGATCCGAAGATTTGCCATTCACTGACAAACACTATCTATCATCACACCATCATCATATATTCAAAGAAACCTTGGATGTTGCATTCATGTCGTGTATTCATTACCGACCCCGACTCTATCCTTACAACGCACCGCTCACGCATGTCCTTGATCCCTCCTGGCCGCACTCCAATCCGCCTCTGTCTTGTTCGGTCCCGCATGCAAATCCGTGACAGACACAACTCCATGCACATTAGCACCAAACAAAGCATCTCTGGGCGATGCAATCGGTGTCAAAATATCCGATGCCCCATCATCAAATGCAGAAGCCTCGACTTTGGCTGCTTCAATATCCTTCTCGCGTGCTTCTTTTTGCTCGTTCTTGTGCTTTAGCCAGCGCAAGACGAGTACCAAGACAATAATCGCTGACACGAGTCCAACAATGACGCCAATTGGGATTGCGTTTGTGTATGCCATGGCGCGGTGAAAGACTCCAAGTCTAAAGATGACCTTTGGCTCGTATTTGTCGGTTTGTTGGATATTCTCAAATTCGTCGATAAAGTACATGAGAATGTACGCAACAGTCTGTACCAAAAAGTCAGAAACATCCAGCAGTCTTAGATTTTCACCAAGACATACTTCAATTCTGCAAACAAAATACACTCGAAATGATAGTTATGGGTTTAGAATAACAATGCATGAATGGGTGGGTGCAACATTCTTTTATGTACACACGAGCAAAAATGCAGATCATGGCTGAGCAGCTGTCGCAGGAAGCCTGAAACCCTCCATACAAACCCGCAATCTGCGCTTGATTCAACCCCCTTGCAACCTTTGTCACCTGCTGTTGAGAAACTCTTGGGGAGCAAGCGGGCCGATCAAAATTTACTTCTCCCCACTGTTTTGTTGACGGGCTGACGAGTCAAATGTACATCACTAACCCTGTCATCCTATTCATGCTAAAAGTCGAACGAGGGCTTCTGCATGTCGCAGTCGCCCGTCAATCCGGTCTGCAACGCAAAAGAGGATATTTCTCATGCGAGCGCGACCTCGTTGGCACCGAGAAACAATATAGACAACAGTTAAAAACAGTTTGTGGAAACGCAGCGACGTATGATTGGTATCCCATAAGCAAAATATAAAGTGTTGAAAAAGCAAAAAGAGCTCAAGCAGATGCCATCATACCCTCAACTCCGCATGCGGATTTTAAGAGAAAGATATGTGGATACAGATGCTGACTGCAGAGGATAAAGGAACAAAGGAGAAAGCCAAGTAAATGCTTCAAAATGCTACTAGGTCGTTAAGTCGTAAAGTCGTGTTTGTATCATGAAGATTGTTCGTGCAATCGTGCAAACGTAAAGACAAAGCAAGACGATAGCAGTCTTGTCTGATCGACGTATGCAGCAGCCTGATTAGTCGTTCAGTCAAAGAATGGTATTCCTGTCTCTAGGGAAGCAGAGATTCGGCCTGGCAAGATGTCTGCGGTGAACGCAACATCTGCTGTTTGGATTCAAAGTCCATCACCTCTGAGGAGTCGCACTGGGCCCAGGTTGCTTGCTGTTTGTACCAAAGCTTGCAAATGACGGCGGCAGAGAAAGCAACCACAATGCTGGCCAGGATGCTGAGGACGGGAACAGCAGACGCCACGGAAGCCGCAAAGAAGAGGTATGTGGATGCTGTAAGGGGTCAGAAGACTGTTACCAACTAGGACTGGGCCGACTTACCCATTGCTATGCCGAGTGATGCGACGACTGAAGCCCTGACGCCAAACGGGCCCCATGTGTCAAGGGCTGCAAAGGTAAAGCACCAGACGAAAGATAGAACAACAAACGAGAGGATGCCGAGAGGCAAGCCTTCGACCGAGGCATGAAAGACTTGTTGAACGACTTTAGCGGGCAAGTTTTCGATGTGGTTCTGGAACTCCGAGACGGTTTTGGCAGCATCTGTCACGTTCTCCGTCACGGTGGAGATAGCATCAAGCAAGATCTTAGTTTGTTGGTGCAGAGCGCTTGCCGTCTCGGCATTGCGAGCCAGAGTGTATGCGATTTCCTTGAATCTCATCAGTAAGAAGCAGGGATATGGATATCGTCGCGAGACTGACCTGGTTCTGTTGATCCATGGCCATATATGTTGCCAGAGAATTGCCTTGCGAACGGTCGATCTGAACCGCCATGTCCAGAACCTGGCTGAGATGTTGAGTCACGTCTGCCTGCGCATGCTGGGCTTTCAGCCTGTGATTTTCGAGATCCACAGTGATGTGAGAAGATGCCTGGTGGGTATGAGTACCGAGCAAGATAAGGTTGATCAACGTTTGCCTTACCTCACGAACTCTTTCGACATCTCTGCCGAGATCCTTGATGTTGTTGTCGAGGTCATGAATGTTGGTTTGAAAATGCGCCCACTGCTCCATGATCCTGTTCTGCATCTCAAGATCTGAGTTCAAAGCGAGGTGGAATGATTGCATGCCCTTGCCCATCTCGGCCCATTGCTTTTCGAAAGCCCGATTTTCTTGAGTCGTGTCAGACATGACGTTAGCTGCTTCCATCATGGCCTCGAACATGAGCTTGATTTTCTCTACCATGGCATCTACTCAGTTGTCATTAGTATCCAAAATGCACCTCAAAACACTACGCCTACCTTTGTCCAGTTCTGCTCTCATAGAGTGGCAAAGCAGCACTGCATTCTGTCGGGCGTTCGAGTAACTGGTCCACCATACTGGATTCGAGGAAAGTGAGGCTGAGCATTGATCAAGATCTCGCCCGTCATCGAAGTTGTGCTGGGTGGTTGGGTTGGAGAAGCGACCGTTGACGATGAAACCACGGAATCCATTGAACTTGGAGGCATTCTCGACGGGTCTGAAGGGCGAACACGAAGCGGGAATGTTGGCATTAGCATCCATCAACTCACAGATGGCCAGATGGGTTGCATAGATGGACTTGGAACGTTCCAGTAATACATCAATACCTTTGTTGGTGGCAAGACTGGTGGCATGGTCAATCTCAGAGCAAGTGTTGAGCAGGGCTTGAGAAGCCAGTTTTTGACACGAGGGGAGCTTTTCAACTTTGTCCATGGTCTTGATGATGGTCTGCATAGCCTCGGTAATGCGAACTTTGTTAGCAGAAAGCTCGATGCCTGGGCCTTTCAATAAATCCGAGGTGAGATCGTGAACCTTGAGGGCTTGTTGGAAACCCATGCAAGGCATAACGAAGAGGAAGTAGAACAGCAACATGGCCAGCATGGTTGCATTCATGATCAGAATCAAAAAAGGAAGTTGGTTGCTTCAGATCGTTGTTGGTGTAGTGGTGTCGGGCATGTATGAGAGACAGAGGGAAACACGGAAAGGAGCAAAGATCGAGGATGATCACAGAGGTCGAGCTTGTCAATTGGCCACAAGACAATGGATGAATAGGTGATCAAGGCAGAGAGCAATTGCAATTGTGGTATTGACAATGCAATGGTTCAAGTGAGTTGAAGCGTATTGAGCAGGGCGGGCGGGCGGAGAGTGCGGAGTGACGAGTCTGCCAAGATTGAATGAAGAGCGGAGATCGGAGGCAGTTCGCCGTTCAGTCGTCTCGCCAGCGAAATATTCTAGTCGTCGCGATCCGCCTCTCGTCCTCGTCACACACCATGTTCACTCCAGCAAGGCGGCACTGTCTCAGCGCAGTGAAGACCTCTCGTTCCGCAGAATTCTCGATCCCAGCATTCCTCCTCCCGGCCTTCCAGCAGCATTCGTCGTCCTTTTCCACCTCGCAAACATGTCGCTCCAAAATTGGTAGTGCACCGCTATCACTGCCTCCGGATGTCACTTTCAACATCGTACCTGCTGCAGCGCAAAAGAAGGGTGCTCGTGTCAGTCGTTCGCAAGAAGGCGCCGTCGTTCATGTCGAGGGTCCTCTCGGAAAGCTGTCGATGCCCATTCCCGCATACATGAACATTGTCTCGGACGAAGCAGGACGCAACTACAGTCTGAGCATTCTGGATCAAGAAGAGAGGAAACAGAGGGAGATGTGGGGTGAGTGAAAGATGCACTCAAAGAGCTGGGAATACGCTGTCTAACGATTGATTCAAAGGTACATGCCGCGCCTATCTGCAAAATCACATCTTGGGTGTCAGTGAGGGTCACTCTGCTATCCTTCGTCTTGTCGGTGTCGGTTACCGTGCAACAATCGAGAAATCCGCCGTCACAAAATCACCCGAATACCCTGGCCAGGAATTTGTTTCGCTCAAGGTCGGCTACTCACATCCCATCGAACTTGGTGTGCCCAAGGGCGTAAAAGCAAGCACTCCTCAGCCAACCCGTATCTTGCTCGAGGGTGTTGAGAAGGAGGTGGTCAAGCAGTTTGCAGCCGAGATTCGTGCATGGAGAGTTCCCGAGCCCTACAAGGGCAAGGGTATTTTTGTCAACGATGAAACCATCAAGCTGAAAGCCAAGAAGATCAAATAGATGTTACGCTTCTTGTATGCTGTATTTACTGTACGATATCTATTTCGAGAGCTGTATCTCATGCTCAGAATGGTGATGATAGTGTCTCTCAATTGTCCGTAGCGTGGAGCAACATAAATGGAGCTGCAGGAGACACATGCCGCGATCTTCTGACAACAAGCGATTCGCGAGTGTCACAAAACTATGTGATGGCTGTTTCGCGCTCTGTGATATCGGAGCATAAGCAGCCAATCCCACAGCGGGAGATAGCTCCGAACCGTGCCTCTCTTTTCAACACCCTCCCAAGCGCTCAGCCTTCTGTCTTCTTTCTTCCTCGCGTCGAGGAACAAGAGTCTGTCGCCGACGTATCCGAACATCATATTCCGTGTGCAACATTCAAAGGGTTCAACATCAATTCTTGCATCATAATCTCATGGAAGATCATCCAAAGAGTTTTACCCAGGGCTCTCGTATTTAGCAATTTTGGCTTCCAAAAGTTTCACCAGTGCACCAATCAAGATCTGCGACACAAGCCACCATGGTTAAAAAAAGCAGCATCCAAGAAGGATCCCCAGACGGCGACCTCGTACCTTGCAGTTCTAATGTCCATTTTGCCAATGGGCGCGCCTACATAGGCATTCCGTCCCCTCCTTTGCAGATTGGTAGGTTACTAGTTGAATCAGCTGAAGCGATTGCGCCTGTGACGACCTTTCTCCTCTCGCTCTAGATGAGCTAGGTTCCCTTTTATCCTTACCATACTCGCTATCTCTTCGCGCACTGCTCTGTCTTATCTGTTTATCTGTTTTCCCACTTGATACCCAAATAACGATACCCTTCTCACGACCACACTCTCCACAATGCTATCAGATCTGTTTCTGAGTCGGTCGCGGACGCAACTCTATGGCTACGACAGAGTCCGCGTGCCGTTCCATGCTATTCGCGCAGCGCAACTGGTCTCTAGCATCATCGTCGGCAGTATAATGGCCTTCTTCATCTATCACCTGCAACACGACCACTGGCCGACACCGTGGACCTTTAAAGTGGTGTGTCCAGCTGCGATCATCCGGTTATGGTATCACAACAATACTGACATACTCCTATAGCTTATGAGTGTTTCTTGGATCACGATAGCCATACTTGCTGTCACCATTACCCTCCATCTGCTTAGCGGTCTCAATCCTCGTCTCAACCTCATCTTCAACGGCACCATCTTCGTCATCTGGGCCATTGGTTTCGGCATGTTGTCCTGGTGGATGTGGGGCACGTTGACACATTACTGCGACGTCGGTCACTGGAACGATGGCACTGGCATCATGGTCTGCAAGATCTACAAAGCTCTCTTCACCTTTGCATTACTCGGCTTGTAAGCAGCAATCAATCCAACCATTCAACGGCAAATATACTAACCAACTCACCAGAATCTCCACTTTCATGGCCGTAGTCCTAGACGTCCACATCAGCCGCATGAACACCCTCCGCGGCCAACACTTCCGCCTCAACATCCGCGGCAACGACAGAAAATCCCCCAATATCCCCATGAACGGGCCTTATACGGACGTAAACTCGCAATTCAATTCTCAGGATAACCTCAACAACTCGCACGAGAGCTTGCCTCACATTGCCACAGGCGACGCTTTTGAGATTCCAAAGATCGGGTCGCAAAAAACGAGGGCCGGGTATAGTGTGCCGGAATCGCAGTTTGATTACGAGACCGGGTATCATGGTGCGCATGCCGAGAGAGTGTTTGGCGCAAAGTAGGAAAAAAAGCGGGATAGAGGTTGTAGAGGGGAGGTGGACAGAGGAAGTGTTTTTACGGATATCATGACTTGGCCACTAGGTGTGTGGAGGCTGGCACTTTACGGATCTGGTGGCTACAAACGAAAACTGCTGTGGCAGTGATGAACAAATCGATCAAGAAGAACGAGCAGACATCTTGGCTGTGACATGTCTTCTGCCGATACAAATATAGCTGCGTGACTTACAGATGGAGCCAAACCTGGTATTGGCTACACAGATTTCAAGGTAGAGAGCATCTATCGAACAGCAGCACCCAAATACCCTCGCCCTCGACTCTGCATCTCGAATCCCTCTCCCCCGACCATCTCCTCCTCATCCCTAACTCTCTCAAACCCACCCACCTCTCCCTCTCCCTCAACAGCATCATAAGGCTCCCTGCATCCCTTGTCCCCCAACGCCGGAAACCACCTCCGCCAGACCAAATACGCAATCCCCAAACCCAACACGCTACCCACCACCACATCAAAAACATCATGCCTGTAATCCTCCAATCTAGAAATCGCAATCAACGCAGCACCCAAAAATGGTGAAAAGGCGACCAAACTGCGGTAGAGCCCTGCTCGAGGATGCAGGATTTGGAATTGGCTGAGGAGGAAAAAGGAGAGGTATCCCAGACCGGAAAAGGCAAAGGAGCTGTGGCCGGAGGGGAAAGAGCGCCAGCCGTCGTGCAGGACGTGGTGGTTTGGGTTTGTGCAGGAGAGGTGTGTTATCAGTTCGTGGGTGGGGGTGTTGGGTTTGGGTTGACAGCGGGCGATGAGGTCGGGTCTGGGTCTGCCCACTGCATTTTTGATGACCTATTTGGGTGTGAATTTGATGAGTTTTGGTGATGGGGATGTGGGATTTGAGACGTACGTCAGTCACGAATAGTGTCAAGAGAAGACTTATGCCGAAACCGAGAAGAGTGACGTGTGACTTGTGCGGTTTGAAGTAGACGAAACTCCAGACCAGGAGGATGAGAAAAGGGAAAAGGCCAGCGTAGGTCAAGAGCCAGGGTACAGAAACATGCTCGATTTCGGCATGGGGATATTGTATTCTTCGATCATCTAGAGAGAACATGCGATGGAAGGGTTCAGTGAAGACGAAGAGTTGTAGACAGATCCAGATGGGTACTATGATTGCCAGGCCGATGTAGTCTGCAGCATATGGTTGCTGTGCCGAATTAGCAAAGGTATAATTGTGGGAGAGGGGGTTAGATATGTACACATTTCTCTCGCCACACGCGAAGCACAGTCTCAGTGAAAGTGCCCTGGGAGGACCTCCTTCTCATATCCGTGTGAGATTCAGATCCAGGCATCTTGACTCTCACGATTGACGTGTAGATGTGAGAAAGACGTCCTCAATGAACAAGGGGGCGTCCAGGAGTTGATGTGGCTCAACAGCTGTGGCTGACAAGGCCCGAGATTCGGACAGACAGTTCCACTTTCAATCACCAAGCAGTTCGCAGTTCGCAGCAGCATGGCCGAACAATCGCAGGCACGCATGCTGTCGGCGGCATTCCCGACACCGCCGCCATACTACAAGCACTTTACCAAGCAGAATGTCACAAAGGTCCGCCAGATCCGCAAAGAGGCAGCGACAAACAGCAACCAAGTCGATGTGGCATCGCTACCAGCAGAGCTCCGCTATCTGATCCCCCCCGAACCACCAGCGGATGGCCGGTACAAGAGTTTTGGAGCGCAGCATGATGTGGGTACATGCGAAATGCATAATACGGTTGAAGACTGATGAGAAAGTGCAGTTGGCGCAACCGGCGCAATCACTGGCGCAAGCAGGCATTCAAGAGCTCTACCCGGCAGACATGGCTCACCTCGACCCAACTCCGCATCTCCAGACCTTGACGCGCGCCGTCCTTGTAAACTTTCTCGAACTCGTTGGCATCCTGTCCGTCAATCCCACCCAAGGCCCCGAAAAGGTCGAGCATCTGCAAACGCTCTTCTACAACCTGCACGATCTGATCAATCGTTATCGGCCTCACCAGGCTCGTGAGAGCTTGATTATGACTATGGAGGACCAGCTAGACAAGATCAAAGCACAAGTCAGGAGTGTCAACCAAGCCAAAGACCGCATGGAGCACGTCTTGAATGACATTCGTGTCCAAGCTGTTTCCGAGCACATGGACACAACTGCAAAGCAAGAGAAGCCGCCAAACATGGAGACGTCCAAGCCAGCAGACAGTCTCCAACAAGCCATGTACGATGCTCTGGAGTTTGACCTCGACGATTGATGCCATTACCAAACTGTCTATCGTGACTGCCATTATACCCCCTCTCAATCATCAACTCATGAACCTCATTACATCTATTTCTCCCCAGCCAGAATCCGCTCGCGCATCTCTCTCCCACGCGCCTCGGCATCTGCTGCGCCGGCAGCACTACCTTTCGCCATTCCCACGCCCTTGATAGCAGAGTTGTCCTGTCTGTGCTCGACCTCGCTACCATCCTTCTGCTTCTCTTTCTTGGACTTTCCGGAAAAGGCTCCTGCGACGGCGCCGAAGATGTTCAGGTTGAGCTGCAGAATCAGTCAGTCGTCACCCGCACATTCAGTTTTCTCGGAGAAAGAGATCATACGCCTGCGCTGGCGCTTGCACTCGCACTCTGCTCTTTTTCCTCTCGCGCATACTGCGGTTGGTTGGCAGCCACTTGCTGGCTGTTCGCTGGCTTCTGGGCGACTTCTGACGAGGTCATGATTTCAAGAATATTCCAGTGAATGGAGAGTAGATTCTTTGGAGGGAGGGTAAAGCCACAGGTTGTATTACTCGTTCATCAGCCACAAAACAGGGAGAGGCTGAGTTGATATGGTTTCCTCTTCCCCTCCAGTTCTCGACAAGCAGGATTGTTGACACAGAGCCGCTTGCGTCATGGGATTGGCATGATTCTGAACGAACATTCTTTTGCTGCGAATTTCGGTGGCAGCGAATAGACTGAAGAAACTAAGAACGAGATGATGCCTTTTCAGCTCTGATCTTGACAGGATTGTGATGTTTATGCTTTGACGACAATCCCTACGATATCCTGTGAACGCAGCGGTGAAGCCAAAGGCTCTCTTGCCTGATCATAGAAACAGGAAGCTTTCCGTGGCTCAACTGAGGTCAGGCTGTGTGGGAGGAGTTATTAGGGTATTTTAAATACAGCATACAGGATGTATAGAACAAGCAGAATACCAGTCCACCCCGTGGCTCACAATGATGCAAAGATGGATCAGATATACAAGAGTCGTCAACCCCCACCATCTCAGGCTCAGCCCCACCTTGGTCCCTTGTTCGGAGCTTCAGAATTCATTAGCGCACATGGCGTGTCCAAAACTACTACTACGTCGACATCCAATTCTTCTCGCGTCGCTCTTCATCCTGGCCTTTTCACTCCTCACTCCCTTTCTGCCTCGACTCGGCCTCCTCACCCGCCACATAACCTCTTCCCGAACTTACTCGACCACCGCCGTCATGTCCACCGACTATTCCCAGGAGCTCAACGTTGCCCTGCTCGCCGTCCAGCGCGCCGCCATCTTGACCAAGCAGGTCTTCCACAGCCACGCCAAGGGCACGCTGAACAAGTCCGACGCTTCGCCCGTCACCATTGGCGACTTTGGCGCTCAAGCCTTGATCATCGCCGCCATCAAGGCAAACTTCCCCGATGATGAAGTTGTTGGAGAAGAGGAGGCCAAGGACTTGCGCGAAAATGCAGACCTCAAGAAGACCGTCTGGGACTTGGTCAAGGCGGCCAAGCTCGACGACGATGCCGCCGAAAAGACTTTGGGAGGACCCATTGAAAGCGACGACCGCATGCTCCAAGTCCTCGACATGGGTGCCAGTCAGGGCGGAAACAAGGGCCGTATCTGGGCTCTCGACCCCATCGACGGCACAAAAGGTTTCCTTCGTGGAGGCCAATACGCAGTCTGCCTCGCTCTTATGGTCGACGGCGACGTCAAAGTTGGTGTCCTCGGCTGCCCCAACCTCCCCATCGACGACAGCGCCCCCTTGACCGAAGACCTCGGCGCCAACGCGACAGACGCAGAAGGCAAGGGCGTCCTCATGTCTGCCATCAAAGGCAAAGGCGCTGACAGCCGCCCCCTCACTCGCGGTGCCCTCAAGACCGCCTCCTCCATCTCCATGAAAAAAGTCGACGACATCAGCAACGCCACTTTCTGCGAGTCTGTCGAAGCCGCCCACAGCGCTCACGGCGACCAAGCTCAAATTGCTTCCAAGCTCGGCATTACCAAGCCTTCAGTACGCATGGATTCGCAAGCCAAGTATGCTAGCATCGCGCGCGGTGCTGGAGACATTTACCTGCGTTTGCCTGTCAAGAAGGATTACCAAGAGAAGATCTGGGATCATGCTGCTGGTGACTTGATTGTGCGTGAGGCTGGTGGCGAGGTTACCGATGCTCAGGGCAAGCAGCTTGACTTTTCGGTTGGCAGAACGCTCAAGAACAACAAGGGTGTTGTCGCTGCCCCTAAGGCTGTTCACGCCAAGGTCCTTGAGGCCGTCACTAGTGTGCTCTCGGCCAAGCAATAGACGATTGACATGAAGTTACGAAAATGGCAAAAACAATGTACGAAACAAGCTAGGATTGTATATATCTCTCCCTATGTTCTGGAATTGTTCCGTCTCTCCATCAGCAAAATGTGAAGCTTGAGCCTCGAATCTCAGCACGACTCCTCCAAGGGATTTGTCTGGCGCAGCTTGATTCCAAGGTGTTGAATCAGCTCGATGAGCGAAACAGAATGTGTGTAGGCTGTGAGCAAAAGGCAAAAATGGAGTAGCTGGGAATCGAACCCAGAACCTTCTCCACTCAGTAATGCTCAAGAAGCAATGCTAAGAAGATGTCATACCACTAGACCACAACCCCATTATTGAATGCCTCGGCAAACTTTCAACATACCTATACTCTCAATATCACAGACCTGACATACTGTCAGAGCTTAACTCCTCTATCATGTCAAGGTCAAGACTAGCACTTCGAATTCTGCTTTTGCACGTTGTATATGGTTTCCGGTCGAGACAGTAAATCTCCAGGACACCTTGTCCTATTAATAGCTCCACGCTGATCTTCGGCTCAAACATTCGAGCTTCCTATCTCGTGCAGCCACAAAACGCCCCTTCCGGATCCATCACCACTGGGTCTGCGACGCGTATCTGTACCCGAACTGTGCAGCCTTGAGGGGCTGCTATATAACATACCTCTCACAAGATTGTCCTCTGTAACTAATTAACACGCGATTATCTTCTACCACCGCAGCAAACACAATGAGTTCTGTGGTGTGCTCGCCGGCAGCCGACAGTGCCTTTGGGCCTGCTGTGGAAGGCTGTCGACAAGGCTTTGACTTTACCTTCGCTTTCGAATCCTACTTTTTTTCCATCGTGCCTTCTGTGCTGTTGCTTTGTTTTGCTCCGTTGAGACTCAAGACACTCAGTGGTGTTCGGCCCAAGATAAAGGGCAATGCTTTCCAATACCTTAAATTGGTAAGATATGGCCATTTGGATCTACGGGATGCTCACGCTCATCATGACATCTGACAGTCTGCTATCGCCGTGCTTGCTATCTTCCAGTTGACCTTGATTGGACTCTTCGCCGAGAGTCCCAAAGTGCAAGCATGGGCTCCATCAATGGCTGCCTCGGTGTTGTCTTTTGCTTCGAGCGCTGCGCTCCTCGCTCTGTCATACATGGAACACTCTAGGTCACTGCGGCCATCGATGCTACTCAATGGTTATCTGCTCGCCACCGTCCTTCTCGATGTCGCCACTCTTCGGACCCTCTGGTTGATGGCTTCGTTTCCATCTCGCATTCGCAACGGCTTTACTGTGGCTTTCGTCATCAAAGCCATCATTTTACTGCTTGAGGCAAGAAGCAAAAGAGGATATTATGGTCTAGAGAGGAAGAAAAGCCCGGAAGACTTCAGTGGTCTTTACGGACAAGCATTCTTGTCATGGCTCAATCGTTTGGTTTGGCAGGGGGCAAGACATTTGTTGAAGCCAGAAGACCTGTATCCTATCAGCGATGACGTTGCCTCAGAGACTCTCAGTGCTCAATTTACTGCCGAATGGGACAAATGTGAGTAAGATTTTGGGATTTGTGGATCAAGCTAACCCTTGTTCCCTCAGAATCGAAAGGTGGACCGGCAGATTTGAAGAAGGTCATCTTCCATCTGCTCAAGTGGCCGATTGTCGTGCCAGTCATACCTCGATTGGCACTTCTGGCTCTCACCTTCTGTCAACCCCTGCTCTTGAAGAGACTACTCGAATATCTCAACAACTCAGATGAACAGAGCGCAAATATCGGCTATAGCCTTATTGGTGCTTACTTTGTTGTTTACGTTGGAATCGCGGTCAGTCGATGTCCATGGATCTCTCTACGTATCTTGCTCACTTTTATTTGGTGCAGACAACTTCTGCAATTTATTGGCATCGGCACTACAGATTCTTGAGCATGCTTCGAGGTGCGCTAATAACAGCAGTTTATGGCAAAGCCATGACCATTCCCTCTGCTACCAAAGACAACAAAGCATCTATTACACTTATGAGTACAGATGTCGAGCGTACTGTCCGTGGTCTTATTGACCTCCATGAGATGTGGGCGAATATCGTCCAGGTTGCTTTTGCTACATGGCTGATTGAGATCGAGCTGGGCGCTGCGTGTGTCGGTCCAATTGCCATTGCGTTGGGTATCTTACCTCCGAGGATTTCACACGCATACTGATCACTAATGTGAACCTAGTTGCTACAGGTGTCACCATCTGGCTGAGTCACTACACCAATTGTTTCCAGCTCTCGTGGATCGCCAAAGTACAACAGAGGATAGGTGAGATTCAGACAAACATGCAATTCTCGTTGCTGGGCAAGCTAATGCAGGATAGGTACAACTACATCTATACTCGGCTCCATGAAATCTATCAAGCTTGCTGGTCTGACCTCTCGGGTGTCGAGTCTGCTAAGAAAATCTCGCACTGATGAGTTGGATGCCGCAGCCCGCTTCCGAACTCTTTCCTCGTTGTCTGTCGCTATAGGTACAGTACCTTACACTTCCATAAAGCCAAAACCAGGCTCCAAGCTGACTTCCGATCCCCACAGGCAACGTGCCTCAGCTTATTGCTCCAGTCGTTGCCTTTGCGATATATGTCGGGATATCCTCCGGTAATCACGGGGATTTCTCTGCGACTAGAATGTTCACATCTCTCGCATTGATTCTTCTGGCTTGCGAACCTCTGTTCATGCTTATCGATGGCCTCATAGAGTTGCGCTCGGCCATAGGTTGCATTGCGCGTCTACAGACATTTCTGCAGTCTCCATCTCGACATGACATGCGGGCTTTGGTTCTGCCTCATGCCAGTTGTAACCGCTCTGCAACCAAGTCGGTAAACGTGCATACCATTGCTGTCGCTATGCAGGATGTCTCATTCGGCTGGAAAGAAGGAGATGAATTTACAGTTAAGAACATCAATCTTCGCATACATACCTCGAGTCTGGTCATGGTTGCAGGACCTGTGGCTTGCGGAAAGAGTACTTTGCTGAAAGGACTGCTCGGTGAAACGACGACTTCCAAGGGGCGAGTTGAGGTATCTGATCTAGACATTGCTTGGTGCGAGCAATCTGCTTGGCTCACGGTAAGCCCTTGTGGCCCGAGAAAGCTAGAAGAAGGAGACTGACATTTCAGCCAGAATGCCTCCGTACAACGCAACATCATAAACTTCTCTGAGTTTAATCGTGAACTTTACTCGGCCGTGATACATGCGTGTGATCTGGATAGCGATCTGGAATCACTACAGGAAGGGGATTCGACAGTAGTGGGAAGCAAAGGCTTCGCGCTGAGTGGTGGACAGAAGCAGAGAATTGTAAGTCTATCGGTGACGAGGCAATGCACTGATTGCTGAACCTTTTCCCCCAGGCTTTGGCTCGTGCTGTGTACTCGAGATGCTCAATGATCGTCCTTGACGATGTCTTCAGCCAACTGGACTTGAGCACTCAAACAATCATTTTCGACCGACTTCTTGGTCCGCAAGGCCTGCTACGTGAATGGAACACCACAGTCGTGATGACAGTCGGAGCAACTAAATTCTTCCCGCAAGCTGACCTGATTGTTGTTTTATCTTCGGAAGGTACTATCCAAGGCCAAGGCACTTTTTGGGAGTTGAGTGCTGCAGGCAATACTGCAGCCCGTTACATCATGAGCACTGAAGCCAGTACCGTCAAAGATCCAGCACGATCAAAAGAAGCAGAAGCCTCTGTTAGCACCAAGAAGTCATACAATGCCGGAGGTGACAGTAAAAAAGACGATAAAGTTCTGGAGACGAATCGTCAGAAAGGAGACTTCAGCATCTATCGATACTATTTTGCTAGTATCAGTTGGACAGTCACTGCAGTCTTTATGATTCTGCAGCTTACATATGCTTTTCTTTCCACCTTTCCTGGTAAGTCTCATCTCCTGAGCACCGTGAGCAACTCAAGCTAATGGATATCAGCAATTTGGCTTAAATGGTGGGCAGATTCGAATATGCAAGAGTCTAGATCACATTATGGATACTATATTGGTACCTATACTGCTCTGCAGATTGGAGCTTTGGTACTCTCTGCAGCAGTGACTTGGTAATGACTTTGCGCGATAAACGTCGAACAGACGACTGACCCAATATGCAGGTGGTCTTTCAATGTCATGGCTGTGAAAACAGGTATCCAGCTTCACCACGTTCTTGCCAAAACTGTGATGTTGTGAGTGCCATATCTGGACCTGATGTCCTGACCTGTATCTGACCCAATGACAGGGCACCTCTTAGCTTCTTCAGCTCGATCGATAGTGGGAGCGTCTTGACAAGGTAGCTAATACCGAGATTCTGTATGGAACCATGATGCTGAACAAAGAACAGATTCAGCCAAGACATACAGCTACTCGACATACAACTACCATTGGCCTTGATGGTAGTCACGACTAGTAAGCTGTTTGTGTCTGATCTAGGTCAACACTAACACCATACAGCTTCACTTGTTTGCATTGCACAAATTGGTCTCATTGCTTCCGCTTCCGCGTACATAGCCATAAGCTTCCCAGCACTGTTCATGGTCTTCTATTTCGTGCAAAAGTTTTACCTAAGAACTTCGAGACAGCTGCGGCACCTCGATCTGGAAGAAAAGGCTCCAGTCTAGTCAGTCCAAGCCCTCTGACGCCAATTGTGGATACTCGATGCTAATGTCAACAGTACGCAATTCATGGAGACTCTGGATGGACTGGCGACAATCCGCGCCTTTAACTGGAGCCAACAATCCATTGCCCACAACTACGAGATCGTTGACCGCTCACAGAAACCGAACTACCTTATGTGGGCACTCAAGAGATGGCTAGCACTGGTCCTCGATCTCGTTATCACTGGGATTGCTGTCTTGGTTGTAGGAGTGGTTGTTGGCTTACGCAACAGCTCTTCGCCGGGATTTACTGGTGTATCGCTGACACAAATCATTTCTTTCACGACAAACATCAAGTACCTAATCATGTTTTGGACGCAGCTCGAGAGTTCTCTGGGTGCGGTGGCTAGGATCAGGCAGTTTGAAAAGGAGACTGTGCCTGAAGACCAACCACATGAGACCCATGATCCGCCTTTCGGCTGGCCAAGTCAAGGGTCAATCGAAATTCGCAATCTGTCTGCAAGATACAAGTCAGCTTCACACAACCCTATCATATGACTCAGCACTAACATTCACAGATTCGATAGCGAACGACCAACTCTCGACAATATATCTCTCTCCATCCCAACAGGCTCGAAGATCGGTCTTTGCGGGCGCACAGGAAGCGGAAAAAGCTCTTTGCTCTTGACCCTCTTCAACCTCCTCACCCCTTCCTCCGGTACCATAACAATCGATGGTTTTGATCTCTCCACCATCCGCCGCGAAACCCTTCGCTCCCGTCTCATCTGTATCGCCGAAGAACCATTTATCTTCCCCACCAGCGTTCGAGATAACCTTGCTCTTGACTGCACGACCATCAAGGATGAAGAAATGGTCACAGCACTGGGACAAGTAGGTCTTTGGGAAATCATCGCCGAGAACGGGGGCTTGGAGGCGGATATGAAAGACGTCCATCTCAGTCAAGGGTCAAAGCAACTGTTCAACATCGCTAGAGCTTTGTTGAGGAAAACCGAGGGAGGTAAAGTGTTGATCATGGATGAATCAACAAGCAGGTATGTTATTCTCCTTCCATTTACCTCACCACCTTGATCGTGACTTGTTATTCTCTCTTCTTCCCTTGTTGCTCGTTGCTTTCAATAGGTATCGCTTGCTTCTATGTCCCAATCCTACTCATTACCTTGTATCTTCTACGCCTTCGGCTCCGTACATTCCTATCCTTTCACGCACTTAGCTGACAGCAGAATAAAAAAATCAGCATCGACACACAGACCGACATACAGATCCAACGACTCATCCGCACCCACTTTGCCACCTACACGATAATCTCCATAGCGCACAAGTTGGAAACCATCCTCGATTTCGACATGGTAGGCGTGATGAGCGATGGCAAACTGGTCGAGCTGGGAGATCCGAAAGAATTGCTGGCGAGCGGGGAGAGTTTGTTCAAGGGGTTATGGGAGGATAGGTGATGGGAGTAGCAGGCGAAAGATTGCGATTGGCAATTAAACTGAGAAAAAAGAAGCAGCGCTCTTTTCCTTTCCCTTTCCATTC
Organism: Aureobasidium sp. P6; assembly: GCA_003992365.1. Classification (NCBI taxonomy): domain Eukaryota; kingdom Fungi; phylum Ascomycota; class Dothideomycetes; order Dothideales; family Saccotheciaceae; genus Aureobasidium; species Aureobasidium sp. P6. The sequence continues at coordinate 274,986 of RZIQ01000008.1, read as the reverse complement.
TGGGTCTTGGGGTATCAACAACATGAAACGTATCAAAAGGTAAAAGCAAAAACAGAAAAACGTAATCAACAACAACGATAACAACAAAGTATCCTTCTTCTTTCCTACTCGGGACATTGAAACATTGAAAAAAAAAGTACCACCCATGGAAAAACAAAAACAACAACAAATCCCGCAAATGCAAAAGTGTCCCTCCTCAATGTGTTCTTTCCCCCTTCTCAATGCAATATCCTTTCCCGCTATGCGATAATAACAGTCATCTTTGTCGATGTTGGTGTGATGAGCGATTCTTGATGGCGATCACATGGGCTCCGCATGATGAAAACGAACAAACGAATAAGCCTTGTCATAAAGTTGGCTCCGGTGATGGCGAGCTAGCATGATGAGCCGGCTGCAAACCAAGTGCATGGCGAGCTAGCATGTTGAGCCAGCTGCAAACCAGATAGAAGGCGAGCTAAGTCCAAAGGGACCAGCTGCAAACCAGCTAGAAGGCGAGCTAAGTCCAAAGAGACCAGCTGCAAACCTAAAGAGCTTTTCGAGTCCGGGTACAACAATGGCGAGCTAGTCTGTGATTGACCAGCTGCAAACCAAAGGAGCCTTGACTCGGGTATAAGTTGTTCGTTCCACCTCGCGTTGCGCCTGCGATCAGTGGAGAATCTAAGCGCTGTTGGCCATGGCGGCAATCATGCCTCTGGTGAAAAAGTCATGATCAGCTGCTTTCATTTCGGATGTGTAAAGACGGTCGATCTTGGCCCAAGTCTCAGCAGTCTCCATGGATTCTCCTGCTGGCCATTGGTAGACCTTCTGAGGAGGTGTCTTGGGCAGTTGAGGAACAGGAATGACCTCTTGAATGTCCTGAGGAGCAGCAGCAATGACCTGCTCAGGCGAAGGAGCAGCAATGGAGCTGCCTGTAGAAAGGCGTTGTTCAGTGGCCAAGCGCGAGGGCTTCTTGGGCTTGTACTGGGTGAGCTGCAAACGCTGCTTTTCTATAGCTTGTTGTGCAAGTTGCGAGTAGTTAGGAGCCGGAGTAGCGGGAACTGCGAGAGGTGCTGCTGACTGCTTCACAGGGCTTGTGGCAGGTGGCTGTGCTACAGGTGTCTTCGGCTGGAAGACGTTCTGGTCAAGTCTGGCTCTCTTGGAAGGAGGTTCGGGTGTTTCGATGAGCGAGATGTCCTCTTCATCCATTTCAACCTCGTCACTATCAGAGTCGTAAGAGAAGAAGGCATCCAACATGCCGTAAGTACCAGATTGACCCTTTTCGGATTTGGGAATGACCTTGAGCTTGTCGACATCAACAAGTCGTGTGGCCTTTCTCTTTTCGCCAGTCTTTGCGAGGGCGGCAGCTTGCTCATCACGCTTTCTCTGTTCGTCTTCGAACATGCGACGTTCCTGTTCGATCTTATCGGCCTGCTCCTGGATACGTTTGCGCTCAACAGTCTTCTGAGCAGCCTGTTCGAGCTGTTCGGCTCTGCGGTCTGCATTTGTTTCCTTCGGCTTTGCAGGAGTGCCTAGGCGACGGCTGCGTACAGTGCGACGCTCGGTCCTGGGAGTTTGGCCATATGTGGGATCCTCTACAGGAGTAGGAGTTTCGGGTGGTGCAGGTGATGCGGGAATTCTGGCCTTGGGAGTTGGACTCTGTTTCGAGGTGATGCGCATCTGCTTCTTGGATCGCAAAGGAGTAGACTGATTGACATGGTTGGGTTGTGTGGAGGCTCCTTGTTGTCGATCTTGCTCCTGCTCCTCGGGTTGCTTAAAGACGGGAGACAAGTTGGGACGGTGTGTGAAGATTTTTCTGACAGAGCCAAAAAGTGAAGTGATGCCCCATGATGGTGAAGCTGTGGGCGTCTCGGCTGGCGCAGAGGTTTTGGGTGATTTCACAGGAGTCTGGGTGTCGGGAGTCTTGCTCTGAGGAGTCTTGCTCTTGCGTCTGCTCTCGGCGGATGAAGGGGCTGATCGTGATGGAGTCGAGTCGAGTTGCTGTTGTTGAAGAGCGGCCTTTTCAGCCTCGGCCTTTTGCGCGGCGGCAGCAGCTTCTGCTTCAGCCTTGAGCTGTGCTTTGTACGATTCTTTGGCGGGGTTGGCGATGCTCATGTGGTAGCGCAGATCTCTCTTGCGTGTGATGGTGCGTGGAATCTCGGGCGATGGTTCTTGAGGTGAGGCTGGCTGGGGAGACGACTTGGCCAAAGACACAGACTGCTGTGGGCCAGCGTTGTATTCTTGTTCGATTTTACGCAAGCGCATGATTTCTTTGCGCATGTCCATGAGGAGCGCTGTGCGTTGATCAAGGGTCAGCCTATCGAAGAGTGCGGGAGAGTTAAGCACGCGGTCCATCGACAACAAAGCAGGTGATGACAGAACAGATTGACGCTTGGGTGATGGAGTGAGGTTGAGATACTGCTCATAGGGGAATGGTGACACTGGCGACGATACAGCGTTTCCAGAGAGTGGACCCAATGGGCTGTAAGGTGAGCTGGCGTCGAAGAAGTGAGAGTAGGAAGCGCCAACGCGGGTGATGGATCGCTTCTTTGCAGAGACAGAGGCAGAGCCAGCGAGGCTCGAACTCTTTCGCTTCAAGGAAGGGGGAGTTGGATGAGAGTGTGACGAACCAGCGTCGGCTGTCTCGTTGGCAAGCTGTGCCTGGACAGCTTCGTCTTCGTCCTGCTCGTCTTGTTCTTGTTCTTGCTCTTGGTCCTGATCTTGATCCTGATCCTGATCTTGATCCTGATCCTGGTCCGAGTCAAGGTCCTCGTGGATCTGGACTTCGTAAGACGGCTCTGTGCTTTGGCGGACGGACGGCGAGGTGTAAAGTGAGTCGCGCTTGGAGGCGGCAGCGACGTGTTGGTAGTGGATGGGAGTGACGTATGGCGATGCGTCGAGGATGGGTGCAAGCTCGTGAGGTTGAGGAAGGTCGATACGCGGAGACTGTCGTTTCTCTTCCTCCTCGGTGAGGGCGGGAAGGTGCTCGAGTTGCGCCTTCTCGAATGACGAGTGCTTGGACTCTGGCGTCTTTGAGCGCGAGTTCCTCTTTCGCGGCGTCGGTGCGATCTCTTTGGGCTCCTCGAGCGTGACGCTGCCTTCGCGAACCTGGCTGCGAGTTGCGCGTCTTGGTGTTGGAGCCACGGCTGCCTTGGTCTTTGATCCACGAGGCGGCATTGTGAAGATTTTGGCTGCCGAAAATCAATCAAGTCAGCGAGTTGCGCGCGCAAGCAAGGGAGAATATTTGTTCGACAGCCATGCCGAGACCGACACGCTTTGTTCAAAACGCCACAAGACGCTCTGATTGGCTGCGTGCGACCATCTCGGACGTATAATGCACCTGCAGTGCAGACCAAGTAACAAAGAAAGGACAGACTAAGCGCGTACCTTTTCTGGAACTGATATACAGTCGAGTGTTGGTCGAGGTAAACAAACGCGTTATGCGATGTTGTTGATGATGATGTTGATGGTGGGTTGAGAGCTTGTTTCGACTTGTCTTGTGAAATATCGACTCGCTTTGATGTGTACTCTGAACAAAATAATTACTGGTAATGCAGATGATGTAAAATTGTTATGGAGCAATCATGTGTACAATAACAGAAGTTATGGTGAGAGGAGTAGATAAAGAAGAGGGTGAGATTTGGTGCGTATATATAAACAAGCATTCGGAGCTTTGAGATCACGCCAACGGGGATCACAGCTGCAAGATCACGACCCTCAGCTTGGACAACAAGAGCGCCATAGCAACAGAAGCTTTGGCTTGAAAGCGGACGCTGTACTCAAAACAGAATTCAAGGGTCCTAGCTAGGCAGGATCAGAACATTGCCTTTCGCCATCCGAATCTGAGATAACCATCCCGATACCATCCCACTCGGCGTTGATGTCTAAGCAGTGTGTGAAGCTTGAACATGACAATGACATAATGAGATATGGAAAGTCGCAGAGAAGACATCAAGTGATGCAGGTGCGTGAGGTGCAATGAAACCGGCTTGTTCAACACAACCATCGGCCAGACATGTTGGCACGTATCCAGACGAGTATAGAGTACGATGATATGCCATGTGATAGCATATGGCGAAGCGCAACAGAGTACTTAGCTTTGTGTGACAGTCTAGAGTGTGTCGATGAGCACCATTTTTGTCGTTTGCAGGATCAATCGCCAGCATAGAGGCGTGGGGACATCTGAACCCAAGACGGAGCGGCGCTAGAAGCCAGTTGCAATTGCTCTCTGTTCGTATATCGCAGCAATGTCCTTGCGGAAACAATCCCTTCTATGCGTTGCCCACCGGTGATGCCCCAAACGCCAGCAAGATGATTAAGACATTGCGCAGCCGCCTAATCATGGAACAAAACGCTGATACTTTCGCCGTGGTGAACTCTTCTGATGGCCTAGAATCGGTGTCAATGGACTGTCGCCGACGCACAACGTCATACGTGACCACTCGAGAAGGCGCGACCCAACTTACCTCTGCAAAGACATTTCCTACTTCGAGAACCTCCAATTTTTGGCAGCGCTTCTTGTTCTCTTCTTGGTCAACACTGTTGGTGACGACGACCTTGTCGATGGCACTAGCATTGATGCGGTCGATGGCATCACCACTGAGCACACCGTGGGTGACGAGAGCGACAACCCTGTTGGCACCCTCCTTTTTCAAGAGCTTGGCTGCACGGGTGATGGTGTTGGAAGTGTCGGCGAGATCGTCGACCAGAATAGCAGTGCGATCTGCGACATCACCTACCAGCATCATTGTCGCATTTTGGCGGTCGGTGATCTGAGTTGGGCGGCGCTCCTGCGATACCGTCAGAACCACTTCCCGCCGCGTCTACAACTACGAATCCTTACCTTGTGGATGAGCGCAAAGGGCATACCAAGAGCGTCGGCAATGGCAGTTGCGCGCTTGGCACCGCCAGCATCAGGACTGACGATGACGGCGTTCTGGTAGTGAGGAATGTGGAACTGGATATACTTGCGCAAGAGGTGTTTGCCGTACAGGTTGTCGACCGGGATGTCAAAGAAGCCTTGGTACTGAGGGTCGTGTAGGTCCATGGTAATGATATGATCGGCACCAGCACAGGTCAGGAGGTCTGCGACAAGAGTACCAGCTTGAGCGACCCATTGCTTGTATCCTCTTTGGGGCTCAAAGTGGGGAGGAGCCTTGTGGAAACGAGCGACGGGCTTGTCGCCATTTGCGCTTCCGTTGGTCACGGTAGGTGTCAGAGCATTATCCTCGAAGTAGTCGGACTTTTCGGACGTGACAGACTCGATGGTGGAGCGGCGAGGCATCTTGACAGGGCTACCCTGGCTGTCACCGTTGGCCTGCTGATCACGCAACTGCATGTCCATCAGCTTCTTGTGCAGGTTTTCCGGGCCTCCCTTCATTCCAGCGCTCTCTGCTTGACCGGGCATGGGAGTGGTGGGTCTGCTGTCAAAGGTGTAGTTGCCATTGCGGTTCAGTTGGGTGGGCGCCTTGGCAAGAGGAGCGCCGGTCTTGTTGTAGGGAATGTCGCTTTGTCTCGAGTAGGGGAACAGGGGAAGGACGGCAGTGACACGCTTGGCCGAAGCGGTCTTGCAGGCCGAGACGGTGATGAGGAGTTCCATCAGATGGTCGTTGACCTTTCCACCCCCTGACTGGATGATGAAGACGTCCTTTCCTCTGACCGAGTCCATGATCTCGACTCGGGTCTCTCCCACGGCAAACTTGCTGAGCAGGATCTTGGAGGGAGGAACACCGAGGTGGTTGCAGATGGTCTCGGTCAGCTCTGGATGCGAGCTGCCGCCCAGAACGACGAGGTTGCGGACCATGATGTGCGAGTGTGTCGGGCAGAGGTATGCGGTATGCGGTATGCGGTATGCGGTATGCGGTATGCGGTATGCGGTATGCGCTTCTTTGCTGAAGTAGGACTTTCGGCCGGCCTTGTCGTCAAACTTCCAAGCTCCTTTCTCTTTCTTTTTTTTTCTGCTTCCCCAGCTTTTTCCAATCTTCTGGAAGCCGTACAGATGCGGTCAGACAAAGTCACTCAGACTCTCGACGGGACGGGCGAGGTGGTCGACGGTGCGAGGGTCGTCAAGAATGCGCGGTGGAGGAATGAGTGGACGAGGGAAAAATCCGACTTCGTCATGGTGGGATGTCGGGTTAGAGTTTGCGAACCCCAAGTTTTCACCTGCTCATCTTTGCCTGCTTGGACTTGGCCGCCCCACGCAAGCAGCAACCGCATTGCGGCATCCGGCTGCCTCTCTTCCGCATCAAAAGGCTTCCATCTGACATCTGCCTCGTCCCGACTTCTCTGTCGTCACACAAACTGCCTCGATGGAGCCTCAAGAAGTGAGCGTTCTGCTGCTGGGTGATGCTGACGTGGGCAAGACCACATTCCTCTCGTATGTACAATGTGCTTTGTCTGTAAATCCTCCTCTGCCTCCATACGGATCCTCTTCCCATGTGATACCATTCCAACCAATGACCCTTGTTCTGGCAAGCAAACTTGAACCGACCATGACCTGACTCCCTCCCAAAGCCGACTAGCTCTGGGGCCCAACAACACAACCTCTTGCCTCCCAGTCCTACGAGACCTCGATCAACCATTCACCTTTGACCTCCGCAGCCGCACCCGCCCCTACAGACTAGAATTCTCCGACACCTCCTCACCGACCTCCTACACCCTCCTCCACCCCCACCTAATCCTCCTCTGCTTCTCCATCGCCTCCAAGCCCTCCCTCTATTCCCTCCAAACCCACTGGAAAACAATCGTAGAAACGCACTTCAACTACGACGAAAGCATCCCGGTCATTGTACTGGGCTTGCAGCGGGATCTTCGCAGGGATGAAGAGGGCATGGTCTTTCCGCAGGAGGCCGTCAGGGTCGCGGCCGAGATGCGGTGTGACCGGTATTGCGAGTGCAGTGCTGTGAGTGGAGAGTTGTGTGCCGAGGTCTGGGAAGATGTGGTCAAGACTGCTGTGGCGACCATGAGTGCAAAGGGCGGACGGTCTGAGCCGCCGGCTTGTGCGGTGATGTGATATGGCTTTTTTTTTTCCTTTTACATTGGAAAATCTAGAAGGTGACTAACTGAGTAAATGCCTTGCTACCTTTCGTTGGAGTATAGATATTTCTTTTTTTTTTGCCTTTTTTTCATGGCTTTCGGGGTCACCCTGCTCTCGAAGGTTCACCCATTCTGAACTCGCCACGAATGGATTTGTTCGCTCCGAAAAAGCAATTGAATGTCTTTCCGTATCCTCTGCATCTACTTTGACTTCGGAAGCCAAATTGTCAATGTCCTCATCTGGATTGACGTCTGCCGGAAATTTGGTTTTTCATGGTGGGTCAGCCTCTCGGGCACGGTGAAACAGTCGAGCAAGAATGCTTGACTTAGATTCCCATCATCACTGTGCGATTGAAGTTTGGATAGTAGAATATAAATTAACATATTTTCAATGATACAAAGACTGCTTGACGCTCGTGAAAAGACACCGCGCCTAGCGCTTCCACGACAAAACTTATGGTCGATAATACATGCCTTCTCAGGCAGTAGAGAGCAGCAATACAATTACAACCACCAAATGAACCCAAGCATAACAGTAACAAGACCAACACTCATACCAGCAATCTGTCTGCTCGGGCTGGCCATACCGGTCTGGCTAGACGAAGCAGCACTTCCGGTGCTGGTGCCAGTGCTAGCGCCGGTGCTACGGCTGCCGCTACCGCTCGAACGTGTGCCAGTGCCGCTGGAGGTTGCAGTTGCTGAGTTGGCGGCTTGAGCGTCGTAGGTCTGACCGATGGTGGGAAGTGGAACATTGCCGCTGACGTCCCATGCGCCAGACGTGTAGGCAGGGCATGAAGGTGCAGAGTTGCTAGGCGTGTAGGCGGACATTGCGATGCTGGAGGGTGAAAGGGTTTTCCACTGGTTGGACAAGTTGGCAAAGTCGGGAGAAATGGGAGTGGGAGTGCCGGTGCGAGTGAATCCATCAGGAGCGTTAGTAGCAGTGGGATCGGTCTTTGGTCCGTAGGAGATTAAGCCGTAATCATTAGATTCCTGGATCCATTCGTAGATCATAACACCGCTCCAGTATGGTGACATTTGATCCCCAAAGATGGCGGCTTGATCGGCAAAGGTTCTGGGCTTGGGAGTGTTGCAACCGACCTCTGAGAAGAAGATGGGGATGTTGTACTCGGTAATGTTGTGAGTAAGCTGTTCGTAGCCGGAAACCTCGTAAGATGATTCACCGCACCATTCGTAGGCGTTGAGGGAGAAGAAATCCAGAGCCTCAGAGGCGTTGGTACCACAAGCAAGGTAATTCTGCAAATTAGGCCTCAAGCTGGAGATATCTGCGGCAGAGTAACCAACAGGGATGTTACGGTAGCCCTTGCTCTGGCGGTAGGCCTTCATGTCACGAGCAGCAGCCTTGACATAAGGAGCAGCAACAGATCCGTTTCCAGTAGTGAGAACCTCGTTTCCGACAAAGAATCCAGCAGTGTTGTCGAACTGTTGAAACTCATCCATGACCAAGGCAAAAGCGTCATACTGTGACTGGTTCCAGTGAGGCGAAGTCTGCTCGATTTGAGTGTTGAAGGTGTCCAGGTCGACGAACAAGTAGATGCCGGCATCTGCAAAAGTCTTCATGCAGGCCTGGTGGTCGGCACTAGGATCCACATGGTAAACACGAATGGCATTAGCACCCAAGGTCTTCATGAGCGACGCATCCAGCTGGCATTGGTTGTTGTCGATAAGAGGATCCTCAGGAATAAGCTGGTAAGCAATACCTGGAAGAGTTGTTAGAAAGATTCAACCAGATTGTGACAAAGGGCCTTACTCGCCTCTTACAAAGTACTGGTTACCCTCGCTTGTAAAGAACTTGCTTCCCTTGACCGAGATGGTTGGAATTGCAGAAGCGCAAGCGGCAAAAGCGATGCTGCATGCAACGCTGAGAGAGAAACGCATCTTGATTGAGATGTGTTACTATGAAAGGACAGGTTCGAAGAGAACAAAATTATAAAAAATTTCCAAAAGCTTATCAATCCCGTTGGGTGGATACGAAGACAAACGCGAAGCAAGGGGATTGCGACTTTGCAAACAACGAGAGAAGGAGCGAATTGGAAGAAACACAATCCGACACGACGAAGGAGAAAAAGCAGGATATGCAGGTCCCGTCATATAGAGATATAGAAACGCCATCGGCTCCCACCCATCTACAATCCTACCTTAACTTTTTAGTCCATGTTTTAGCGGCAGCAAGGAGGGTGATCTGGCTCACTTTGAGGGGATCCACTGCAGTTTCATCGCGCAATCCCCATGGAGAATCGCAGATCATTCGCATGTCAAGGCATGTACAAGCATTCGCCCTTGATTGTAATCAATGCCACTGCTAATCATCCTCTTGCATCAAGTTTCAAGGGCTGTAAAAAAAAAAACAGCGCATTGCCTTTCTTGATTGCCGACATTCGTTTTGCGTTGAAACCATCAACACACCGAGTGGCCCGTGCAAACGCTCCCGCAGCCAACAATCTCTCCTGTTGTTCGCACAAATCCAACTTTCAAAGCCGCGGGTGTAACTAGCACTGGTCTGCCGCTCTCTATGGTTCGCCTCAAGAGCAAGGTTCTTGGTTTACCAACCACGAAGAGGGCTGCTTGTATTCAGCTTCAACAGGACGCGTGGATGAGTCGATGGTGCGATGCAGAGGGCCACCAGCAAATCAACCAAAATCGAGAACCATTCGCAGACTGCCAGCCACGCCTCGTCAGCCACTTCAACAATTCAAATTTGAGTCCTTCTTGTGGCGGAAAAGAGCCGCGAATTCTATCCCAAGCACAGCAAATCAGCCACCATTATTCTTTCAAACCAAATTTCCCATATGGAACTGCAGAAGTTCTGTACGCCCAACGAACGAAGCACTTACCTGCCTCGGTACCTGACCAGCTCGTCGTGGCCAACATTGCCTTTCAGCAGTCTATCAAAGCATACTTTGCGTAACTTGCTTGAAGACAAAGAATACCCGTTCTGTCTGCGTTGTCAAAGGCTCTTCTCAGTGAAACAGATAAGCCTAGCAGCAGAAGACCAGATCTTGTCACAGCTCATACTGGCGACCTTTGAAGGAAGCTAGCTTCACTTGTGATCCGAATTCTTGTTCATCTGCACAAAAAGGCTGGTCTCGGGCGGTGTTTCTGAAAGATCTATGGCTATTTTCCAAGCCGGACTGTGGCCCGGTGGACGAAGTCGGCAAATGCCTCACCCAAGCACCGGGGGGTCAACAATAATGTTAACAAACTGCATCGCTAACAACCACTTTCACAGTCATCCCGTCCTCTTCCCAATTTAATGATGACGGTTGTTCCCCCATGCCTGTCGCATTTACCCCATGGGAGTTCCACGTGTCGGTTCTCTTCGCAAAGTCAAAAGAGATCAGCCGGTGAAGTTATTCCGCAGAGCAGAATGTCATGCTGGGCTGAGACAGAAAAGCGGCTATATGTCCAGGATGCGCAGTACGTGGTCACGGTCTAGACAGGTCCCAAGCGCCTCAAACATATGGCATTCCAGCCTCTTTTCATATGCGGGGATCTGCTGCAATGATCGCTCGGACGGAGAGACAGTACAGGGTCCAGGTAGAGTTGCTAGAGGTCAATATATAGGAAGATGAACAGCAAGATATGTCGTCAACTGGTAACGGTTTGCTCGTAGGGGAAAACAACAGTTCTACCACTATCGGCTTCATGGTTTTCTTTTGCTGTGCGGACGTCTCGAAGCGGGCCGACATGGAGGCTCGATGCTTCCAGCCTGCCTCCACAGGCAAAAACGTTCTGCCCAAAAGTGAAGCCACCTCGTCAGGAAGTTTGCCGAGGAAGAGCCAGCTTTAACCGTCTTTGAGCCGAGGCGGTAAGACGAGGTGAGACAGGGCCTTCCCTCAACTTTCCGGCCTTGCGAATCTGCGACGAAGGGCTGCACTCCGATGTCCAGCGAGCAGAGAAACGTGTATTAGGACTCAGCAAAGGGATCGCAGTCCACGTTTTCGCTGCAGATCTTGTTCCAGTGCTCGTACCTTTCTTGCAAAGATGCCATGACTCTGAAACCTCTTTGGAAAAAGGAATCAATGTCCTTTAACGGCTTGGTCCGCAAACGCCATTACTCGCTTCCCTTCTCGAGTCGCGGTCATGTGTCAGTCAATACACGTCAATGCGTTAGAACTATTTTCCGCCGGTGAAGAACCCTGACGAAAGGTCATGAACCCCGGAACGAGCATGTCCACATGGTTGTTTGCGAAGAAAGAAGCTAATTTCCATTTGCCAAAAAGTAAAGGTTAGTTATTGGCGCCAAACGGTCACAAGCCAAGGTATATGTATGATGGTAAGCCCTCCACCCTCCCCTCTATCAAGGTTTCTCACATCCGTCTGGTGTTCATCGAGTCCCCTTTGTTTGCTCAGCACTTCTCACACCAGTCAAGATGGTTTCCACAACGTCATGCCTGTCATCACCGAATGTCACTCCTTTTGTGATTACTGTACAGGACTCAATATTACTGGAGAACTCGGAGGGATTCAGCATCTTGCGTGATCATCTTGCGAGTGAGTGCTGCAACGACTTTTGCAAGGAACACGACACAGATGCAGCTGAAGACCAACAATCATGGATCTTGATGAGGGATATTCTACACGCTTTGCTTGCACCTGTTGTAGCATTACATGACCACACCACAAGGATAGCACAAAAGTCAACCAAAGCCACCAAACCCGAGGACATTGAATTCGCTTTTAGAGGGAAAGGCCGCAACGCGTTCGTCTGGCTCACCTCCTTCCTGGCCGATGACGAAGACTGGTGCCTTAGCAAAAACTGCCCTGCTTGCGTAGTCCAACACGCCTTGGATGCCGAATTCCAGATCAGATTGATGCTTGCAGCATGTATGCTCTCCTGCGCAAAAGGCCCGCAACCTGGCGATGGACCTACCCTCCCTTCCTTTGACTTCTTCCTCCGATCTCTGCACGACGCCTTGAAAGAAGACGAGCTCTGGGGCTCGGAGTACTATGACTACGTCGAACCCAAAGCCGAAGACCTGAACCTAGGAATGCAAGACCTAATGCGCCAATGCGAGAAACTCGAGCTGGCCATGACACCTCCCGGCACCCCCGAAGATACCGTCTTGCCCTCCTTCTCCTACTTCTCCGAGCGCAAAATGTCCTTGATGACACCGACAAAAACAATCTACCCCAGACGTCAATCAGTGGTCCCGGGAATCACAATCAAGCGCTCAAAACTCGCCAAAGTGCAAATGAAAATGGCGCAAGAAGAGGAACAGTGGCTGCAATCTTTCGTCAACAATGCCTGGCAAACGCTCAACCCATTCCAAATCCAAATCCCCTCGATGAACGCGATCGCGCGGCGCATGTCGCTGGTGGCAGGCCCCTGAACAGCGCACCATGAGATAAGCGGCTTGTGTTGCTTTCTGGAACGTATTAACCCAGCATGCTGCAAAGCGAGCAAGTACCGCCCAAAGTCCCAAAATAAAAAGGCCCAGCCACAACCGCGGCTTTGCATCCAAAAGCGCCGCCCAACAAAAGTCCATATCTGGCCGACCGACGATTCGCCGTTGATGGGCATGCCTCAACCCTCACATCGCGATTGGCCGGGTTTCTTGCGATCTTGCCAGCCTTGCTTTCCAGATTGTTGAAAACATGCTGCCATATTCTCTCCTTTCACATGAAAGGCAGAGGCAGCAAAACCATTGCGGCTGGTTTCGGGAACGTGGGGGAGATTTGGATGCACGAAAATGGCTCGGCCGAAGGGCCGATTCTGGACCAGCTTCTTGCGATTTCCGCCGAGTCAGGGAAATATTTCCGCGTTCCGACTCGAGGGATTGGTATCAAAACGTGCGTTGCACGTTTTGAGATGGAGTTTGGAAATTAAGCTTACAGTTCGAGCACGGGTTGCTCGAACAACTCGTCTAGACGAGCAAGAGATTAATGAGTAGCCAGAGGAGCGATACTTGACGGTGTTGCTAGACACATCTCTGGAGTTGGACCTCGGAAAATAGTACAATAATGACACCAAGACTACCAGACCATTCTGCCACACCGACTCATTCGAGATCAAGTATACTTTTCTTGATATGCATGAGCAATGTGAGACTTATGATCATAGAAACTTGATCAGACAATAAATGAATGCTCGAGTGATAGATAGCACACGTCTTGGCAACGCGACCACCCCGCAAGCAACCATCATGAAACCTTCGAAGCTCAAAAGAAAAAAAAAACAAGTGCTCGATTTCAAGACAGACTCCCGTATGCGCGCATCCCTCAGGTCTCTGGCCTTTTCATCGCTCGTCCGACCCAGAACCTCCGCATCGATACCACTTCTGCCGTACACAACAACACGCACAGCAATCTCCCGCCGCAAACGCCGCAAAATCATGGGCGCAGAAACAACCTCGGACTACACAAACTGGACACCGGCTCAACTCCTCAAACGCATAACAGATCTCGAAGCTCAACTAAACTCGCACCAAATCAGCCCCGTGATCGACCCCTCGACCACCGCGATCCCGCCAAAAAAGAAGCAAAAAAAGGATAGACCATTCGATGCCAGTCGCTACAACACGCGCCACATTGCGCTGAAATTCGCGTACCTGGGACAGAGATATAATGGCTTTGAACACCATTCGGGGAACAAGACGCCATTGCCGACGATAGAGGAAGAGCTGTGGAAGGCGTTTACGAAGACACGGTTGATTTTCCCGGCGAGGGCGCAGCAGTTGAAAGAGGGAGATATTGATTGGGAAGGTACGGATTATTCGAAATGTGGAAGGACGGATAGGGGCGTGAGTGCTTTTGGGCAGGTGATTGGGATTCGTGTGAGGAGTTTGCAGCCCATGCCAAAGCCAGAGCAGGATGAGCAGGTGGATGAGATGCAAGGCATCGAGGGCAATGCGAAAGAGGAGGGCAAGCAGAAAGAGAAGAAGGAGGAAAGACCATGGGATCATATTCGGGACGAGCTGCCTTATATCCAACTGCTCAACCGTGTCTTGCCCGAGGACATTCGAGTGCTGGCGTGGTGTCCCACTCCTCCTGCCGATTTCAACGCTAGGTTTAACTGCCGCGAACGTCGATACCGCTATTTCTTCACTCAGCCCGCATTCGCGCCCGTGCCTGGAGATGCAGGGCTGATGACCACAGCCACTGGCAAGACATTAAGAGAAGGATATCTGGATATTGAGGCCATGCGCGATGCGGCAAAGAGATATGAGGGTCTGCATGATTTCCGCAATTTCTGCAAGGTGGATCCGGCAAAGCAGATCACCAACTTCGAGAGGAGAATCTTCAAAGCTTCCATCGAAGAGGTGGATGTGAGTCAAGCGCCGGCGGGCTTCATCGCTCACCCAGCGTTTGCGCAGGCTGCGCACAAAGAGGCCAGGACAGGTGGTCAAGGCGAATCGAGCATTCCGAAGATATACACTTTCGATGTGAACGGGTCAGCTTTCTTGTGGCACCAGGTGCGTCATCTGGTTGCTGTGCTGTTCCTGGTTGGACAAGGCTTTGAGGCTCCCTCGATTGTGTCGGACCTACTGGATATGGACAAGTATCCGACACGGCCAAAATATGAAATGGCCACAGATGCACCACTAGTTCTGTGGGACTGCATCTTCCCAGACCACCGAGACATCGATCAGAGCAGGGACGATGCGCTCGACTGGGTGTACGTTGGTGAAACCGGTGGACGCGAGACAAACAAACGTCCAGATCTTGATGGTGGTGACAGCAAGTACGGTAAAGGCGGACTCATGGACTCGATATGGGAAGTGTGGCATAAGCGCAAGATTGACGAAATTCTGGCCGGAAGCCTGATGGACATTGTCGCTGCCCAAGGCAAGCGATCGCCTTCAGACATCAGACTACCTCCTGTGGAAGAGCGAAGTCCACGGCTTTTCGATGGAGGTGATTGGCCTAGGCCAGTGGGCACATATGTTCCTATTGCGCGCAAGCAGAGGATGGAGCCAGTGGAAGTGGTGAATGCCAGGTACCTCGAGAGAAAGGGACCTTATAAGCCCAAGTTCATGCGCAAAGAAGACGGAGATGAATAGAATAGACTATGCCATCAGGACTTTGGCTCATACAAACATGATCTCGCGCCTCTCCAAACCTCCTCTAGAACCTTTCTCCGTGGTAGAATGCTCTGATAAGACTGTTAGTATAACATAATATATTGAAGTTGGGTGGTCGACTCACAGGGAAGACAACGACAAGATCATGTTCACCCTCGACCACAATGGCCAGATAGAATCTCACTTCGAACCCCTTGAAAGCCTCGTGGATGAAGATGTCCTGAATCATGTTTGTCGGGATGAATCTTGTGGTCGCAGTGCTCAAGTATGTAGGACTACTCGTCGTGGTTTGTATGCCCATACCTCGAATGACAAGTAGTGACTCGGTAGTATATCCTTTTCGAAAGATGACAGAAAAGATAGCCAAGCTGATGGGAGCCAGATATAGCCATGGGACAAGTGAGGAAGCGTTGTTAGAGAATTGAACCAAACCAGGAGGTATGAAGGTCGACGCATAATCTGTGTGGCTCTTCCATCTTGGTGCAGCGGACGTATATGCCTTTGCGATGAGAATGCATAGGAGAGCCAGACCAATAAGTATCCTGACCAAACCAGTGAAAATACGCCGGGTTCGGGCAGAAACTGTATTGTTTGCTGAGCGAGTTGAAACTTTGTAGAGGACGGTAGTGGATGAAGGTCTCCTGACCGTCAATATGTTCCTCATTTTTGCTTCAATGCTCAATGTTCAGTCCGCGAGCAATCGATGAAATAAAGGATACAATCGATGGTGAATTGACAGAGCGATTGTTTCACGCGAGGACAAACGCCGTTGCGCCGCATGACGAACCACGACCCTGCCCTTCCAAAGCTGCCCTACTTTCGAGAGCTCTACTTGAACTTTTTTCTCTTCACTTCCATCACACAACACCAAACATGCCACAATCACCATCCCGTAATAGGAGCCGCTCGCGGTCACCGCCACGTAAATCAAAATCATCAGGAGGATTCCGCTGGAAAGACAAAGGCTCGCGCGCAAACGACTCTTTCAGCCGCGACCTCGACGACCGCAATCGTGACGATGCCTTTCGCCGCTCTCCCCCACCGCGCCGTGAAGGTGACCGCGACAGATACCGCGATCGCTCACCTAGACGCGACGGCAATCGTGAAAGCTATCGTCCTAGATCGCCGAGACGGGATGATCGCGACAGGTACAAAGATGGAGGCGACAGAAGACGCTCGCCCAGACGTGATGGAGGCAGAGATGAGCGAAGGGAGAAGAGAAAGGAAGACAAACCTAGCAATAAAGAGAAGGAGAAGGAGAAGAAACCAAAACCTGTTGCTGCGCCTAGTCGTGCAGAACCAATGATTATTGTCAACATTAACGATCGTCTGGGTACAAAGGCTGCTATCCCTTGCTTGGGTAGCGACCCCGTCAGTAAGTGCTTTGGAAGTTTTTGAAGAAGGTTGGACAGATGCTGATTTTTCCACAGAAGCATTCAAGGCTATGGTTGCTGCTCGCATCGGTCGCCAACCCCATGAGATTATGCTGAAAAGACAGGGCGAGCGTCCATTCAAAGATCACCTCACTCTGGATGACTACGGTGTTAGCAACGGTGTCCAACTCGACCTTGAACTGGATACTGGTGATTGAAAGGACTTCTGGATATTCAACATAATTGAAACTATCCATCAACATCCTACCACGAACAGAGCTCCCAGCATATGCTACCACGAGATCAAGCTTCTCTAGATTCCATGGGATTGTCTATATTCTGTGTGATTTTGGAAGACAAGGCTCTTCCAGGGCGTGGTGGTAGTGGAGAGCTACCGCTGAGACATTCCAAGCGCCCAAATTCAGAGATCAGCTTGTGTTCGTGCTAGATCTTGAGGAACAAGATTCACTGATTTTCAGGTTGGTGTTGATTGTGTTCAGACTGTCACAAACAGCCCTGCCTCATGCAAGCTTTACAATACTCTGTATCCTCGCCGTTTCCTTTTCTATAATGACTTGTGTCTGCCCAGCAAAACTTCCTATTTGAGCAAGCTCTTTAGACCGGTCCACCCTCATCAAGATATCGCATGTCCTGATTCCTTCAAGAGACTTACCTATCAATGTCATACGCCGAGTTTGCATCGAATCAATTTCCAGAAAGTGATGCTTGCCAATGCTGAGGGTCGTGATGGCAGCTCCACCTTGATTTCTCAAAAGCCCCACCATACGTCATGCTGAGCATGATGGTACAACACCAAGCTCCAGGTATAATAAAGTCCTTCATCCTCCGTGGCGTGTAACAACAGTGACACAAATCTTCCGTCTGTCTATCCAATTCCAGCATTTCCACTCTTCCCAAAGTTTCAACTCACCGTAAGTCCTACACATTCAAGAAAATCCACCATACCCACTCCATCCTAACATTTCACTCCCAGAAACACAAACCAATCATACAAACATGTTCTCCCGCGCCCTCCGCACAACCCGCCCTTTCTCCCTGCACTCCACTCCCCCTTCAACCCGCCTCTTGACCACCACGCCCTTGCGCCCAATCAAAGAAGACAGCTCGCGCTCGCCCCAAGAACTTGAAGCCGAGAAACAAAAACAACTCAAAGCCCAGGAACAAGGGAAAGCGACGTGGAATGAGAATCTGGCTAGTGCGGGAGAGGCTTCCATCACGGCTGATAGACAGCAAGTGGGCGATCACGGGGAGCACATGGAGGAGTTGCAGAAGCAGACTGCGGGACAGGCTGAGAAGGAGCATCCAGAGGGGAAGAAGGAGTAGAATGAGTGAGTTGTTTGATGCTTGTTGATGTGTTTTTTTATGGCTGCGAGACTGCTGGCGGTTGTGATGTGTTTATGCCATGTTTCGATTCTTGCTAGTTCCGGATCAAGAAAGAATATATACAACAAAAACAATCTGTACTTCAACAATATCCGATATGGTCTAGTGGCTAGGATTTCTCGCTCTCAAACTGTTCGACAAGAACGACTAGGTCCGAGGAGGCCGGGGTTCAATTCCCCGTGTCGGAATTTCTTCTTTTGCACTTTTTGCAACACCCTGCATGTTTCTCTCTTTTTGCTTTGCACGTCATCTTCTGTCAAACGTTCAAGACCCTATTCAGTATTCGCTGTTGTGCGATCTGACAAGCAGAGGTTGTGCGATGCAAATTGGTCGACATTTTGTTTTACTCGATATTCATCATTCCACCCTGCTCGTAATTTCTCTCAATTCGCAGTTCTGTTAAGTAAGCCTTTTTATGAATATTTATATTTTGTAAGACGATTAGATGGCTAGTGCAAGTCATCATTGAGCTGCAAGCTCAGTACATTCGAGCCAACATACCAATTCTCCAACACAGGCCACGTCAGGCAAACATAGAATCGAGCTATCATGTTGTTCAGCACGAGCCAAACGGGCATGATACAACAAACATATCTTCTACGCTATAAACCAGGAATACCTCTTGAGAGCCTACTCATCCTCCATCCCTCACGCCTCCCCAACATCCTTCTCAAATCCCTTCCTAACCTCGTCCAACAATCCCTCCACTGTCAACACATCCACCGCCGTGGCCGCCAACGCCTTACCAACTCTCAACGCCTTCTCATGCGCTTCTACAGTCCTACTCGCCCTCGTAAAATCAGGCGTGTGTGGACCCCCTCCCTCGCTCCCATCTTCCCCAACACTATCAATACAAAACCCGACACTAATAGAAGGGATAGCATGACTGACATCGCCTTGATCCGTAGACGCCTGTGTCGCCTGCACCTCTCCCGGTTTCGAAATCCCGCCGCCCAAAGCTAGGAAATGGGAAGTGTAATTTTCAGCCAAGGCCCGATTGGGGATATGGTTCAAGTACTTCGACTGCGGCGTCAGAGTCATCTTCGCACCCGTAGCCAGCGCGGCGCCCTGGAAGCACCGCTCGACTTTTTCCTTCAAGCTCTGCAGTCGCTTCTGACAAGGTGCGCGGATCACAAAGTCGGCCGAGGCGTGGGCGTGGATGATGTTTGGTTTTGCGCCGCCGTGCGTGATGCAGCATTGGATTATATCGCCTTGGGCGAGTTGTTGGCGCAGCACCGAGATGGACGTGTAAGCGATTATCAATGCGTCTAGGGCGTTGATGCCTTGCCAGGGTGCTGCGGCCGCGTGGGCTTCTTTGCCGAAATACTCGATCCTAAAGGCTTGGTATGCGGATGTCGAGACTAGAGCTGCGTCTGGGGTGATGCCCGGGTGAGAGATCAGAGAGACGGAGACGTGGTGGTCGTTGTAGGCTCCCGCGTTTAGGAGTTTGATTTTGCCGCCACCTCCTTTTTTGCTGTGGTTAGTGAAGGCTTATGGTGGGAGAAGATGGAAGAAAAGGATCGTGAGAGAAAAGTACCTTCTTCGGCGGGTGTACCGTATACGATTACTTTGCCGGGCATGTCGTGGGTTTGCATTACGTGTTTTGCTGCCATGGCGGCGGACACAGATGCGATGGCGATGAGGTTGTGGCCGCATGCGTGTCCTATACCTGGTAAAGCATCTGCATCACTCATCAGCCCGACTTCCACTTTCGCTTTCCTTTCACAGTACATCCTCGACCGATTCTCGAAAAAATACTTACCATACTCGACATTGAAACTGACAACCCTTGTCTCCCCCTCCTCAATCTTTGCTCGCGGATTCTCAAAAATGGCAATAAAGGCAGTTTCAATACCATACGCGTGGTGCACAATCTTCCAACCTTGCAGCTCTTCAAAAAAACGAACCAGGGCATTGTAAGCGTGATATTCTTTGTAATTCAATTCGGGGTCGTCGTGGATGGTCAGACTGAGATCTCGGAGTTTGCTCTTGTAAGAATCAATGTATGCGGATATACATGTGAGGTAATCAGAGCTTGGATCGGGTCGAGTGGGGTGATTAGGGTGATGGATGAGGATGTAGTCTTCTTCGGTTGTTTCGTCCATATTCAATCTTTTTATTGGCTTCGTGGACGGCTGGGAAAAAAGCTGTAGAGATAGAAGTGGGACGGTATGTAGGTATAACCATAGAAAACAGCGGAGAAGGTGGAGGAGCTCAGCTGATAGGGCAAGATAGGCGAACAGATAGATGATCGACCCTTTGCGCATGCTTTTGACCACAAGGACACTCGACGAAAGAGAACAATGGATTTACTGACTTGAAAATGGTTTGTTTTTATTTGATATCATAACTCATCCGTATCTGGATATTCTGCCTTTCCATGCGATGCGTTGAAATAAAGTCAACAGGTTGCTGCTACGACTCGTCGGATGCACTCTCTCCATTGACAACAGTCGATTCGCTGACACCAGCAGCCTGAAGTAGCCTAGGATCAACCAACTCAGCAAATCCGACTTCGAGGAAACCATCGTCATCTCCTGCTTCGTCTTCATCGCCAGTGATCATCTCGAACTTGTCAAACAGTCTACGACCTTGAGCATCATACCTTTTGCCAGGAATGTCACGCTTGGCCAATTGGAGATCCAAAGTCATGTCTTCCAAAACATTCTGGATCGAAGCTGTACGTATGGGTGACATTGCAGGTGCCCAATTGGTGGCTGCCGAGACTTCAAAGCGTGCAAAGGTGATGATTGCACCTGTAATTGCTGTCTCGGGGGTCAATACAGGGAGGGTGGCAAGATCGAGTGGTAGAGGTGGCAGGTCTGCAGCATCCGAAGATTCTGCTAACAGCTGTGCGGTAGCCGCTTCCTGATCGGCCTCTTGCGCTGCGCCGGCAATTTCGTCCTCGCCATCACCATAGTCAAGAGCATCCCCGTTTACACCTTCGTTGTAGTACTCGTTGTAGCTGTTGTCAAGCTCTTCCTCCGTGCGTTGATGTTTCGAGGTGTCAAAGGCTTGAGAGCCGCGTTTGCGTTTCTTTGTTTTCTGACTTGGATCCCAGCGTTGAAAGAATGGAAATGGCGGAGTGGAGTAATAATATTCCTCTGATCCGGGTGCGCATTCGACAGCGGAAAGGGATATCCTCGACTTCCAGGCGTCCATATCAAGGTTCTCTTCTTCTTCTGGTACGGGCTGTTCAGTGGCGGTGACGGCAGGTTTAGTGATAGGCTTGCGTTGAGGTTGTGCAAGTTTGGCCTGCAGACGTTGCCTGTCGGCGTCGGTCTTGGGAGCGCGAACACCTAGCGAGTTAAACAGGAGGCGATTAGAGCTTGCAAGATCGAGTCTGGCTCTGCGGGTCTCTGGTTGTGATGGCGAAACAGTTTCGACCGCGGCAGGACTGGCCTCGGTCATGGTGACATTGTCTGATGGGCCGGAAAGATCTTGATTGACATCGACACCGCCAGTCTGGAGGGCAGCCAGCAAGGCCTCACGCTTCTTGTTGAACTCGTCGGACTTGTCTTCTGTGGCAGGTCGTTTCGCCTTCGGTTTGACCTTCAGCTGTCTGGGAACCATAGGCACTGGCTTCTTCATCAGAGGTTGTTCAACTTTGGAGATTTGCACTGTTTCGGGTTCCTCGTCCTCATCCTCATCCGACTCTGAGTCGGAGCTAGAGTCGGAGCTAGAGTCTGAATCTGAACTGGAAGAGACGTCGTCGTCAGAGTCGGACGCTGGAGCAGGCACGCGGCTCTGTTCGTTTGCATCCCTCCATCTTTTCAAATCCTCGCGGTTGGCATTGGCAGGCAGATGACCCTTGTTCTTAAGATAGTCCAGCTTTTTAGCATCACGACGACGACGGTTTCTTGCCCGAGTCCGTGATTTGCCTTGACTAGGTGGTGCTTGCTTCGTGGATGGCGCAGTGAATGGTGCAGGTGGTTCAGGAGGCGGATTGAACGTGTCGACCTTTGTTTTGATTGCTTCTTCTGAAGGTGCTTCGCTGTCGGAGTCGCTACCTTGGAACCCGTCGTCGGAATCAGAACTGTCGCTGTCGCTGGATGACTCTTCCGACGACAGATCGATGTCTACGTCTTCCAACAGTCCCAGCTCTTTTCCCGTAGCGGAAGCCTCGGAGTCGCTAGATTGAAGATGGAACTCGTAGTCCTCGTCATCCTCTTCGTCGTAGTCGTGCTCGGAGAAGCTGGCGCCATTGTCCTCAAGATCGGCTTTGAGAAACTCGGGACTAAAAGTGACATGCTTCTGGGATGATGTGTGTCGTGGATTGGCAATAGAGGATGAAGGGTCGGCGGCGGCATCTTCCAGTTGTAGGGCAGCGTCTGACTCTTCCAACGCAGGATCCATACGAGGACGTTTGCGAGGAGGAATGTGGACGGGCCCGTGAGCAGGAGCGCGTAGAAGAGGTCTCCCAAAAGCGACGCCATCGATCAGGTGCCTCCCATCTCTTGAAATCTGGTGCCTACCCGACAGGTTCCTGGCGCGAATGTCGTTGGTCTGCAGTGGTTGGATTCTGGGACGACATCAGCATCTCGTGTCCGGTGACTTTCAGCGGCAGACATACACAATCTCATCATCATCCTTCAAGACATCGCCCAATCGCTGAAAGTGCAGGAGCTCATATCCACCAAGGTGGACGGCATAATCCTCCAAACCCCATCCTTCGGCTTCGAGGGGGAAGAAGTCGGTAATCTGAGTGAGTAGCTCGGCGGTGGTGCTTGTGGGATCAAGATTCCAGAGGACTTTCGAGGGCGGCAGTTGATGCCTCAGCACCTGCAAGCGGATCCTCATGATGCAGAGGCAGTGACACGGTCGAAAGAGCTGATGATCATGTGAAAAGAAAGTCGGAGAGGCTGACGGCGCTTAGAAGCGAATGCTGCTTATCTCCGTCTCTATCGCACATGGAGCTCCTGCAAACAGAAGGTGCAAGCTGAGACGAGCCTTTCTTTCCACTAATTAATGCTCTCTTGCTTGATTCGTATTGCTCGTTTGAGCCACTAGTAGCTTCCTCGTACACTTGTCACTCGGATCTTGTCCGTCATCTCTACGGTAGTCCCTCTGACGGGAAGTTTCTGGCTTGAACATGGCATAGAGATGGGTAGATGCTGTTGCTCAGCAGTTCTGCCTTGACCAAGATCGGGTCGAGGCCATCCGACAAGCCACAGAATTGACATGACTCTCTGCTTATCAGGCACAAGACTTCGGACCTGGATGGAAGCGATTCTTCTGAGAAAACGCTCGGACATTTTTGATTGCATCATCGCCGACAGCTTTCCGCCGGCCTCGCAACACACGCTTGTTGAGCCGTTTCCGCCATCAATTGCCTTTCTTCTCTCTTTCCTCTCTCCAGTGCCCATATCGTAATATCTAGTCATCATGTTTGCCAGATCAGTATTCCGTCCCGCAAGGACAGCCGCCAGCGTATGTCTCTGCATTGCTCTGTGCCAACCTCAGCATCGCTCGCTTCTAACACGTTTTTCTAGCACGTCCGCCGCTATGCCTCTGACGCTGCTACCAAGTCCGGCTCCAACTCGCTCCTCTACGCTGGTGTCGCTGTCGGTGCTGGCGTCGGTGGTTACATGTACTCGCAGCGCGCCCAAGCCGAGGGCCAGCACGGCAGCGCCAACGAGAGCGGTGCCTTTGGCCAACCCGCATCAAAGACCGAAGAGGGCAACATCCCAAACCAAGCTGCCAACCCTTCAAAGTGCTTCACCGGCGGCGACCAAGGCTTCATCAGCCTCGTCCTGTCCGACACCGAGGTCATCAACCACAACACCAAGAAACTGCGCTTCCACCTCCCCGAGGAGGGCAGCGTGTCCGGTCTGACCGTCGCCTCTGCCCTCATCACCAAATACAAGGGCCCTGAGATGGAGAAGCCCGTCATCCGCCCTTACACTCCCGTCAGCGACGAAGACACCGCCGGCTACCTCGACTTCATCGTCAAGAAGTACCCCGGCGGCCCCATGTCCGAGCACCTGCACAACATGCAGCCCGGCCAGCGCCTCGACATGAAGGGTCCCATTCCCAAGTACCCCTGGGAGGAGAACAAGCACGACCACATCGCCCTGATCGCCGGTGGCACCGGAATCACACCAATGTACCAGCTCGCCCGCGCCATCTTCAAGAACCCCAACGACAAGACAAAGGTCACTCTCGTCTTCGGCAACGTTTCGGAAGAAGATGTGCTCCTCAAGCGCGAGTGGGAAGATCTCGAAAACAAGTACCCCAACCGCATGCGCGCTTTCTACACTCTGGACAACCCTCCGGAGGACTGGCCCGGTGCCAAGGGAATGATTACCAAGGATCTGCTCAAGACCGTCCTGCCCGACCCCAGCAAGGAGAACATCAAGGTCTTTGTCTGCGGTCCTCCTGGCATGTACAAAGCCATCTCCGGCCCCAAGAAGAGCCCCAAGGACCAGGGTGATCTCACCGGTCTGCTCGCCGAGCTTGGCTACAACAAGGACCAGGTCTACAAGTTCTAAGCATCTCTTACATAAAATCCATGAATGTATACTAGAACGAAATAGAATTTTCTTTTGACACTTTTTACTCGGCATGAATTGGCGATTTTTGTTGTTTGTGTGAGTCGTGTATGTTGTGCACTGAAAAGAACGGGCTTTGGATACATGAAAAGTCGCAGATGTACGACACGAAAAGAACAAGAACAAAAACACCCAGAATTTCTTTTGCGAAAGGACGGGCCGTCTGCACAAAAACTGAACATACCTTCATCCCACTGCCATTCCAGAAGCTCCTACCCATTGAAAGAAAATAAAAAACAACGCCGATGGCTATGCAACAAATCGTACTAAAAAGAAAGATACAAAAGAGGACGGATAGCCTCAGCAGATAAAAAGGAGAGGGAAAAAGAAAAGAAACAGAAGTATATGCATCCGAAATCACAAAAACACCTTCTTTGCCTCCTTGGGGTGTCCCTCAACAGGACAATAAGGACATTTGAACCTTCTCGAAAATGTCAGCAAGAGAAAGCAACCACCCAATCTACCCTTTCGGATTCAAAGGACTTACTTGTTTCCCCGACTTATCTTCTCCAAAGACTCTTTGGCAATGACATGGCCGCAAGGCAATACCATGGGCGGATTAGCGTCGGTACCCTGCTCCTTACTAACCGGACACACGAAAATCGAGTGGAAAAGATATGAATGCGGTAACGGGATCTCAACAGGCAACTCATTGACACTGGTCCATTGGCCACCGACTTCTCCCATGACGCGCTCGAGTTTTTCGAGCACAGGGAGGGCGATTGCGCCGGCGGTGGCGGCCGTGTAGAGGGGAGATTTCTCGCTGAGGCCGAGCATGGCGCAGAACTCGCGGGTAAAGCTTGAGGCGGCGTGATCCCAGGCGTCGTTGTTGAAGAAGACGCTTTTGTATGGGGAGGAGGTCAATGCTGGGGCGAAAGCGAGGGAGCCGAGCAAGGAGGAGGTCTCGCGCATGTATCTTGCAGAAAAGTTGGGAAAGGTCTTTCGAGCGTAGTCGAGAGCTTTGAGGGGGCCAGACATGGGGTCATTTGGGTCGGTTTGGTTGTAGAGCTCGACAAAACGTAAGCGGCACAGATCGAATTCTAGGTTGGAACCTCGGAGTTCGAGGTGGTGGCTGTGTTGGCGAGCCCAATCGATGGCAGGATTCAGGTTGTGATGGTTGCGCAGAGCATCGAGGATATGGTACATGTGGGCGAATCTTGACTGTAGAGCACCAGCGCTATCGCCGCTCATGTCGTGTAGGTGACTGGTATCGCCATCTTGCATCAAGCTGTCTCGATCTTGGCCATCTCTTGAAGGAGTTTCGAGCCGAGCAGCATGGTGAGGCTTCGCATTTGCTTCGGAGATGAAGGTCTGGGCGACATTGAATTGGCCTTCGCGCAGAAGGTGCATGGCGATGGCACGGTTGATCAGAGCGGGCTGAGATGAGAGGGCATCGTGATGGGAGGCCGGCATGGGCTGTGGTTTGAACTTCTGCCAGGAGTCAGTAATGACTCTGCCGTTGGCTGGAGTCGGCAACATGCCTTATCTAGAGCCTTCGAGTAGTCTTTGTGGGCCGAGTAGATTTCTTTAATGTCCGAGTTGACCTGGTCTAGCGAAGCCTTGAGCGGGCGCTTTGTTTTTCCAAGTGTCGAGGCAGCAGCGGAACCATCTGTTGGTGTCAGCACTCTGCTTTCTGGATCGAGAGACGTCGAGTTGGGCATACCGGCAGCGACGGCTTCTCGTGCTGCTACGAGCAAGTCGATTGTCTTCTGCACATGACGGATGGTTTTGGAAAGGTTGCCCTTGTTGTCGAGCTTTTCCTGCTCCAGCCGCAGCGACTCCATGGCGCATCGGGCAAGAGTCAGACGAAGCAAATCTAAGTCGTCGCAGGAAGGCGCCCATGGCGGTGCTCAGAGGTTGCGGCAATGACGTGCCGCGGGGTCGTCAGGGTCGCTCCGAGGCCCCAACTGCTGCTGGCCCAATCTCGACCTCGCCAACCTCGTCACCAAATAAACATGTGCATTCAGATGCCACCATCATGATCCTGTTCAAGATCCCTCCAACAACTCCTGATGAGCGCTCCTGTTCCGGCTCAAGAGAGACCTCCGGGTCCTCATAGCCAAAACGTCAAACTCGTTACCGAGACTGATCCTACCACCCATAACAATTCCAAAAACAAATCGCCCAATCCTGACTCCTCATCTAACACTCCAACCCACCAGGATTTGGTACTGGCCGATCCAGTCGCATTCAGGTCAACTTTTTTCTTTCGACATTTGTGCACATCGTAGCTGACCTGGTCAAGGTATCTTGAAGAAGACCCTGGCGTCACAGTGGTCAAGAGGACCGAAGAACTAAAAGGCTACGAAATTTACATTGTTGAACAATGGGCCACTTCCAGAACCCATCCCACCTTTGTCATTACCACTTTTACAGGTGATCCGCAGCATGTCGCTCAAGTTGGCGTTCTGAGCGTTCCAACTGACGAATCTGGCTGGTCTCCACGTCTGCGCGTCTACTTTAAGACTTTGAATCAATACCATGCTCGAAGGAAAGAGACTTCGCTTGGTATATTGATGATCACAAATCTATCTGGCTTTCCCTCTTCCCTCAACGTCATACCAGTCCCTGATGGGGACTTGCGAAAGCATCGCTTCGACTACTTTGTCGCCGAGAACCTCAAGCGTATGGGCTGTTCTGGCCGCGTTGGCCTGACTTTGTCTGCACCCAACAGTGCCACCATCGCCAAGTTTCATCAGCTGTACAAGACGAGCGACAAGAACTCCGTCCACACTGCAGTTATCGAGCTTGTCAAACTATGCCAGGCCGCACTCAACGTCTTTGACAAGCTGGAGTTTGACTACGTGGACGGTCTGTTGTGCGATGTGACAGAGAAGGCCGTCAATGACTGGTGGCTTGACATCGGTGCCGAATTCTTCAACATAGAACCGCACGATGGCATTCTTGGTCCCACGACAGTCGCCGCTCTGCTCGGCTTACTGATGGGAGCGCGGAATCGCCTGGCTGCTGTCGGTGCTCCTGTACCCAAGGATCCCTTCGAGATTGAGAGCATGAAGCGCGGCATCTCGAATTTCCAGAAACACCAACGGATAGAACGAACCCGGAGACTTGACCGACATACACTTGATAGACTTCACAGGAGCTCTGCTAAAGCAGCAAATGCCGAGGGTTGGTCGGTACCTCGCGCCGTCAAGTCCACCGTCGCTGAGTTGAGTGGGAAAGGTGGTGAAATGCTCGCAGAGGCTGTCGGCAGGCGAGACAAAGCTGGTATCGCCGACATCGAGACTTCTTACATTGATCGCTTTGAGCAATTGGTATACGGCCAGCGCTGTAAGTGGCTCTGGCTTGGCAAACCTTTGAAGAATCAGTCAGTAGACTTGAAAGATTACAGACCAGATGAGCATGATCGAGCTTTTGGTCGAGTCGAGCGGAAGCACACACAAGAATCGATCACTACGACACGAGTTGTGTCTGATGAACTGATGTCTCCCACATTGCCCTCCAGCAGAGAAGGAGAGGGCTCGATAAAAGAAGAACCGCATCTCCACCGCTCTGTCACCAAACGAGCGACCGGGCTCTTCAACGACGGACGACGTGGTTTTGGAAAATTCAAAGACGCTGTTCGCGGTCATCATACGAAAAGCTCCAAAGATGATACACCAATTTCCCCTGTCGATGCTCCTAGATCGGACCCAAGATATTCCCATAGTCTGCACCGCATCGACTCATCATCGCCACCTGCAAGCCCTGCGATACAACAGACCGCTGATGGCAGCCTTGATCAGATACTGCAACAAGGAGAGCGACAACAAATGGCAAGTATCTCTGGACGAACCGATGCTCACTATTTGAATCATCTCTTCAACAGTCCTCAAGAAATGAACAACAGCGTTTTTCCTGTGGAAGACCCGCAAAGGAAAATATCTGAAGAAGTGGCACGAGCAGAAGAGACTGTGGACAAAAGTGACAACGACACGGACCTGGATGGACTCGAGATCGTCTCACGCACTATCAGCGGAGAACCCTCGGTGTCGATTGCGGGCTCCGATTACCATGGCTTCGATCTCAAACAAGTCCTGCCACAACCTCCAGATCTCGCTCAAGACATTGGCCCCTTGCTCAGACGAATACGATCCTATAGTGACTACGAAACTTTGTCTGGCGGCAAACATGCAGAAAGTTTCTATCCACGCCGCCTGAGTTTTGGCATTGCCGAAGACAGCATGCTACCAAACTCACCACCACTCCTCGCCCCCTCATCTCCCCACCAACACGCAAGTCTAGAAGCCCAATTCGAACACGAAACAGCGATGTCTTCAGATCTGAAAGCACTCCGCGCCGCAATAGCAACACTAGACCGCACCGAAGGCGCCTGGACACGAGACCAATTACTACAGACCCACGATCTCCTCACTCAAGCAGACGATGATCAACAATACCTTGACTCCATCTACCGACCTTGTGCCTCCAATCTCCAAGACCTGCGTGACGCATCTGAGGCATTACTTGTTGATGAAAGAGATGTTTTGCACGAAGGCACTAAAGAGCTTGAGACTTTGGCTGCGAGGTTGGATTATGAAATTGATGGGTTGAGAGGCAAGATTGAGGACGTGGAGGTCAATGTCAATGATTTTGAACGTGCTGTGCAGGGGATTGAAGGCAGAATCGATGAGTTAGAGGATTTGGGGCATGGGAGTAGGTGTGTTGTTTGTTGATTGTGCTATAGACACAATGAATGTAACCATGATCCGCATCCGGATCTTAATGATCCTGTCGGTTCAGTGTGGAATGTGCTCTGACTGCCACACAAGTTTCTGCCCTCATCGATTGATGATTTCACTGACCGGAATGCGGTCTGCTCTGTCCGTCGTCGAAGCAAGAACGTCATTTTTCTAACCGGCTCATGGATCTATCAATGTCATCGTGATCGATTTCAAAACCCTCATATACCCATCAGCCGAGCAGGAGATTAGAAGTTGAGCTCACATGCCTCTCAAGTGTCCTTTCCTTTTCTGAGTCTCGCCTGCCTGAGCTGTTCATCAAACTTTTGTCCAGCTCAACCTCTTCCATCCTCTATACATCCCATTATCTTGTCGTCATTCTGCCATCCATCCATCCATCCATCCATCCATCCATCCATCCATCCATCCACCGTCATGGCATCAATCGATCAACGAGGTGGCAGGGGTATCGGGTCAGTCAGGATAGCAGCAGCGACAGAGGGAGGGTCAGGGAATGTGCCCACGAGGGGTGCAGATCCGCGATTGCTACAACATTTGAAACGGCTTCTTTGCTAATGTCTTGCGAGGGCGAAGAACCAAAGATGGGTTCAGTGACCTAGCTCTATTGTTATACTACGCCTGCATTCTGTACTAGCAGGAGCATCTTGGCTGTGTATTCCTACTTTGAATCCGTGTGAGAAGTCGCCTGTTGTGTGGGGAGGTTCGTTGACCCTCGATGTTGGAGAAGGCTGGTTCTGCCTCCCCAGCTCAGATTATGCTGATAACCGGTGTCTTTTCTCGAAGTGGTCGAGGTCTCGCCATTCGGCCCGAGGATGGTTGACTACGGTTTTTGGTTCGCCTAGGTGTCTTCTTTAAGAGTCGTAGTTGCGACGGTCTCTACAAAAACGACATTATGGTGTGGCGCAAGGCATGTTTGAATGGGCTCTGGCACTTTGATGGAACAGCCTCCATCCTGGTTGAACAGGTCACTGACTTACTCAGCAACATCCTTTCTCTTTAGCGATGCTCCAGCTGTGCTTTTACATCGAGCAACAAGAAATTGAAAAGCATGAGCAGGATAACTCTTGTTGCTGGAGATAGCTGGTTTTCTGGCATGTCGGCACCTACGATCATCAAGGACACATAATTTTTCTGGTCTGAAATCCACGTGGGAAGTCCTAGGAGAAGATATATGGACGTCGAGTAGATTTGATAGCTGGAAAATACCACAAGTGAAACAGCTCAAAGTCTTCATTCGATCTTGAGGAGTAACCTGGTAGTGCCGGCTTCTACTTGAATATTTTCTGTAGAGTATCCGCAAGTCCAGTCGCCACGTCCAACCTGCCACCCTTTCGGCGGAGAAACACGACCTTGGGTACCCTCCGGAACTTCCAGATAGATAGTGCCATACCCGTCGTCATTGGCGTCAAAGTTCCATTGGATCTTGATGAGCCCAAAAGGTGTCTTTACCGAGGCCTCTACTTCTTTCAGTCCAGCATAAACAGGTCGAGCCTCCCACTCGCTCCAGCCAGGGCTAGTAGGACGTAGTCCTGCAAGATACATTGGCATCAGAAACACAGGTCCCGACGACCAGGCATGATTGAGGGATGTGTCTCTGTGAGCAGGCTCGCCGTCTAGCGTCATTGCCTCCCACAGACAGCCCGAATAGTTCGGATGGCTTTCGTCAACCATAATACCCCAGACCCGATCGATCAGCTCAAGAGCAGAATGACCTGCATCTCTTTTGAAACAAGCTTCGACCGCAAAGGCAGCACTGTATGGACTGCACAGTCGCGCAGAATCGAATCGTGCCTCAGTACCCTTGAAAGCAGGAAGTAATTTGCTGTCGCGTTGAGTCAAGTTGTCTTCGTCATCGGGGTGGATTGGTGAAACATCTAGAGAGATGCCATATGCATTTACATGTGTGCAAAGGCCTGTTGCTAAGAATTTTTCGCCCATTCTGAGGATGCCGGTGTCGATGCTCCAAAGGTGTTGCACAATGGATGATTTCAGTGCGCTGGCTTCTTGATTCAATTGCTCTGCAGTTCGCGTGTTGGGTGTCATCATTGCCATTGACCGCAAAGCGTCGTAGTATGCGAGGTTGATCTCTGTCGAAACTCCAAATACTGGACCACCGAGGGGAAAAAAGGTCACTCATAATTATGTCAGCATCGCATTGCACGCAAATCGATGTCTTGTAACTTACTCGACAGTGGTGGAGGTGCGACTATCAGCCCTTTATCATTCCTGAACCCCTTCACGAATTGGAATAGCTTTTCTATAGCTCGCCAAGACTCCTCCAATACACTGTTGTCGCCGGAGAAAAGCCAATAGTCTTTTATGGCGACCACGAGTAGTAACGCATACGTCAAGGAGTAAAAGGCATATGTCGGTGCTTCTTCATCACCTGTATGTTCAGGAGCTTGGACAGGGCACAAATTACCCAGGTAGCCATCATTAGTCTGATGAGACGTTAACAGCTTGATGCTGCCACGGACAGCTGCAAAGTTGGCGGTCGAGTAGAATGTAGACCTTCCAGTCATGTGCAGGTCACCTCCAAAGACAGCTCGATCTCTCTTAGCACCATCAATCAAGCATGGCAGAGTATTTGAACCGACTGCAAAGTCTGTAAAAGTTCTCGCTGTGTTACCGGGGAGGAAATCGTTTGAGTAGAGCATATCTCCATTCCCGTCCGTTACTGTAAGATACCGATAGAGTCCGATCCAGCCGGCTGGGCCTCCGAAAGCTACCGAGCCGGAGTTGTTGTCTGCTCCGCCAAGTAGTGGATGGATGTTGAGCCCATTGATGATGGCAATCTCAATGCCGTTGATCGAGACTGAGACCGTGTCACTCACAGTCTTAGTTTCAATTTTGAGCCATTTGGTGTCGAGAACTTCTTTGTGTACTAACCATTCACCTCTAGGTATGGATGGAAAGACAGAAGATTCGTTCGATAGCCCTTCAGATGCAGTCAGGGTCAATCTTCCAATGTCGAGACAGAAGACAAGCCCATTAGCAACCATATGTACACCCCAACTAGCACCACCCCGCTCAATGGCAACTTCAAAACAGACTGTCTTGTCAAGCCATCGTGTGCCATGGCGACAAGGGGCCCAATGCTGTCCGTGAATTCTAGTTCCCTGGTTGGTAATGTCCCAGGCTGGCTGAGTTTCGTTTGGTTCGACAGTACACATGTCAACAGTACGAACGCCTTGTTGCCAGATGCGATTGAGTTTTGGATCTGAGCAGTGAAAGGAACAGGAAAGACTGGCTTCTGGCCGGATGCTTTCGAAGCCAACCTTGGTAAAAACAATGGTCGAACAGGGTGTTAGAAGTCGTACTCTTTGGTAGCGCTGAGAGCATTGAGCATGTCTAGCAACGATTCTCTGAGGAGGTGCAGCTGTAGCGACCTCGTGGATGACAGACCGATAAGAATCCATTGCATTGGAGAACAGCATGTATGGGCCGTCGCCATTTTCATGGTTTACTTCCTTGAGCGTTTCGCTGTAGACAACCTGAAAGCGTACAATTTCAGATGAAGATGAGACACATACAAGTTCGAAGATTGGTCGACCTTTTTCCACTCGTCCATAATCCAATATCACTTCAGGCTGGCCATTGGCATCGCTGGAAAGGGTGAATGAGGCCGGAGGACATCCAGAATGTTCCACCTGTGCCGTTGTCGCGATGATTCTCTTCGGAAGGCAAATATGAGGCGACATGCTCGTGAGAACTATGACTCCTATAGAGGAGTCTTGATCTTTATCACATAGCGTCAGACAGAAGAATGAATCAACTCTTAAGGATTCATGGGATGGTCGTGTGTCGAAAAGGTTGTCCACTTGAAGGTCTCGGCTTTGAGGCAGGTACCCCGCATCGAGTGCCACCTTCGGACACAAATACCCGACCGATGTCCACTTGTCCACTTTTACAATGCTGCGATCCATCCTGCCTCTCAAACGATGGCAGATTGCGACAAGCTTGGTTGCAGCGTCTGCGGGAAGCTGTTCAGCTCGAAACAAAACCTCAGCCGACATGGCAAAACACGTGAGAGAGACATGTGAGATCATGGCCAAAGCATCGCTGAGAAGAGTGTTACAGACGATGCTGAGCGAAGGCACGCCTGCACTGTATGTGCCAAATCCTTCACCAGAAGTGATCTGTTGAAGCGGCATACCCGTACGCACGAAATTGAAATTGACGTATCAATGGATGGGCCTTCTCCAAACAAGCGGGCTCGGATACAGCCGGACACTCATGCCTCGATGGAACCGCAACCCTTGTTGGCACAACTCACAGACCAGCTTAATATGCAGCCTCCTGGGATGGCTCCGGTTGAATGGTCTACCTGGGGAAGAGGTGGTATTCTTTCCTTTGACCAACATGAACAATTTTCTGATGACTATCTGGTCGATGCCTCTTCATGGCAGTCGCTCTTTCCTGACCACCACCTCGAGGAGCTTCCGGACATCTGGGGAGGCTTCTCTGAGTTCCGCCCAGTGACTGAACACACTCGCATCACTCGCGCGGATGGTGAAGCCATCGTTGCACAAGATGAAGTCCTCCCGGAGACGGCGCAATCTCCTCCAAATGAGGCTTCCCACGAAGATCAGACCCCTTTTGCCTGGGACCCTTCGTCTAGAAGAATATCTAATGATATCGATGTTGTGCTAGAAGCCGGAGATTCCCTGCTAGAAGATTTTGATCCGCACTTCACAATCAATGCGGATACCTACCAGAAACTGTGTACTGAATTCACTCAAGACATCGAGTTTCGTGGCACCGTTGTGGGCAGAGGCCTCTCAAAATTTCCTCCTCTTACTGTCATCAACGCCTTTCTTACACGCTTCGCACGCTGTTTCCTCCCGCAAGCTCCAGTCCTGCATGTCCCGACTTTGAATATCGACCAAGATTGTCCCACCTACATGTTGGCAATTATGATCTCGATTGGTGCAACATATTGCAGACGTAGGCATGCTCGCCGCTTTGCTATTGCTTTACAAGACATAGCAAGGTGTCATCTTCGCTTGGCGGTCGACGCTTGTGATGTTTTACTGAAAGACCCAATGATGGTCTACGGTGCAGCTCTCATATGCTACGCCGGGATCTGGTGTGGGAACAAACGAGCGTTCGAACTTGCCGAGGCGCTACGAGGTAGTGTCGTCACCTGGGCACGAAGGCTCCCAGCTCATTCACTACCTGTCGCGTTACAGGTAAATTCCAGCAACGGTGCTCAAGACACATGGCGTGCCTGGGTTCGACAAGAGTCTCTGCAACGATTGTTATGGACAGTGTACACGATGGACTGTCAGGCCTCAAGTCTCATCAGTATAACTCCTTGCATGAGCCTGGCAGAAGTGTTTGACTGGAACTGTCCGTGCGATGATGAATACTGGACTGCTCCTTCTCCGAAGCAATTGAGATTACTCCTGGGAAATGCTGTTGTGCCGCCGTCAAGAGCTTTTGCCGCAGCTATTGGTCCATTTTTGCAGTCGAATACGGTCTTTCGGCCCCTCTCGCATCTCAATGATCACAGTGCCTTCCTAGTGCTGTTGACAATCAACATAGAAATTCTTCGCTATGCAGAAGCCAGAGACATATCACTCAAACTGTCACACATGACGTACGACGGAAATGAAAACATCTTGCGTGATAATCTACCGCGAACTCATGAAAATCTGAAGAAGCATCTTGGCGGTAAGTGTCCTTCGCTGATCATCGTCCAAAAAAGTTCAGTTTCTGACCAAACACAGAATCTCTGGCGCTTTGGCAGCAAACTTATGCCGGCGACAAGCCTTCGAGTTGTCCCAGTAGCACGTTCTTCCGAGCTGCCAGTCGAATTGTTCTTGATCTCTCTCATTTGCAGATGCAGATATCTGTTCACGATCTTCAAGGCATCATAGGCAGATTTGGCGAGGACGGAGTTCAACAAGCCAAGTATAGATTGGCCTTTTGCTTTACCAATATGCCTGATCAGGTCCAAGTGCTCGTAAAGACCCTCCTCACTAACATTGAATTGCACTATTCCTGTCTATCACGGGTAATGGAAGCAAAAGACGACGTACCCAAAGGGGACCAACTCCCCAACTGGACGGCACCGACCTTAACACCATATAGCGCCATATATCTCTTCTTGGGACACATCTTTCTCTACTCGTGTACCGCTGCAATGACACGACATCAGAAGCAAGAATTACTTAGTTCACTGCAGGAATTGCCTGCTTACGACGGTCCATGCCAAAGCCGAAACCTGTATTTAGCAGGCCTCAGCGACGGGAATGACAAATCGGCATGTAAAGCGGTGCTCAGAGGGGCTGCAAAGATGCTAGCAATGAATGACAACTGGGGTTGTTCGGCAAATCTGGCTCTTCTACTTCATTGGAGGTCTAAACTCAATTAGAGGCGCTGGGCGATAGCGCACGATAGACAGTCAAGGGTTCGTCTTATTATCAGCACCGTTCCTGTCTAGTACTGGAATACGTGAAAGCCAAGATTCTGACTTCGATCCTTATAAGCATTCAGTGCTCGAGCAGTTCCATTGTACTTAGAAGCATTTAGTGCTGGAACAGTCGCATTGTTCTCGCTCGACCGTCCGTCTGATTACTCTCACCGACCAAAAAACCATACCTACGCCCTGAGATTCAGAATGAAAGGCGATCAGACGACGGAGAAGTCTTTGAAGGCGACTGCTGGCAAATCCGAGTCCTGGGATTCGGCATGTGCGAACACGCCGAACAACGGTCCAGTAAAGTCATACGTGGACAGTTCGTTCGTATCAATCGAGGCCAATGTGTGCCATTCCGAGGCGCAAGCCCCCCGCAGATACGAAAAGGTGTATGTTGACTCCGTAGCCTGGATACGAAGATTGATCAATCCATCAAGGTCAATAGACTGCTGTGTTACAACTCTTGGTGCCGTTCTATGAGTTGTCAGCTGCACAACGATCATGGCCTTTTGTGGGTTGATTTTTAGGCAAGCATGTCGACGTTCGTCCTTGTATATCGCTAGACCAGCTGTGATTGAGGTATGGCTGGCAATAGCGCTCAAGTTCAATTGTACAGATGCTGATGACTCCACAGCTCGCTGTCTCTCTCCCAGAAAACTTGGTTTCCCTGATCTTGTTGCCAGGCCACAGGCACCGGGCTTGATGTGTATGATGTTCTCACCAATTCGGAAGTTCTCCAGGTCAGGCGTTCGAATGTAGACGTCTTCGAGGCGAGCATGATTGCTCAGTGCCGGTAACACTAATCCGTCTTGAAGCGTCACTCGTCGTTCAAATGTTGGCTTTGGCTGAGAAATTGAGGGCCAATCATTGGTAGGCCACTCTACAGGTGTGAGGAATGTCTCCCGACTTAGCGGGTAGCGTCCGCCAACGTTACGTACGCCGAGACAGACACACCACCATCTGTGATACAGTCAGCATTCCGCTTGTGATCAAAACATATATCTGGTCAACACTTACTGTCCATCGGCAGACTGGAACAAGTCTCCATGACCCGTGTGTTGAATAGTCTCCTTGGTCCCGTATGCACATAGCAAAGGGTTTTTCGGGCAAGACTCAAATGGTCCCCAAACGCTCTTTGAACGAGCCATCGTGATAGCATGATGCTCGAAAGTACCATCCTCCGCAGCGATCAAATAGTAATAGTCGTCCTTTTTATACATATGCGGGCCTTCAGCATCCTGTTTGCCGAGTGCACCTTTCCAGATGTGCTTTATATCCGACAAGGACTTGCCAGTCTCTATGTCGACCTCAAATTGGCCTATGGTACATTTTGGATCCCATACCGGGCCAGCTCTGTATGATCCTTGGATATAAGCACGCTCGTCGTCGTCGAAGAACAAACT
This sequence comes from Aureobasidium sp. P6, assembly GCA_003992365.1. Lineage (NCBI taxonomy): Eukaryota > Fungi > Ascomycota > Dothideomycetes > Dothideales > Saccotheciaceae > Aureobasidium > Aureobasidium sp. P6. The sequence continues at coordinate 238,075 of RZIQ01000008.1, read as the reverse complement.
AGGGTCGATTCCTCGAAAGTCGAAGTAGATTGGTGCTGACCACTTGCCCGAGTAAATGTCGGTCGCTTTGACATAGAAGTTGGCATATTGGAGATCATTGCCATCGGACGAAGTATTGGTACAAATCACATAAAAAGTCCCCTTGTGATAGCGAATACTGGGAGCAAGTAAGCCTTGACAGGCCATGAGGAGCTTTTCCGGGCCCATTGGAAACGCATCGGTAAGTGCACCCTCAAGGCTCAATTGCTCGATATCGTTTATTGCATTATCTGTTCAGAGATGGTTATTCGAGTGAGTCATTGGTGATTGGACCCAGACTCACTGATATGAGACCAGTTCTGTAGATCCGTAGATGAATATATCGGTAGACCTGGAAATGCATAGAATGATGAGTTTACGAGATAGTAGACGCCATCAACCTGAATACAAGAAGGATCTGGAGCAAACCCCGCAATGATAGGGTTACGGTACTCTCTTGTCGACATGGTCACTGTGACCTACTAGCCGGAGCGCAAAATTTTGTTGTATAGGGCATGTAGTACCTGTCAAGGATGTGGTTTTGTATTCAGGTGAACAGAAGATCTTCGGTGTCCATTTCACCGAGGTCATCCACCCAATGAGCCAGACAACGTGACTTCAGGACAGCTGAGACTTAGCTCAGTCGGCCACCTTATGGTCATCGATAGATTATCAGCCATAGTCATGGGCGAACCAGGCCTTGAGGAGCAATATGTGTCCACGTCTTGGTTCGGGTTTGGACGCGATCCACCTGACTCTTCATGAAAGCGGGGCGAAGTGGACACAAGTGGACATTTGATGCGAACCTCCACCACGAACCATCAAGTCCGACACACACAACCGCATGGAGACCCCACGGGGTATCCCCAGGCTGCATGATAAATTCAATGGACTCCTTGTCTTGGATCGAAGGTATATCCAACAGTTCTCTCATCCATTGGCCTTTCAGAGCAAGATGGCATCTCCCAAATCCGAGTCTGGAGACATTAAAGCGCACGCTGATCACATCGAGATGGCCGCTTCCAACTTCAGTATCAACGAGGAGACTGCTTTCGACGAAGGCAAACACCTCACCCTTTGGCAAGCGACAAAGACGTTTCCTCGGATTGTTCTCTTCTCTTTGGCAGCCTGCTCCGCTGGCATGACGTTTGGATACGACAACATTGTCAATGGTGCATCAATTTCTCTCCCGAGTTTCTTGATCTACTTTGGTGCCATGACGCCAGAACACAAACTATATCTGCCCAGTATCTGGACGGCTCTGTTCAGCGCCATGTCGGCGTTGATGCAGGCGATTGGAGGCATCACCGCCGCACCCATTGCGGATCGTCTAGGCCGAAAAAAGGTCATCATGGCTAGCTGTGTAGTCTCTGCTGGTGGCGTTGCGCTTCAATTCGCGGCCCATTCCCGGGGCGTGCTTCTGGCAGGCAAGATGGTCAATGGCTTCGCCATTGGCGCTGCACTTGGAGTAGCCACCACATGGGCGTCCGAGATATCACCCGTCCGCCTGCGTGGACCAATTCAGTCCGGCATTGTGCTCTTCACTGTGCTTGTTCAAGCCTTGGGTTTGGTCGTCATCCGCCAACACATTGCCACCATCTTACCAAGCGCATTCCGCACTGTGTTTGCCATCCAATGGGCTTTCTGTGGACTGACCTTTATTCTTTTTGCTCTTGTCCCGGAGAGCCCGACTTGGCTCATCATGAGAGACCGCCACGACAAGGCCAGATCTGCCGTTGCGCGGTTGTACGGCAAGAAGAACGATCATGAAGCCTGGTACGAGCGCATTGCAGAGCAAGTCCGCGTTGAAGCAGCCGCTGAACAGGCTACTGGTATTGGAGGCTTCCTCGAGCTATACAAGGGCAGCGTGCTCAAGAGGACTCTGACTGTGCACCTACTGTTCTTTGGTGTTGGCTTGGCTGGCGCATCTTTCTTAGCTCAGAGTATCTATTTTCTGATCACGGCAGGTCTTGAGCCCATTCATACCTTCGACGTCTCCATCGGGGGATTTGCTCTTGCTCTCTTTGGTATCATAGGATCTTGGTTCTGGATTGAGAAACTTGGTCGCCGTTCGTTGTGGTTGATCGGTGTGGCCGCAAATATCGTGGTCATGTTCATCATCGGAGGTCTGTATTGGGCGCCAGGAAAAGGACCTCTATGGGCGATCGCAATTCTGATGTGAGTTGTTTTGGAGTTGGTCTGTTGGCAATCGGAACTGACCACCTACAGGAACGTCTTGATCTTCTGGCAAAACTCTACACTAACATCAATGTCATGGGTCATCGCTGGAGAAATCTCACCTTATCGACTTCGTGGCAAGAATCAGGCTGTCGCGGTCTTGTCCAACTCTCTGACAACATGGCTGTTCAACTTTGTCGTGCCGGCAAGTAAAACTGAGACTCTGAAACCATAGCACAATACTGATTGCGAAACAGTACATGTACAACATCGATAGCGGAAACCTAGGTGCGCGAACGGCATTGGTTTTTGGCGCAGCCTCGGCCGTGCTTCTTGTCGTATCGTATCCTCTTGTGCCTGATCTTCGTGGCCTGTCAACCACTGAAATTGACTGGCTCTACGAGAACAAGATCAGCCCAAAAAGATTCCAGGAGTACGCTCACGGCAAAGCCGCCGAAGGGGTAGCAGCAGCTGCGGCTGCCAACACGAGCGTCAGCAAGGCTCAAGATGTTTGAGACTCGATCTGGAGATCTGAATTATACGAACTAGGAAGTTTAGTACGAATTGGAATGGATGTTAAACATTTGTCTGTCATCCCTGAGCAGGTTATCATCTTTTTAGCCTTGCAGCGAGTAGAAGTGCACTTCTTACGCCGTGATGCATAATAAACTGCCAAGGGAGATTGTCCCAGGACATTACTCTTCGGTAAATCAATCAGGATTGGACATGAGACAACGGAGAGAGCGCATGTCATTCTTGGGCCTGGAAAGACTTTGAAGTTTCGAAGTGAATACCACAAGCAACAACGGATGGTGATGCCGTGAGGCATGTCAGTATCGACACGCAGCTGGTATGTGCTTTTGCCATTGACTCAAAAGAGAGCAAAAGAGGGGTCTCAAGCCTCGGTTCATATGCAATGCGAGTACGCGCAAGCGCGACTACTGGACTGCTCGACTAATATAGGGTAACATGGTCTATGCAAGCATGTAAACACTTGCATGCCTTGCTCCAAAATTGAGTGAGTGTAGCGAGGTGCAACACTACTCAAATTCCCTGTAGCGTTTCCATGCATGGCAGAGAATTGGATAGAAGAAATGCATGCGGTAAGGGTGAATTGCGCTCGATGTGAAGGCGGATGCGTCATCAGCGCTGATAAGGATGTAAAAGCAGACTGGATCGTGTTGCTTGTTTCCCTTATCCATATGCAGGTTCGTCGATCTTGGGTTTAGCTGATCCCTGAGCAAAGGGCTCGCTCGGTCCCCGGGGCGGAGAAAACTCAGATAGATTGTTGCCTTGGTAAGAGAGATACGGCAGACCTTGCGTGATCTTTGGTGCCGCTGGTGTTTCTTGCGGTCAAGGAAGGCCATTTGTCTATCTCTCGTGGCGGTGAGGGAAATCAAAAGTGTGAGTGGAGGTATTGATTGTGTAAGCGTCACGAAGAAGGTATAATGCCGATTGGTTATCGTGGTGGGTGACAAAATCTTGGGAGTGGTTGCATGTCGTGCAACCACGACGCTTATGATTCGCTGTCATGAGATCTCTGCCCGTAAGCTTTGTGGGTATCGGCTGGCTGGAGATGCAAGCTTTACAAGTAGTGGCATGCACAAGACGTACAGGATCTTGGTCTTTTGTGAAGACGAACTTTTCGTCCTCTGTGGTCGATGTTGTTGAGAAATAATTCATGTGACGAGATTGCGTGCTGCAGAATGGGAAATTGCCTCTAGCCGACACATTATAGCAAGGGGAAATACCTGGCTAGAAACAAATCACAAAGAATGTAAACAAAGGATTGCAATCCTGATTGGGAGACAATGCAGCCCATGCGGACCTGCTAACGCCATCCTTGAGAAGGGGGGCCACTGAAGTTCGCTTGTGCTCTCCGCCTCTCGACTCTCATGCATCTGCATGCAGACTGCTTGCTGCTCCTTCGCTCACGTCTCCTTATCCGTGCTTCGAAAAAATCAAAGGAGATCCTGAGCAAGACCCTTGACAAGTCATATTTGTCGCAATTTTGTCCATATAGTGAGTGAATCTGCCAAGTTTCGCAAATATTGCAAGCAAGGGATGTTCGAATATTCAAAACTGGGCCTGAGAAACACAGACCAATGTTGTCGTTGTAGCTAGAAAGGAAAAGCATGATAAAAGTAGAAACCGTTCACTGCTCGACGATCGGCAATCGACAGTTTCACTGCCGACAGCCGTGACCCCCGGCTGAAGGCTTTCAAGTTTCGAGCCGCAGAAAGACAACCCTTGCAAGATTGAAGAACATCATCATCAGCGACCATGACGCTAGGGAGGAACTTTTGCCTTTTCTGTCTGTTTCATCAATTGCACTCTGCCGCTGTTGTTTTGTGGCTGGCACAAGAAAAAAAAAATGGCTCTTTCTGAGTCTCAGTGGTCAACAGAAAAATCATAATTTCTTCATCCCTTCCTCTGTTGAAGAAAAGAACAATCACTATAAAGTGCAGTATGGAGGGGCTTGTACGAGCGCTGAACAGAGCGCCCACGCAATCAATCTGAATATGCAGTGTGGTGTGGAGAGACCCGGAAGCCATTCGTATTTATGGCTCCTTTATTCTCCCTAGAATGGAATTTGGCAATTGGCCAATTATTGATTCGCTCGGTCATTTAGCTAGCACTTCCTATGTAGAGCAATATATGCGCGCGTAGCCGAATGTGCTGCTGGCATCGCTTGCATACTATGCAAATCTGTTGAAGGAAATTTTGCCTCAATTGTGAAGAGGTCGGAACGAGGGCACTCAGAAGAAATCGTCTTCGTCATGGAAGCTGACCTGTCTGAGCCGGCTGAGATCGCACGATTCCAGCCGTGTCAAATGCGTGTTATCGACTCGTACCCCAAAGGCCAAGGTCTCAGTGCGGAGATTTGGAGCGAGAGCCGGCGTTTCAGATGTCTGGAATGCCCAGCTGAGATGTAAAACAAGAGCAACGCGATTGCGGTCGTCGTGTGTCGCATCTCGTGAGGGCCAAAGGACAGAAACAAAAACTCGGCGCGACTCACAAGCTTGCGCGCGAAAAAGGATTGATTCCAAGGGGACGGTCCCGCTGGTGGAAGGTTCTCCGCTCAACTCTGTGACAGCGTGAGTCAGGACCAGCCTGCCAGGTAGGCTGCAGAAAGCTACAGGCTGTTGTGAACCATTCCCTTCTCTGACTCGCATGTTGTAGCAACCACTCAGCAATGTTGGTAAGGCTGAGAGATATGAAGAGGGGTCCATAATGTTAGGTAAGGAAGAGAATACTGTACGGAGGATGAACAGGGTTTGCCAAGGGGAGACATCGTGTTCGTATCAGAGCCTATCGCGGAAAGCATGCCCTAATCAGAATAGAGAGGAGTACAAGCAGGAAGTTTTTGAATGATGTGTTTGACGGCATGGTGAACAACGACGTGAGCGATTGAAATTGCTTGCAAGAAGCCAACAGCAAGTCCAAGCCGGATGGCCCGGGGTTGAATGAGCCGTATTTGAATGTAAGATATAATCCACTCGAGCAAAAAAACGCCGACGGGTAGGCGGCGGCAGTTTGAGAAATGGTCGCTTTGGAGATAGGGAGACGAGAGATTGGCTTGTTATAGTTGAACGGCATTGACTGCTTTGTAGTATGCCAGTAACTTTTGCTAAACTTAGCTGCCATTCTCCGCGTGCTTGGTTTCGTCACTGCAATTCGAGCGACGGGTGTGCCGCGAGAGGCGTGCTCATAGAATTGATGTTCGCTCTCTCACTGATCGCACCCGATACTGAGGATTTGGAGCACACTATGCTAAGATTTCCAACAGACCAAGAACTGATTCACGGAGCGTGTCACAAAAGCAGAGCATGAGGCTTTGGGTATGGCGGGCTGGCAGTGATCTGAGACAAGAAAACAAGCGGTTGAGCGAGGAGGAGAGACTGGGGAGAAATGGGTGTGGAGAAAGCTGGGCAACTTTGTTGTTGGAGCAGCTGAAGCACACATCAAGTAGCCGGAAGACAAGAGAAGGAGCGACAGACATTTTGCAGGATGATGTTGCAGGAGATGGCAGCAAGGTAATAGATGGATGCAAAGAATGACGATGATTGCAGGGCCATGTTATTTTGAGTCGCGAAACGAAGAGGCCTGTTCACGCTGCCGAGTGCTGCAAAGGCGGCCGTGCGCCAATTTAGCTCAGGCCATTCGCTGAGTCGCTGGCCCTTCTGTCCCCTTCGTCCCACCCAGCCTTGTCCGTCCATACACGCATCCATCACTTCGACTTTTCTCTTCTCTCGACTTTTGTCGCCCCTTAAGTGTTGATTTTCTTGTTGCCAAAGCAGCCTGTCGCGTCTTGTCAAGGCCGTCTCGATTGGTTGTCTGCGAGCCTGAAGTTGTTATCCGGCCGCCGTTCTTCAGTCGTGCCTTCCCCGTTCCACCTCAACCAGCCTGCACCATCCATCTCGGCTTCACTTCTCACCACAAAGTCGAACTGCACCCGCCACGGTCGCTTCCAATAGTTTGGCCACTGCAACCTCGGATCTTTGTCTTCTCTACCTCATGATTGCCTGAGGTCTTCGTGTCCGCCCCCGGCCGGACCTGTGTGTGGCTCGTCAACCGAATCCAATCCCATCCGACACCCGATCCTCAAGGTATGCACCTCGCTCTTGCTTCTGACCGCCTCTCGTCACATGTGTCTGTCTGCCATGGCTTGTGAATCCGTCTTGATGACCTGTCCTCGGACGTTTCATCCTCATCAGCATCCATGCTGGCTCGCACAACAAAGGCACCACACCCAAACAGCGCATGGCTGTTGAACACAGCATACACATAGCCTCCCATTGGCTCCACTGCCTCTCTCCCTACAGCATCACATCCCAACGTCGCTCGTCGCTTGGTCATTGCTGACTCGCCTCGCCTGCAGTTTCCAAACACTACCAATCGTTAATTTTGCTCCTTAATTGACCCGCTCTCGCCGTCAACCGTCTCATTATTCCTTCAAGCGCCTCTCGCGTCGCATAGCCCATGGCGGAAGTACTGTCTCCTCTGCCCTCGCCGCCCAGCTCCATCAACATGCTGCAGTCGCGTCCTTCGTCTTCCGACGCCTACCCGCCCAACCATCAGAGAGTTGCCTCTACTCCAAGATCCACCTACCGTAGCTCGCCCTCAGCTACGCCGGTGCAGCCCTATGCTTTTCAGGCTACACCCCACCTGAGACAAGAATCTCGCACCATTTCAGCTCCTAACAATGTGCCCCAAGTTCAGCAAAGGGGCCACAAGAGCACTTCATCCACTTCGACTACCTCTTCGGCCGACCTCACCACAAAGACACCGCCGCTGAGTCCGGGAAAGGATGCCTTTATCAATCTTTCCTCAAACATTCCCGATCTTTCCCTGACGTCGTTTGAAACGACGCCAAAGTCGTCTCCCAACAGATATCGCCGGACACCCCAACGCGCTGATTCCAACCACTCGCTGCAGAAGGCGCCCTCGCCCGCTTCCTCGGTAGACAATCTGCTCACAACACCTGCCCCGCAGCTAAACAGAACCTCGAGCGATGACATTGCCGTCACCAAGTCGAGCACATCTGAATCAGCAAAGAGATACCGCCGGCGGAGCTTGAACAGCCTGGAAATGAGCAAGCTGGAGGACGGTACTCAACGACCCTCGTCGCAGGGAAACACCACCATCAGACCTGTTTCCTTCCACTCGCGCACCAGCAGTGGTGATAGCACTGGCCGACGAATCCCCTCTTCTTCTACCCCTCCTCCGGTAAGTCAGACCTAATTCTCTCCAGTCTTCCACATGCTAATGAGCGCAGGCCGAATCTGGCAGAACATCTCCTGCTCCTTCTGGCAGTCCCGCAAAACTTCCCATCCGCGGCAGCGCCACTAATCCTTCTCCGTTGTCGAAATCACCCATCACTGGCGTTCCGCAGTCACCCGAGGAAGAAACTCCAAAACGTGTGGCTGCAGGGCGGCCTCACAGCCCAGCAGCCCAACAACTTGCCCATCTGTCTGCGAACGACCTGAACAGAGGAATGAGGTCACGCCTACGACGAGCATTCTCGTTTGGTGCTACACAAGAATTACGAAGGTCGAGTGAAAACTTGCCTCCGCAGGGTCCTATCAATCCTCTGGACGAAATGGATCCTGAGCAGGCTGCCATCGCCAGGCAGCAAGAGGCCGCTGGCATTGGTTCAAGCATATACACCGGACAAGGCGGCTTCACTGGCTCGACTGATAATTTGTCCATCTCTTCCACAGCCTCATCTGCATCCATGATGCTTCGCAAGATGGGCAAGGGCATGAAGAAGGGAGGTCGTTCGATCAAGGGTCTTTTCAGACCCAAGTCTGTCATCGGAGTACCTGCTGCCGATGGGCCTGTTCAACCCAGCATGGCACAGGTTTCAATGGTCACAGTCGAAGCTGAAAGACAGAAAGTCAACGTCAATGCACATCCTGCCGAACATTCTGCCGGAGGAACTGGCTTCCCTAAGCTGGAGAAGAATTCAATCGAGACAGCACGCAGGTCAATCGATGGTCGTAACGATTCTATGCGCAAGAGCATTGTCGGAAATGACTCCGAAAGAGCAGAAGTACTGGCTGCAGTCAAGAAGGGTATTCTGAAACGTGCTGGCACCGGCTCGCCCATTGCTTCTCCTGACCTCCGCCCCCGCGATGGCACTCTGTCCACCGACTCGCACAGTCCGATCTCTAGCATCCCAACTACACCCAGAGACGAGCGCGGTTCTCGAAGCATGTCTTCCACTACTAGCGATTATTTCAACAATCGCCTTGGTGTTTCTGCAGCCAAGAGCATGCCTAACACCCCTCAAGGAGGTTCTCGCAACATCAGCTTCAGCCCTCGCATTCAATTCTATGATGCGTGGTCAGCTTCTGACTATGATCGCCGCGGAGACATTGCGACGTGCAACCGCTTGACCCCAATGCTCGCCCAGCAGATCAAGGAGGAGCTCAACACTTTTAAAATGGTAAGCCTTGCATTCAAATCCCCTCTCAACATACATCCGCTGATCAATTCTCCAGGAGATGGAGGTGCACGAGCTCTCCAAGCCGCACACGCATTTCTTCTAATCATGACCGGATCTTGAATGCAGCATACTCAGCGTCGCACCGAAAGGAATAAAGGGGATTCTTCACATTGTATTATGGCGTAAACACGGAGTTTGATTGGGGATTGGCCAGTTGCATGCTTTGATACTCGCCGGCGTTCTCTCCAGGAAATTCTTCATCTCTTCCCACACACCACAAAGGTTCCTCTTCTTTTTGCCTACATCGACCTTTTTTTTTTCACAGCGTTTAGTCAGTCGCTTCTGTTACCATATTTCCTTCTCTGGCTCGAGAGAATTCATTGTCGTTGTTGTTTTGGCGGTTTTCGGAGTACATTCGTTTCCACACTCCCCGATGAACCTTTGGAGGGAAAGATCTTTGTTTTTGTCAGAGATACATCTGAATGAAAAAGAATTCAAAAGATATAAGAGGATCACTGCTAATGGCCTTTGTTTCGTCTTCTTTTCTTCTATCTGGCTGGCGCAAATTTTGGTCTCAAAGCTTTTGGTTCGACTGTTCATAACCTCAGTCCCTATCACCGGTCCATTTACAACTTTGTGCCTCCTTGTGTCAGTTTGTGCAGCAGTACTTGTCTGTGAGGTCTGAATTCTAGCTCATGTATGCCGACGATGTGCTGAAGGACTGCATACATGAGAAGCACCGCACGCAAGTATTTGCATCAAGCAACAAGGGTCAATTCATGGTTGGCACCGCTATGGATCATGGATGGCAAGCGGTCAAGGAAGTGTCTTCAGCACGAGCTGTACGCACATTCATGAGCATTCGGCGTGCAATGCATCTAAGCTTACCATAACACGACAATTCCCTTTCCTTGTGTATCGAGGCGCCACGATACACGCACCCGTTCCTGGCAAGAAAGCTGTACGCTACAAACGCAGGTACCAAAGTCACTTTTTTTGTCTTTCTTTCGCTGCTCAACAGTGCTCAGCCGTGAAAGCGTAAGCCACGTCTGCGCCGCAAGACAAGAATTTCACTACAACCATATCCAATGCAGAGATGATTCAGCATTGCACAAAGCAGAAAAGTTGCTGTTTGAGGTGAAGGAGAAATGTCCGTTGAGGTTACCGCAGCAAGGCACACACTCACCAACGGGCCTTTTGTTGACCGCAAACCAGCACCTTTAGCCCTTGTCCATTCCTGCAGCCACTGTGCTTCCATATACTCAAAAGTCAAACATTGAGGCTTCTCTGAGAGACAATCACAGACCCAAGAGAATGGCTTGGGAACTGGAGACACGGCAACGCGCGTGGCAATGTTTGAATCCTTGTTGAGGGCACATGGTGATACAGACCACGCTTTTATCATCTGTGGCGGGAACGCAAGTGCATGTGTTGCTAAGTAAAAGATATCGGACGAGGAGCATTGTCCGTGTTTTGCATTGCTCAAGCCACGATTTTCTCATTAATCACAAAACCACTCGGAGTCGAGTAGGTGCACGGGAAGGATTTGCTAAGGCGATGCGGAAATGCTTGACTATGATCATGGCGAGAACATACAATAATACGCTCCAGACTGGGGGTGGCTCATCCCCCGGGACGCCCGTTTTGGGGCATGCCACACGTCATGGAGACGGCTGTGTTTGTCATGAAACTTCGCCCAGCTCAACATCTAGCGGCCGCAGCTCGAAAAGATTATTTTGATCATCGCAAGTAAAATAGTCTGTGATTGGAGAGAAACAAGAAAAGCTTCAAGGGTTACATCCAACCTTGACTGTTCTTCGGGAGCCGAGGAGATGCAAATTGAACCAACGGCAAGACTCAAGGACTCACCATCAGACCAAAGGGCTCTGATCAAATGATACCGTCACTGGTGTGAATCACGGAAGTCCATCTCCAAAGCCGGGCCGGACTTGGATCCTGCAGCATCCTAACATAAAAATCTCTCGAACGCGCGGCAGGGCATGCAATGATAACGCATATTGCTGTGACGAATCCGGTCGATACTGCCATCAGAAGAGTGCACAAACACTCTCGTCACCGAACCTGGCCTTCGGCCGATATCAAGCATCTCCTTCGTGCTCCGCACATCGTAAACGTGTGAGATGCAGGACAATCTCCCTATTTTGGATGGTACGAAGAACGTTTTGCTGCGTCGTTGCGTCCCTTTCCTGGCTCTCTAAACTCAAATTGCGTCAAAGACTTGCGATCTGCAAGCCCCGATCTTTAACTCCGCAACCCCCCGGGTCATGGGCTCCACATTTTCGAGCCTCATGGTTTACGCATGATGCTGCAGAGCGACAGCTTTTCATGCGATGACCATTTTGTCTATGATGATCTTGCCACAAAAGAGACTCGGTAGGTGCAGAAAGATTAGGATAAGTTTTTTTCGATCTGCATACTTGAACGTCTTTTTGCTTCCTTTTCACCGGATCTTAAGGATATTTGAGTTACTGGCAGATCTGTTTTATATACGGACTGGATTCTCACCACGCCATTTGCGATCTTTCTTCTCGTTCTCCCACTGAATCGTTTCATCCTCCATTCATATCTAGGATTGCCACCATAACAACACCGACAATATTTCTGCTGCAATTGGCTTTTCCGGAAACAACATGGCCGCTCTACTACTTGGTTGCCTCGGCCTGACGACATCGAAATTCAGAGCAAAGCAAAGAGCAAATAAGGAACGCCAGCAAGAGTACGACCAAAACTTTGATTTTTTGAAGGAGCAAAACGCCGAGCGGGTCCGACAACTTTCCAATCAAGGGTCTTATCAAGGATCGATGGATGGCCGTACATTGTACGGTGACGCCGCCACAGATCATACTCCAGAAATGCAGCAACAACAACAGTCGAGGCACGGCTCAGTGTCATATCACAACACTCAAACCAACTCGCATCCATTACCGAAGTACGACGATCTTGTTGAAGAGACATCTTCAAGGCATTCCGGGTGAACGAGCCTTCCTTCAGTTACGAATTTCTCCGTCTCTTCACGATCAAACATGGCCATCAATGAACACGACATCACCAAACATCTGCCTCTTTCTTCTAGGATTTAGCAACGGCGCTCCGAGTATCAGGGTTAACGCAGCATGCTCGAGCCTTTTCTTTTTGTCGAGCCTCGGATGTCAAGTCTGCCTATTCTTTTCTTTTTTCCTTCGATCATGTTTAGTCATCGAGCAAAGCAAGCTTAGAACAGCAGGTCCTGTTTCAGTATGTCGTTGCCTTTCATCTTCCCTTCAAATTTCATTCATCTCGAATACGACATCTATACATTTTCCAATATTCCACAATACATTTTTGCCTTATCATGAATATCATCTTCTTTGATGATATTGGCTTACATAATGTTTCTGATGCTTATGTGGGTTGCTCGAGGTTTTGGCTAGCTGGTTCTTCTGTTCTTTACCAGCTCGATTTGGAAAGTTCCAGATTCATTCATGCTTGCGAAAGGATGAATATCACTTGAAACTCTGCTACACGACTAGGACCTCCGAATTGTATCTTCAAAATTCCAGAGAGAGGATGTTGTCGCAATGGGTGTTGGTCTAACTACCTATGTTAGAAAAACCTCCACTACACATGTTCCTATTGCTAATCGCTTGCATCTCACGCAAGAAATCCAACAAAAATATGACTAGCTCGGCCTGCGCAATTTTTCGATCGGGGTTATCAAACACATCGTCAACTTTGCAACAGCATCTGGCCGTTGCCATGAGCTCTTAGACCTACGGTCGATCACTCTGGCCTTCAGTCAGGGTGTCGACGACCACCTTATGAAAATCTTCTACGCCAACAGACTCTGCCCGGCTACTGACACAGGTCTATGTTATCTAAGTCACGTGTTTCAGGATCGGGTTCTTTCATCAAGACTTTCGGGATCGACGAGACTACTTCGAGAGATATGCATGACTTTCAAGGTTTTGCCAGGGCAACGGAGGCCATGCTGCAAAGTCAAACTACCCTCGAACGTGTCATCTCTGCTGATTTGGTCCATGGTCATCTCGTTTTCGGTTTCTCTATCCGTCCTGCCCATGGGGATGGTATTTTGAGTACCACATTCATCTATATCAGGTCCAACCGTGGCCTAGAGTCTCTCGGCCACAACAGTATTGGTTAGTGTATCCACTACACGCTCACCAGATCCGAGTTTCCAATTGAGAGCAAAATTGCCGAGCTTGAGCTACGCAATGGCTGCACATCATGGTTGGTTACAATCACAAGGAAGTGAAAAGTGTGATTATTGACAATGTCATGTCCCCAGGAAGTGTTTGTCTGTTTTCAGAAGCTCCTTCTTCGAAAATGTCAAATCCAATCTTGTCAAGCGTTCGGAACTCTGACATTTTCACTTGCAGAGGCCCTATGCTAAGGGTATCAGGGTACCATTTTGGAGGACAGTGTTGAGTTGACTTCTTTACCAGACAAGATACCTAATTTAATCACGGCCATCGACTTTTCCGCTAACGACCCTGGTCCCTGAGATGTTTGGCATCTTCTCTTTCGATGAAAGATTGCCACCAAAACGTGTTTTGGTAGCCCGTGGAACGTCTGTACAGTATTGATGCAACGGCTACCTATGTCTTTGATAAAGGTGATTGATGAAGGTCGCTTTTTCCCAGTCTCCTCAACATAGAAGTTAGAGCGCCGGTTGAAAGAGAAAAGGAAGAAGCTTCTGCGTCGTATTGTGTTTGTGATAGGTATGTATAGGACCAAGAAATATTTTGCAAGTTTAGAGAGTGCATCTCCTTTGTACCTGCTTTTCATGATTGTCTTTATTCGCTGCAAAGAAAGCATGAAGCTAAGGTGTGCGCTTGTCCAGACTTTTTGCCTTTGCAGTATATTCCCAAAGAGATACAAACATCTATCATGGAATCAAACTCTGCTTTCCTATCATACATACAGTGACTATGTTTGACTACAGCTTCTATCATTGCTTTTGTAATGATTGCTATTGTTCGGGTCATCCATTTTTGATAACAGGCTTCCTGATCTAGCCTTTCCTCGTCATCCACGTCAACTCGGCATGACAGGAAGTTCGAAATCACAAACCAAGTACGTTCCAGCAGCAGTCAGATTTGCTCACAGTCACGAAGTCTTGCCTGCCGGGATTCTGGAAACGGTCGCTTCCTACACAGCCGCTGTGGTCAGCAAACGGCAACTCCTCAGTCTCCGACAGGTTTGCCGCACCTTTAACAAATCATTGCAACCATACTTGATCGACGCCTACTTTGTCAAGCGACACTTTCCGTCTTCCGACAAAGGGCTCGAGACACTTCGTGCCATTGCTGCGCATCCTGATCTCGGACCGGCTCTCAAGACTGTGATCGTGGATGGGAAAATGGCGTACGATATCTATTATACTGACATGACAGCCTATCAAGCGTCAATCAAGAACATCTTGCAATCACACGCAAGTGCTGGTAATCATGTCAGTCTCGAGGCGCATCCCGCAGAAGGTATAATAAGGAACCGGGGAGATCGAGAGATCGCCATGTTTCAGTGCATGATGTTCTGGATCAGATGGTGGATTTTAATTAACAAGTTGATCAACAAAGTCAAAATAATCATGGAGGATCTTTCACTGCCTCAGGACGAAGCTGGCGGGCTGATCATGAGATACCTCCATTGGTCAATTCATAACGGGATCCTGGCTGTGAATGAGGTCAGGATTGATCAGACCATCCGCCTATACCAGGTTACTCCTAGCATGACACGGCCAGAAATCATCTACACTCAGGCAACCAGACATCTTGAGTGCAGGAATGTTGATCAGCATCGGCTCCTCAACTCCGTGCATTACATATGGTCGCCTTACTGGACAGCGATTGAGCATCTATCGTGCAACACAACTAGACCCCAGTACTCGCAACCTTTACACAATCAAAACGAATCTTCAGCTGCAAAAGAAAAAAAGTTTCATTAATGTTTTATTCATGATTGCCTCTAAACCCATTTTTTTCTGCGCCCTTAAGATTGAACCAAGAAATAAAGCTAGATCTATATCAGCAGAACTTTTGCCCCTTCACTACTCGTGCATCCAAATCATACCCTCTTTATAACTTGGGTTTACACTTTGAAACACACCTTTAGATATATCGACTTCATCGACGCGGTCTTGGTCGTTTCCTTTCGGTGCATTGCCTTTTTTTCTCTGGGTCAACAGAATAAAACATGCGGCAGAAACATGTGAGCGTGCCGGGAGTTTTGCGAGGACAAATGCACTTGGCTCTGGTAAAAGTCGGGCATGGAGTTTTCTTTTTAGTAATTGTACTAGAAGAGTGGGGGGGAGAGGGCTAGGGGTATAGGGGTTTTATATACTTGGCAAAAACTTCTTCTTTTTCTTTCTTCCATGTCCTGACCAATGGATCAATGTTGACCAGATTCATAGAAATGATTTTGCAGGACTTTATTGTTGCAGTTTCGCAGAGAACGAGCTCACCAGTTAAAAAAAAAAAAAAAACGCAAGAAAATTCCCTAATAACTATACAACAACAATCCTTCCAAGAGTCACGAAAAAAAAAGAAAGAAAAAAGACAAAATCACAAGAACCAGAAACAGTCGGCAAAGTGGAAAAACAGAAAAAAAAAAGACAGCATTACATATTTCGTTATACCCTCGTTTGGGGGGTCACTCTGAAACATTAAGAAAAAAAAAAACCTGGACGGTCTTTTTTCTTCTGTCTAATGAAAGAATCTCATATCCCTGACAACGGATGCCCATGATAAAAACGCCGATTCGTTATGTGTTGTATGCAGTGAAAAGCGAATAAAGCTCTCCTGAAAGAAAATAAACCTTCCCGCTAAGAAAAAAAGTGTGTACAGAAGAAGAGAACGAGAAAGAGAAGAAGAAACATTAAGAGAACTTTGTCCAGAGTGATGGATGGGGGTATAGGATGTGGTGTGGGATATCCGGGGCATAGGGAGGGGGAGGAAGGGCGGCGAGAATCTAGGATGTCAAGATACACACCAAGGCCACAAGGACAGCCAAGAGAGTCTTATCGGTCAGCATGATGCTCTTTTGACTCGAGGAACGCGCATCTCCACTGGCGCTGGCGCTGGCACTCGCGACGGTGCTGCTACTGCCGGATGCCGCGGCAGCTTGAACGTCCCCAGCTGAGGTGGATGCGGTGGCGGATGAACTCACAGTGGATGCGCCGCTGGTGCTGGCGCTGGTGGCTCCGCTGGTCTTGCTTGAGCCTGAGCCTGACCTGGAGCCAGAACCGGAGCCGGAGGAGGTCGAGTTGGAGACGGTGACCGGAAGCGATCCAAGACGGTTGCCAACGTGAGCAATGACGGCTTCCGAATCGCGGACGGTGATGGTTGCTGCACCGTTGTTGTCGAGAGTGACGGTTTGACCACTCTGGTCCTGGACAGTGCTGGCAGTGCCAACGCTGTCAGACTCGTAGCTGATTCCGTTCCAAGTAATGTTGTGGATGGAATCAGCACCTTCAGCACTCAGAAAAGACAGGACAAGCTGCTGACCGCTATAGTCGGGCAAGGAGATCTGGAAGTCGAGACTGCCTTTGTCAGCGGCAGAGGCATTCACCTGCTGAGCGTTGATGAGGACCAAGGATGCGAGGTCATCATTGGCGTAAGCAGCATAAGCACGAACGAAAGAGTTCTGGGTGGCCAGAGGAGCGATTCTGGTTGTACCGTTGCCTGAACCGATGAGCTGGGCCATGGCAGCCAGAGCATAATAGCTAGGGCGGACGTTGGCGGCTTCTCCGTTGATGAAGATGGGCTGCCAGGGCGAGGCGTACGAGTTGTCGGTCATGTGCATCTCGACCGAAGAAATGTTGAGGGTGGCGGCGTAGCAGTAGAAGTTGAGGAACCAAAGACCGGCTCCGAAAGTGTTGCTGACGTTGGCCAGACCGATGGGACCAACGTTGGCCATTTCACGGAGGTTGTACGGGATGCCGGTGGTGTGCGCGTATGCAATCTCGCTGGTCCAGTATTTGAACTGGTCCTCGGTCCTGTCAAAGTTCATCATGATGCTGAGGGTGATGTCGTAAGTCGAGACATCGACGAAGTAGAAGTAGTCGTGCTGGTTCCAAGATGCGAGATAGGTGGTGCCGTTGTGGTCGTCCGAGATGCCGGCATCGACCATGTCTTTGAGGGTGAAGGTGGTGGAAATTGTCGAGGCTGTCTGAGCGGCCTCGAAGAAGTCGCAGTTCATGCCACGGGGCTTCAGAACGTTGTTGCACACAGACTCTGCTCTTGCCAACCACTGCTGGGTGTAGACTTGGCCGGTCCAGGTGCCGTTCCTCTGGGAGTTCCAGCCTTGCAGGTAAAGGTCGGGCTCGTTGCCAATCTCGAACGAGTAGAGCTTGGTGTTGTTAAGGCCATCGACAACGGCGGCAGCGGCTTGGTCGATGCGGTCGAGGTAGTCGCCTTGGTCGTAGGCCAGGTTCAGCTGGAAGGTGACGGGCATGCCCGTGGGGAAGCGCTCGAGGGCCTCAAGGTAGCCAGGCCCGAAGACGGAGGCGTCTGCAGGACTGGGGCCGGTTTCCTTCTGGCTGGGGTTCTTTCCGACATTGAATGCATCATACGAGCCATCCCAGAGCATGTAATCGCCAGTGTTTCCACCGAGTCTGAGATGGGGAGGAGCGCCCGAATAATCTGTGAGATGCTGGAGGAGATTTATGGAGAACTGATTAGGTGAGCTGTGGCCAGTGAAGGAAAACAAATTCGAAGGTTCGATTCCAAGACCGGCGTAAGAAGGACTGAGAACTTGTGAGATACCAGAAGCTGCAGGCGCGTTGGCAGCCGGCGTTAGAGAGATGGCGGCGTGTGCGAGGCTAAAGCACCCGGCCGATAGTAGTAGTGAATTGATAGCCATCATGTATGCCATGTGTAGAATGCCTAACAAACGAGCGAGCACGAAAGCGACAGGAAGCAACCACTGCTCTACAGTATCATCAAGACTCGTGGAAAAGGACGCGGCCGTCGTCCTTTACAAGAGACATCTTGGACCGCTCTCCAATCTTGATCGTGATAACGCACGGACTGATATAGTGACGTATATGGGGCTCTCAACCTGTCTGCCAGCCGTCTCCCACATTTTCAACACTCCGAAACGGTCGTCCTGAGTGGAGTCAAGTCCAAAAGAATTCTCCTTGTTAACTAGGGCCTTGGACGCCGCGCAACCAGGAAATTTCTAAGCGTCATGGCGCGGCTGTCCTTTGTTTGCCGATGTGCAGCGATCCCGCCGGATCAGAGCGATCCGCATGTCTGAAACTTGGTTGACCGGGTTGTTTACACGCGTACTCGCACGCTCTGATTGACGCCGCATCGCACGCGCACCCCCACATCTGTCAAACCAAGCACCCAAGACGCCCAACCACCTTGGAAGTTGGCAGATATTGGTTCGGAAGCAACATGGCATGTTGTGTCACCTTGCTGCTTGCGCATATCTCTGATCTATATGCACAATATCCATCTTGCCTGCACCTAATCTCTCGTCCCGCGGCTCATCTCAAGTTTAATATAGTGTAAAGACAACCCCACACACTCTCTGCAAAATCATTAGAAAACTCTGCCCGCACAAGACAGGATGCTATATACTCACCTCTCGGCGCTCTTGGAAATCTTTGTACAGCCAATTCCATGCGTCACGATCGCGACAATCCTTGTGCGCTGATCCTGGCATGGTCACACAGTTTGGTGTCGTCTTGAGAAGGATATCTTCCGATGCAGGGAACCACGGCTTTGGGCGCGGCCAATCTGAAAAGTGTACGAGCATGGTCTCGTTCAACACTCTTTCGGGGTCCCAGACATCACCGTCGTCCAGATACGCTTGGTGGGACTTGCGACGAAATTCGCCAGAGACGACCCAATGGTTGTTCGGCAGAATCATTGCATCTCCAGCGTACAGGTCATTGATGACTTCCATGTCGTAGAATTCGCTTGATGCCGAGCGGCTGTACATGCTCTTCATCACACGCTTGAATTCGTTCATCGATGGCTTGATCAATAGAACCGCCGACGATATTGTATCAGGCTCAGGTAACCAATAGGCACGAGGCGCCGCCACAGGATGATCCGGCAAGAGAAAAAGCTCGTCAAGCGGCTGTGACAGAACGATCAGAATAGCCGTAGAAATGAAATAGGAGGAAACGCAGCATACCTTCAATATCGTGGCATCCGAGTCTAAGCTCAGCACTCTGTCGTACTGTGTTTGCTTGAATGCCAACAACTTGGTGAAGCTCTCTGCCCATGTACCTTCACCTGATTCAGAATGTTGAGGCCTGACTGGCACAATGTGAACTTTGTAATCATCTTGTGCCTGTCGTAAAAACTTGCTTTCCCAGGTTGGAGGCTTTGGGTAAAGCTCCCAGACTTGTGGGTAGAGCAGGACACGATCCGCCTTGCTACCGAGTCGATGCAGTGATTCGAACATCATGAGGCTGTTGCAGAGATATTCTTTTTCCGTGACATACTGGATGTATGCAAAACGAGTCCAATCAATCCCATCTTCGGAATTTTCCCCAGGTGCAGTAACATGTAGAGGCTCGAACGTATGTCGAATGGGCTTCGGCGGAGGGGGTTTCAGCAGTCGAAATAAAAGACATATGCCGGCAGCGAAGAGTATCCACTGCCAAAATGATCTAGAGCGAAGTGTCCTCTTCAATGAGTTTATGTGAGCAGAGTAACTCATCACAGTGGAATTTATACCGATCAACTGGGATTGATGGCCGAGTGAAATTTTGATGTAGTCATGTGGTTGGTAGAAAGCGTAGAAAGAGGCTTGATGAGGGTTTCGGAGGTTTCGGCAGTTTCTTGGCTGCTAGATTGCAAAGGAACCTTCTCCCTGACGACTCAAAGTCAATTCTCGATCAATATCGATCAATACATGCTCTGCTGATTTACTCTTTTGAGATGCACTCATAAAACAGACATACGAACAAATTGAGGATGTGCGAAGGAAAACTGTTTGGTACAAAAGCAGTGGAAAGGACTGACGCTTGAGGAGTAATAAATGCTTGAAATTATGGTTTTAAAAAAGGCAGAGCGTCTATAACATCTAGCGATGGCCCAGAGATACTTCAGACTCATGCACTACCATTGGTCTTCTCATTTTGCACCCCATCGGGAATTGTAGGGTCTACCAACGACTTTGCTGGAGCGGGGTTGAGGATATTCGCGGCGTCAATTAATGGTGCAGAGGGGTTGATCTCGAGACCGAAACCAGGCTTGTCCAAGACAGATACGTCAAGGTAGCCCTTGTCAGGGATGGGCTCATTGATGAAGAGGTTGCCAAAAACGGGCAGAACTGACTGACCGTCGGGAGAGTTGGCCAGGTATTCTTGGAAGGGCGAATTTGTTTGTGAGACGACAAAGTGGTAACTGTATGGGCCACTTGCGTGAGGAACAACGGGGATATCATATGCAGCAGCCTGTGCTGAGACCTTGAGCAGTTCTGTCAAACCACCGAGCCACATGACATCAGGCTGGAGGATATCGACGGAGCGGCCCTCGATAAGCTTGCGGAAGCCATATCTGGTGTACTCGTGTTCGCCAGTGGTGAACTTGATGGTAGGGTGAGCACGCTTCAGAAGAGCGTGACCGTCAAAGTCATCGGGAGAAAGAGTCTCTTCCCACCAGTTGATGTTGAGGTGTTTGCACTTTTCGGCAATCTCGATGGTGTAGGGCACAGTCAGACTCATCCAGCAATCGACCATGAGCGGGAAGTCGGGGCCAACACTTTCGCGCATTTCTGTCAGATACTCAATGTTCTTCCTCATGCCCTCGAAACCCTCAGCAGCACTGTATGGAAGAGCGACCTTGGCGCCGAAGAAACCCATTCTCTTTGCCGCAGACGGGGCGGGACCAGTGCAGTAGAAGTTCAATCTGTCTCTTGTTGTACCACCAATCATCTTGTATACGGGCTCATTTCTGATCTTGCCTAGCAGATCCCAGACGGCGAGATCGATAACTGAAATGACGGCAAGTGGCAGACCCTTTCGTCCGTAGAACATCGAGGCGCGGTACATCTGATCGAAGAGGAGGTTGGTGTCGCGCGGGTCTGTGGGGACATGTCAGATTTGGTCCGAGGCACAGAACAGTGCTGTAGAAGCTCACCGGCGCCTATCAGGAACCTGTTGAAGTGCTCAGCGACGAGCCAGCAGGCCGGTGGACCACCAAACCCAGTAGCAAAGCCCTTTTTGCCATCGGTCGACTCAATCTCTACGCAGAATGAACCGAGAACATTGATGCCAAAGTCTGTTCGCGACTTGCGGTACTTGTCATAACCAGACATGGGAGTTGCAATCTTGGAGTCAATGAGCCAATGACCGCCCTTGACGTTGTGGTAGTCACCGCCAGAGCCCACGCCCTGGATGACAAAGGTCTTGACGGCCTTGATGGTAGGGAAGCTGTTGACCGACGACATGGTGTGTGAAGGGGAAGGGGAGAAGGGGGAGGGGAATACAAAGCGAGACTTGGCCTCAGCACTCGGGAGGGAGGCCGGTTATATGCAAGCGGCGGCAGAGCATAATAGCTACTGACGAGGAGCCTGTACCGGTGGAATCATGTCGCGGCATCGGGTTTTGCTGGCAATGATGTCCCGGGCGAGACAACAAAGTCGCGAATGACCCGACGCGATGCCAAGGCTGCAGTCAGAAGCGGGGCAGGCTCAGCTCCAACAAAAGCCCTCTCGGTCCCCTTCGCTCCGAGGCCTTTGCTCTTTCGGATCATGGCTCAATTCCCCCCGAACAACGAGCCCGCCTTGTCGCCGTCTTCACCAAAAGTCGCCAGACATTCCATCGACGACACTGCCGAAGATGCAGAAAACGGCCATGACGAACCTTGGACTGACCAAGAGGCTGAAGACGACGGCCCCAAGAGGAAAAGACCGCGTCCGTTGAGTGCGTTCATCCTTTGTCCTCTTCCTTGTCCCCTCTGCTCAGCGCCTTCCCTGCCATGTGTAAATGTTATCATCTCGAAAGTATTGAATGTCTGACGAACTTGAAGGTGTTTCGTGCGAGCTTTGCAAGATACGCAAAGTTCGCTGTGATCGCGGCAAACCTTCATGTGGCTGGTTGGTGACCTGCTCTTTGTAAAGACGTGCCCATGTGCTAAAGCTCATCAGGTGCCTTCGCAACAGTCAAGTATGCGAGTACAAGGAACGGAAGAAGCCTGGCCTGCGTGCTGGTCAGTTCCTAATCTCATAAATTCTATATCGGAACGCTTCTAATTAATTCACAAAGGTTATGGCAGAGAACTAGAAGCCAGACTTGGTAAGATGTGTCATGTTGACCAGGTTGTCGTTGTATTGACACGCTCCAGACAAGTTGGAAAATGTGCTACAAGCACAGCAACAGTTGCTGCAACACTTCACCTCGGTCATGCCCAGCTTGACGTCTCAGCAGCACAATCATCAATCGCCTTCTGCCTTGTCAACCGCTCAATCAGTAGATCAAGGCAGTCGCTCCGAGGCTGCTCTGTTCATGCAGCGACCTGCATCGTATGCCTCTGTCACCTCTCCAGCTTCTGCCATCACCAACCCAGGCTTCGGTATCCACTCCACCATCCAGACTGCACAACAAAACGAGCAATTTCCTCAGCCCTTGCAAGACACACAGCAGCAACAGCCTCAATCCAGGCTTGACTCGCAATCCGAAGCGCCCTATGCCCCGACCAACCCACCCTTGGAATCTCCGAGCCTGAATATTCCTGGTTCCGGTCAGCACAGTCTAGCGAGCCCCCAATTGCTGATGCCCGGTCAAAGCGCTGCCAGTCAGGATGCCGAGCTGCCACCTTACGATCTCTTGTATTCGCTCGTCGATCTGTTCTTCAAGCATGTGAACACCTGGGCTCCATTGTTACACAGACGCAGCACTCTTGACGCTCTTTTTGGAACTTCAAGTCTTGATGAAGCCGACAGGATCTTGTTACACGCTATCGTCGCAACGACTCTGCGATTCTCGAACGATGTCCGCCTGACCGAACAAGCTCGAGATCGGTACTACTCAGACTCGAAGCAGAAGGTACTGCTCTACGGTCTCGAAAACAGCTCCGTCAAAGCACTACAAGCTCTGGTCATCTTGGCCCTGGATATTGTCGGCTGCTCCAACGGCCCGCCTGGATGGAACCTCCTTGCTTTGATTGCACGTAGCGTTGTGCAACTAGGTCTGGCTGTTGAAACTACTTCGACATCCGTGTCTCCTCTCTATCCCTCCATCTACACCCTTCGCGCAATGGTCCTGCCAGAATCAAACGATTGGATTGAGGACGAAAGTCGTAGACGCCTTTTTTGGATGGTCTATCTCCTCGACCGTTATGCCACAATTGCCACAGCCTTCGAGTTCGCGCTCGATGACAAGGAGATTGATCGTAAACTGCCTTGTAGAGACGACCTGTTTGCGAGAAACCAGCCAGTCGAGACGAGATGGTTTCAGACGCCCGACAGGTCTGATTACACCATGAACAAGCCAGAGAATCTAGGATCATTCAGCTACTACATTGAGATTGTGGGCATTTTGTCAAGGATACACCGCTTCTTGAAAAAGCCTGTCGATATTGGAGACCTTTCAGATGTCGAGCAGTGGCAGCGTGAATACCGTGGACTCGACAGTGCCCTTAACAGTTGGAAGTTTACCCTTCCTGGAGAATATGGCAACATGGCTCGTCTGTTCAACGCCAACGGCACCAGCAAGATGGTCAACACTGTCTGGATCATGCTCCATCTGACATATCACACGTAAGCCAAGTCGTGCCCGAATTCCGTCCGCTTTGAATGCTGATGATCAAAAAGTGCCGTTATCCGCTTACACTCCTCGGCTGCGTATCCAACGACCAGATCACCCATCTTCACACCCTCCTTCAGCGCTAGCCAAAGATGTCACACTGCCGTCGAGGATATCTGCTCCCTTTGCACTTATGTCAGAAACAACAACATGCTGACCAACCTCGGCCCGCACTTCGCATTCTCGATATGGGTCGCTGCGCGCCTGTTGCTCGTCCACGGTTCGACCATCGACCATCAGGTCAATCCAGCCATATACCCTCTCGTGGAGACTCTTAGAGACATGGGCCGCTATTGGAATGTTGCAGAAAGATATGCCACGCTTCTCCAGCGCGTACTCGACGAGTATAGCGAATCTGAACGCGTGCCTGTCGGTGCGAGTGGCGAAAGAGTTACGCCATCCACTGTCAAAATCCTCGCCGATATGAGACGGTGTGCATACGATTTGGACTTTTTGATTTCTAGGCAACCAAGACAACAATACAACGGTGGAAAGCAACACGCAATCACTCCTGCACGTACTCCTGCTCCGCAAGATTTGGAATATCTGGACGTGTTTGACTTTTTCAACATGCCTCGTCTACCGGTGACAAACGATACATCGCTCGCTACAGCCGGCAGCGGTGGAGAGTTTCAAATCCCTGAGCTGGGCGCAACCAGCGAATTCAACATTACTGACTTTTCGTACGACATCAACGCTGACTGGATGCGAAACTCAGGGACTTGAGTGTCGTGACAAACAAATGTATTTGTTGCGCCCGTTCCACTCGTTCATGCGGATGAGTAACACAAGCGGTACACAACAGGGTGATGCCGGAGCTAGAAAGGCAATTTCGGCATTCATCAGCAGTTCATGTGTATGTGTCCGTCAACAACTTGACGAATTGTTTCCTGTCTCAATCGAATCAATGGCATATGTTTCAAGATTATGCAGCCCAAGTTCTGGCTTGTGGCTATTTACAAACTCCAATCGCAGATTGTGCGAGCGGGTGCAGATGCTGGATGCCTGACATCGGCCGAGTTGCAATCTAGCCAGATTGACGGGATCTTACGAAGTCAAATTAAGCCTCTTCGGCTATACTTGATCTTGCTGCACGTGTTTGCTCAAAGTGCTGTATGACATAGGCGAGATGTAGCGAGGTCGTGTCGCTCCCGGAACCACTTCCGCGTCTTAGCACAGTCTGTCATTCTTTATGTGAAGGCTTGGTTGCCTGAAGAGGTAGGGCTGAGTCTACCGGTAGCAGTCATGCTTGACCGGTTGTCTTTGCGACATCAAGGATATTTCACTCGACAGATGGCACTCGATGCGCATGGGTTTCGTTTCCTGGCATCTACTTTGGACCAATATCCATGCGCTGTACGGGATATTTTGCCTAGTGGTGTTTTAGTTGTGTCATTCAGCATCAACATGCATAGAGTCGCTGACCTCGTGACAAGCTTGCGATCCGATTCGGTACTTGACGAGTCTCGCATCCAATTCGGGTAACCTCTTGCGAGCTGCATCTTGCAGTTTGCCTAACACATGGGCAACGTTTTCTAGATTTTCTCATATTGTCAATCTGAATTCTTAGGTCATCCGGTCATTCTTTTCTTACACCACATTGTCAACCATAAGGCGCACATAACAACCGTCGACAGATCGCAAAGGTACGAGGTTTTGTCAAAGACTGTCAAGACACTTATCGCCGTAGATTCCATATCAAACAGCGCCATCTATGTCATCGTCACATTTTTGGGGCACAATATGGGAGACAACAACGTATAGTACAACAAGGCACTGCCGAATCCATGGGACAGATTTCGCGAAAGGCGACTTTTCGAAATGAGGACCTGCATCGAGTCGACCAGACACCAAGCTTGCTAGACGCCTAACAACGAACCATGTGATCAACATGAAGTGCTCTAGCTGCCCTCCTCGGCAGTTCCTATAATGAAAGCACATATCTGTGACGAAACCGAGATAGCAGCCGAATGAAGTTTGGGTGCCGCTAAAGCAAGAGGCCGAGCATCTACGAATGAGGGGAGTTCCAGCCGCAAAGACCCTGTGACGAATACCGGGAAGGAACAACCTACCTCCCTACATTCGCTATATCATTTGCTGCTTTAGGTCACAGGTCCAACACCTTTTTTTTTCGAACTCTTGAAAAGTTTCCACGCGAGATGAGTAACGAACAAAAGGATTTGGTATCCCTCCTTGGTCTTCTGTATGCTTAATCCTCGCTTCCGCTATTGATGGGGGTGTTGCCGAGTCTACAACCTTTCTACTGGTTACTCTGTTGGGCCAGAGATTACTAAAGTACCTTTCGTTGCTGCTGCTGCTGCTGCTGCTTCATCATATCAAAATGTTGCTTCCGCGACACAACGTACGTATGTAACATCTCGAGTTACGTGCGGATTTTTTGTCTCAGCACACGACGACCACTTGCCTGGAACCAGAGCATTGAGAATATAAACCATTACGACCCCCATTCACAACAACATCACTCTGAAACAACAATCTAATCCAACTCTAGGCTCAGAAAGAAGCCTCTTTTCCCATCTTACTACAGCACGACACACCTCCAAAAAAAAAAATGTGTATACAAGTTGTCGAGCGTAAGTGTAGTACGATCCCTCGCGACACCCCGCAATTTCTAATATCTCATCCACTGAACTATACCCATCCAGGCTACGCAGTATGTAGATGCCTCTACCACCGCCATGCTCTCGACCCATGCGCCTCATACGGCAGTCCCGGTCACGGAACCATGGAAAGAATCGTTCTCGTCGGGTACAAATGCCCGACACATTCGAGCACGCGACCGACGGTTACGTTGAGTGACAGGCACAATCGTCTCGGTGACGGCTCGAATCCGGCTGGACTTGGTAATCATTTCAGATATCAGTGATGGCCTGGATGGATGGCCTGGATGGATGGCCTGGATGGATGGATGGGCGGGCCGTGTATCCTATATACCGGATGCGTGGGACCTGCATTATGCAATACATTGCATTCGCATCCTTAGGAGGTGTCGGTCGTATCAAGGAAAAAGGGGGTTTTACTTAAGAAGCCGTGCATATAATGATAAAAACACGATTGATACGAAAAAAAAAATCCCACGAAGAATGTACGACAACGTTTGACGGGGGGGTCCTCAGGAGCCAATTGTTATTTCGTTAATCGAGTTCTTTTCTTTTTTTTTTCTTTAGCTTTTTGCAGTCTTTCGAAACATATGTGCGTGCCTTGAGACTTTTGAAGCTGCGAGTTTTTCAAAAAGAGAGAAAAAAAAGTCGTGACTTTGACACGACAGAGCAGAATACAGAGCGCATTAATGCAACGTGAGAAAGGGAAAAAAGACAATTGACAGCAAGGAAAGGAGGAGATCTGGGAAAACTATCGCTCTTTGGCATATACAAACTACAGAGTGTCAAGATTGATGGCCCGAGTGTGTTTCCTGCATCTTTGAAACAACTGATGGGATTTGGTGCTGAATGGGCAATCGGGTCTGAATTACTTGGATATTTTGTACTGAGAATCAAAAAAGATGCTAGTACTGATGTGTTGTTGTAGATTCTGTCGTTGATCATGATGGCGAATACATGGCTATTTACAATCTTTCAAAGGAAGATGCGAGGTAGAGTTTGCGACCTGACATGTTTTCGGCAATGTCGAATGTCTCGGGTCGTCCATGTCTCAACGGAGAGGTCGTGTCGTCTGGCGAGGTTCGATTAGTCGTAACGGTGAAATCAGGGAGGAAGAAAAGTCGTGGTATATCGTGTGGTGCATCATCATCACATCATGGTCTGCACTCTAGACCACATGCCATTCCAATAAGTCTTTGCGACGGTGGGATCCTCAGAGTAGTCTGCAAACAGTAGAGGGATATTCAAGGTTTCGGCGATGATGCGATCACACCACACGAGATATCTCGAAAGGATAAGGCCATCTTTTCCATTGGACGCGATGGCAGACAAGCCTCCTCTTAGATCAACCATCCTCTTCAGAGCAGGAGCATGGACGGTGAGAGCAGTGTCACGTTGACTGCGCAGGGCTTCGTTGAAGTAGACGTAGACGACGGTGCAGATGACGGAATCGGAGCAAGCGCGGGCCGGGTCCATGACGGCTACTCTGAGGGCCTCGACGGCCTTGTGTCGTAGCCACTGGGACATGAAGGGTTGTTGTCGCATCGAGATGGCGTTGGAGGCAGGGGCCATGGTGCTCGTGTTGGACAGGACGGCGTAAAACATGGCGGGTTCTTTCTGGGAAATCGAGATGTGCAGCGGGAAATCGACGAATTCCGTGTTGCCTTGGGGGCCCCAGTCGACGGCGATCAGCTGCATCCATTTCTCGCCGAGGCAGTTGCGATCTGGAAGCAGTGCACGTCAGTGTCTTGGAGAGAGAGAGGAGTCGGAGAGGGCGCCGTACAGAAATGCACCAGAGGAGCGTACGAGTCTCGCCAGTCGACAGGGAACTGGCCAAAGGGGTCATGAGTAGAGCCCAGGCGTTGAGGTGGGGCGAGTTCTGTACGCGGTGGACTGCATTGATCGTCTAGGTCTTGGAAGTCTGTACAGTCAGGATCCATGGGGTCATGGGTGGTGCCGTCGCGAGGGAATTGGGTCGTCAAGGGAGTGGATCGCGACGACGAGTCGGCCGACGAGGACGACCGCGAGGACGACGAGCCGACTGCGGCAGTAATGTCATGGTCTGGCCATGTGATTGCAGCAGTAATGTCATCGTCTGGCCATGTGACTGCAGCAGTAATGTCATGGTCTGGCCATGGTGGCACAGCAGGCAGGTTCCTGGGTGGTGGTGGTGGTGGTGGTGGTGGTGGTGGTGTTGCAACAAGAATAGCCGGAGGAAGATCCGCGGTGGGACCAAGTAGGGCACCACGAGACTTTTTCCTCAACTTCCATCCGGCCTTTGCTGCGTGGGATCTGATGGCTCGCGTAGAGGGTGACTGCTGCGGTTCTCGGAATGTGATGAAATTGAGCGTGCCCTGGCCCTGTTGTGCTCGTGTGCGTGGCACTTGTACCTTGGACGACGCAGACGCCTGTTCCTGTGCTTGTGCTTGTGCTTGTGAATGTGTATGTGCCCGTGCCTCTGCCTGTGCCTGGTCCCGTTGCGATTGCGGCATGATGATTGTGATTATTATGCACAAAAAGAAAAAAAAGACGCCGTTCCCAAGGAATCAAACCCATGCGAACATGCTTGTCCCCGTCTTGCTGGTTCCTTCCTCGTCGGTGAGCCGCTGATGCAATGCGCCCGAAACCAGTCACGGTCAACGACCCATGGCAAAAGATGGCTTCAATCCACATCCACATCCACATCAACCGAGGAACAGGGTCCATCTGGGTCTGTGGCGCTCGAATCCTAAATCCTCCATCCTCTTGCGTAATTGCTGCCAAGACGGCGAGAGCTCCACTCAAGCCACGAATACTTGCATCCATGTGCATACACTTCACTCTAAACTAGACATCATCCTACATGACAAACATGCCATTTCGCATCCAAGACTTATCATCAAGATCTCCATTAGAGAAACCTGCACGGAAGGCATGTGCAACTAACGCATATCTGCTCGCGACTTTCGACGTTGAACCAATCTGTTTCTGCGAGAACCTGTCCCTTCTATCACGACCCTTGGTCGCCTACTTTTGCCAGTCCCCTCATCGACTTCCAATGCTGCTGTACTATACATTCTCCATATCCTGATAATCAAAATGCCTGTATCCTGACATCCAAATGCTCCTACACTCTTGATATCCTCTAGTATCCGGAAGCTTGACGATCATCTACCCACCCATCAGTATCATCATCATCATCATCATCTCAAGTCGAGAAATACTCACAGTTGGCACCCATGGCCCTTCTCAACTTCATGGTGACTTCCGACTCTTTCAGGTCGGTCTTGCTGTCGGTTTGGATCTCGATGGCATAGCTTCGCAACACCTGCTTGACCTGACCGATCTGTGTAGTCATCTTTGCTCTGCGCATGACTTTTGTGTTGGGGCCTGAGAGATGATCAGCGAGTGGTCTGAGTATCGTTTTTCTCGCAGGCATGAAATGCGTAAAGGGGGGATCCAATCAAACCACCAACCCAGCACTTTTCAACAACCCCATCATTGCATCTCTTCTTTTCCTTCCCACGAATCATGATAAAAAAGACAACCCAGAAGAAAAAGAAAGAAAAGGAAAAAAGAAAAAAAAAGACTCACCACACCAAGAAACAAACACAAACTTGACCCGTTGGCTCAACTCATCGTTCCCGACCGTCATCCTCACAAACGCATATGCGGCCTCGTCATCCCCGAGCCTCTCCACCATCTCCGCGATATCGCCCTCACCGGTGCCATCCAGTTTCAACGCGTCAGACGTGCCGGAAATGTACTTGAGAACCATCCATGTCGTTGCTGATTTGTCGCTGCGTACGTCTTCGTACGCGCTCGCGATTTCGGGGTCGCTGAGCAGGTTGGATGCTGTTTGAGGCATTTTGGTTGTTTTGGTGGAGGAAGAGGGCGATATAGAGTTTAGAAGTTTTGTGGTATAGAGGTGGTAGGTGGGAAAGAGGGATGTGATGAGTGGTTGTTGTGTGTGTTCGTGTATATCCAGGGGTTCTCGAAACGGGGCTGGGTAAACTGCGGCTTGTTTCTCAAAAGTCTGGAACAGGCTTTTATATTGCCATGAAAGAGAGAGATTGATCAAGACGAGAGTTGATGCTTGTCCTTGTTTCTAAAGGGCAAGATGCTTATATACACAAAGCGACTGATAAGGATGCTTTTGTTCTTGTCAAAATATCAACATGTGTATGTACACTGCCGTGTTGACGAGACAATCCAACCATAATCTGACCGTTCATGTCAGGTTTTCTGTTGTACCACTGATAAGTCCCTCAACACACTGACGAGACACTTACAAGTAGACATATCCAGTTCTTAGGCAGATGCACACCTCAACTATCTCTCCACACCACTTTCACCTCAACAAACTCCATACCACCCGGCCCCGTCATCTTGACAGCTCCATCCAGGGTCTCCCTCCCACCCACCCGCTTCCCTTCAGTCCAGCAGTCATATATCCCTCCCGCCCTCCCCCGCCACGCCCCTCGGAGTACCCACCTATCACCATCATCCGTGGTGCGAGTGTTACCATGCCTCCGTGTCGGTCCCATTCTTCCGTGGCGCAATTGGCTAGCGCGTTCGACTGTTAGGAGTCTGTCTGCATCACCTGTTGCTCAGATCCCGGCCATCGAGAGGTTGACAGTTCAAGCCTGTCCGGGAGAGTACTTTCTTTTTGTGCGGCCTTGGTCTTTGATCCTTTTGTTTGTGGTGGCATTGTTGGGTGGTTGAAGATTGTTTTTTTCGTGTGTGTGTGTGTGTGGGGGTGGGTGCATGTTCGGTAAGCATGCATAAAAGCTTTTTTTTTTGCAACGCCCGATGGGTTAAGCTTGATTTATGCACAGATTTAAGATTATGCGATATGCACACCTTTTTTTTCTTCTTCTTTTTTCTTTTCGGTGGACATCTCGAGTTGTGCAGCCATTCATACAATGACGAGATGTGGCATCCACACATTCAATCAGTGGAAATACCATCAAATGGGAGAAGGTGACGATATATGGAATTCGTTTGATGCATCAATGAATTTACATGGAATCAACAAGTGAAAAAAAGTCGCTCGTTAAAGAAAAAAAAATGTTCAAAGCAGAGTCCGAAATGCCTTACATGCTAGCAAATCGCCATGTGCAGTTGGAAAATGGTAAAGTCAGAAGCCATCATTCTCCAGTAATGGCTTCGTCTCGTCAATCAAATCGTAGAGTTTGGGTTACCTGGTGAGTGCAGAGCAAAATGGCAGACACTCAGAAACCGAGACGAGTCTCAGCCACCAGGCTGTTCCGTCTCCCCCGAGAAAGAAGATTTCGGAGGATATGATGGCGTAAAAGAGTGTAGGGGTCGAGTCAATTCAGAATGGTCACATCACCGAAACTCATCCATAAACTCCTGGTGGAACTTGGTAATCCTGCCAACCCATTCGGTGCCAGGAGCGAGGAAAGTGGTTCTGAAGTGCAGGGTCCCCTCCTTTTGACCAAATCCACTTCCAGCAACGACGCAGACACCAGTTGCATCCAGTAGTCTCAGACAGTAGTATTCATCGGGACTTCTGCCTTCTTTCTTTGCCTTTTCGATGGCCTTGGGAGGTAGAGTGATGGTAGGGAAAAGGTACATGGACCCGGCAGGTGACTGGCAAGAAACACCTTCCATCTCCTTGAAAGCCTCGTACAGAGCGTTGGCGCGCTTTTGCAGACCGGCAAAGATGCCACGTTCTTCGGTATGGTAAAGCTCATAGGATGGGTCGCCTTCGACAGGCGGCTCGACCATGAGCGAAACAAGACATTGACCAATGACAGGAGGGCAGAGCTGGATGCTGACGTATTTGTAGATCTGTTCAGTGACCTGAAAGGTAATGTTAGTGTGTGGATGATGAAATGCATGAGAGCCAAACTCACCTTCTCGTCAAAGCCAACAAGCTCGAAATAACCGCCACGGTGACCACACTCGCCAATCATGCCCTTGCTAATGCTGTGCAAGCTGACAAGTTCGACATTGTTGAATTTACCGTCCTTGTTCTCGTCGCTCTTCTGAAGTTCTCGCAGACATTGCTTGAAGCTGGTAAACTTGCCCTCAAAGACATTTGTCTGGTAGACCTCATCGGCCATGACAACCAGCTTCTCGTCAGCAGCAAACTTCAAGACCGACTTGATGTCTTCGACAGAAAGAGATGCACCAGTGGGGTTACCGGGGTTGATGATGACAATGCTGCGGACGTTTGTACCCTCTGCCTTTGCCTTTGCGTATGATGCACGGATTGCATCAAGGTTGGTTCCCCATGCCTTTTCCTCCTCGAGTTCGTATGGCACGCACTTTGCGTTGAGAAGAGCGAGAGTGGCCGTGTAGAGAGGGTATTGCGGGATGGGTACGAGGATTCCAGAGTTTGCATCGGCGCACATGACGTTGAGCAGAGTGCTGACACCGCCAGAGGCACCAGCGGAGAGGAAGATGGTCTCGGGATCGGCAGGGAAACCATCTCTCTTCTCAATGAAGTTTGCGACGCTGCGACGGATACCGGGGGCACCCTTGGAGGCCGAGTATGCTCCCACGCTCTTGACATCATCCAGCAGCGTCTTTGCACGCGCGATTGCATCCGACTTGTAGCCGAGGGAGTTGGTCAGGACGTCGGGGTGTTGGAGAAGGAGGGGGTTCTCCATCAGTGACAGGACTTGTCGGAAGAAAGTGATGGGCTTTTGGTCGAGTTGCTGTGGGTTGCCGATGTTGGCCGAGATGACGGTGTCAAAGGGCAGCGACGAGTCGCCCTTGCGCAATTGCTCACGGTACTTCTCGCTCTTGACGGCAAGTTCTCCACGAACGGCATATTCGGCTTCGACGACATTCTGGTTGATGTTCTCGATCGTCAAGCGTCGTTGGCGGGGGGTAGACGAAAAGGCGCGAGTGGATTGTGCCTGAAGCCATGCTGGCAGAGGGAGCGAAGACATCAGACCGTGTGAAGCCATGGCTACGGTTGCTGGGACTGTTGAGACTGGAGATGGCGGGGACGGGCGTAGGACAGCATATGTAGATGGGCGATGCGGCACGGGGTGAAGGCGTCCAAACCTTGTGCTTCTGCCCACGGCAATCCGGTATGACGACATGACCGAGGCGTCACACGATGCGACTGAGGGATGGATCGGTAGGCTTCGTCGAGAAAGTGAAGGATCTGGGGACTGCTCAGAGGGCGCAATCAAGGGAGCGAGGGGGTGCCACAATCAGCCTAAAAAACCACAGAGAGATAAGCAGATCAACAGCTGAACATGAGTCAACCACTCTCCGCGACCCGACCGAGGGACCCCGGGCATCGGGCACTTCGGTTTCGGCAACTGACGCCCTACGGCGGCCCGCCTGCGGCCTTCTTGCCGCTGCCTATCTTATCGCCGACCCTCGTCCGATACCTGTTCCCTGACAACAACATCTACTCGACTACAGTACTTCACATTCATTATTGTCACTGAATCGCCCATCAGACAAGCCATCGGCGTGTCTCGAGATGGACTGGAGAGTCTTGAATCCTCGAATCTAGGCAAACATAGTCGACACGTCGTTTGCTGCATTTCCTGATCATCTCTGCCACGGCGCTGGTCGAACTCTTCGACATTGGCTCATCTATCAGATCCTTTGTGACAACAGGCCCGTTGAAGGATGAATACCAGACGCCTGTCACGAGGCAATCCGGAACAGCAGCCAAGGCAGGTCATGCTGTAGCTTCGAGTCCAAGCCACCACAGCGCTGCCTGCAAACAATGACTTTTCCTTTCAAGTACAACCGACCCGTACGTTTCCGGTCGCCAAAGATGAGACTCACCTTGAGTCGAATCAACATGCACTTCTTTGTCGACAATACCAAGTCCAGATCCGGCGACCATCAAGCGGATTTCCTTTGTGCTGCCTTCGTATTCAGGCAGAGACTCTGCGACTTAATTGGGAGCTCTCACCCAACTGTTTCTGTTCAACGTGTCCAGATTTCACTCTGATACCCTCACAATGCCCCCCACCACGAGATCTATGACGCGAAACGGCGGCCTCCAAGGATGGCTAGCTTGGGTCGACGGCAAAACAAATGCCCCACCAGCTGACGAGCAGAAGAGCAAGGCTTACCACGTCCTCGAACATATCGGCGAGGCTATGGACAAAGAGGAAGTTCCATACGAGATTCGTCTCAGCATATTCGGACACGTTCTGCGCAACAAACCTGCTGTCGACATCAGCAGAGGCGTGCAACCTCCTCTTTGGGCCACCGGTGACCTTGAGCGCATATGGTACGAGAACACGAAATTTGTTTTCGCTTGCCCCAAGATTGGTCAAATCGAGCCTGGTCATAATGTCAAGTTGAACCGGTCCACGATCGACTTTATTGGCAAGCTCTGCGCCCGCCGTCATGTTCGCCCTCTGACAGTCGAGGTGGCCATCCTGCTCAACGGAGATTTCTACGAGAGTGAAATCTCTTTTGCCAAACTGCTCCTCATCAGTTATCATCTTGGCGATCGTAGTGATTTGCTTGACATCAAGTTCGTCATCATCAACTTTAAAAATCAGCGCGAGGAATTTGAACCTCCTGCCGAGGTCAAAGATGCTCTGGAAGAACACCTCCTAAAGCATTGCACGACTATGCAGAAGCTCAAGGATGGCACTATGAGCATAGGGCAAGCATTTCAGTCTGTCGATATGATCTTTGACCCCAAACTACCCCAGCAGTTCAGACCTGAGAATTTGGTCGCTAGGATCCTGGCTCGAGAGACTGCAGAAGCCGATTTGTGGGGCTGTGGCTGGCTGGGTAGACAGAAAGAATTCCTCGCGCTGAGGATGAGATTGGCGATGGGCAAACACTTGAAGATGATCTGATCAGCCAGGGACTGATGATAGGTAGACTGTTGCCCTTTGGAGCTTTGAACATCAGAATGAGAATTTTCGATCTTTTACTGCAAAGACTCGTCTCGTTTCCTGCAATATGGGATAGACAGATCAAGGCACTCGTCCTCATGAAAGATGAGTGGTATAGACGGTCGAGTCGTGTGCATGTGCTTGGCAAGTGACGCAACAGAAGCTTCCCGAACTCGGACCCTTGAGGGTCGAACCATTTTTGTATAGTTTCAACTGTGTTTCCACCTTCACTTTACTACCAGCTTCCCTATATCTATCCACACACATCACCCAACCATGGCCAAAGGGGAAAACAGCAAAAAAGCCGCCGGCAACGCCAAAAAGGCCGAAGTCGCCGCCCAAAAGCAAGCAGTCGAGAACGCAAAGAAAGCCAAAGCCGAAGACCAAGAATGGGCCAAAGGCGCAAAAGACAACTCTAAAGCGTGAGTTTACCCTCTTCCTCCCTTTACCTCCCTCCAACCGCTGATTTGTCTTTTTGCAGTGCAGCAGCCGCCGACAAGAAAGCAGAAGCCGAACGCAAGAAAGCAGAAAAAGCCGCCCTGCAAGCCGAAGAAGACGCATCCCTACCCACAAAGAAAACCGGCAACGCCAAAACCGCACAAAAAAAGTCTCGCGGGCTGGATCTCTCGGGCCTCGACGGGCCATCCTCTCTGTCCGCCCTGTCTGCGACCGGCATCGACAATGCGCTCGACGCACTATCCCTGACTTCATCGGCCAACAACGACAAGATCGACCGTCATCCCGAACGCCGCTTCAAAGCCGCCTATTCGGCCTACGAAGAACGCCGCTTGGACGAAATGAAGGACGAAAAGGGTCTGAGGAGACAGCAAAAGATTGAGCAGATTCGCAAGGAGTTTGAAAAGCATCCTGACAATCCCTTCAATCAGGCCAACGCTTCTTACAACAGCACCAGAGAGGATTTGCAGAATATCCGCGACAGCGAAAAGGCAAAGATTGAAAAGAGACTCGGTGGACCCTGATTTTTTTTTTGAAAGAGGAATGATGACGGAAAAGGAGCAAAAATTGAGGTTGGCCTTTTGTCATTTTCATGGGAAAACGAAAGATCCGACCTTTTACGATACCCCCCCCACCCTATGCATAAATTAGATGAGCGAGCTGGATGCTGAACCTGCAGCTGAAATGAACATGCCCGACTCGCTAGAGAAGTTGCAATTCGTCGATTGTTTCAGTGACTGTCGAGATATTCACTGAGTGTGGCATGCTGGCGGTGTGCACTGTCTGATGGCCAGACGCTCTCACAAAATGGCATCATAATCGATACAGATGGATTGTTCTTTAACAATATCCGATATGGTCTAGTGGCTAGGATTTCTCGCTCTCAAACTGTTCGACAAGAACGACCAGGTCCGAGGAGGCCGGGGTTCAATTCCCCGTGTCGGAATTTCTTCTTTTGCTCTTTTGTATCTGCTATTCACTTCTTTCTTTTTCGCAATCTTGCAACCTCCATGTCTTTTGTTTGCTCTAGTGTGTTCGATCATTAGCAAAAGACATGGATCTACCAGAAATTTGTTGTTGCGTGAATGGGAAACAAGAGCAGAAATCGGAGATAAAAGACACAAAATGTAAATTGTAGTTGAGTACATGAAAAAGGCTGATACCCTTTTTTTTAAGTCTATCCGGAAAAAAGAAGACATGTACTCCTCCGCGCTATGCAAATTCGAGAAAAAACCAATCTCAACTCCAAACCCCCGAGTAATTTAGTTTTTGTACATGTAAAGAGTGGAAAAAAAGGGTGTTGGTACAAAGTTCGATGCGCGCGCTCGGACATCAAACACGAGCTGGCATGCCAGTCTGGGCAGCAAGCATGGCATCAGGACCGCGCTTGCCAACAGCCAAAGGACGAGGTGCACCAGCAGCAAGTCTTTGGGCGACAAGCTTAGCAGCGCGCTTGGGGAACCAGACACGGCTGCCGAGAGCCATGGTGCCGGTCAAGAGAGCCAAAGCACCGGCTTGGTGAGCAGATGCGAGAGGAATGGGGACCATGTATAGCAAAGTCGAAATTCCCAAGGCGACTTGAAGCCAGACGAGGTGAACTACACCGCGCATTCCTTTCTTTGCTCCGGGGGTCATGAGAACGCGAACGCGGGGGTTGAAGCGGGTGTAGGCCCAAAGAGCCATGACGGCTGTGAAGGTGGTGGTGGCCAGAATACGGTGGTCAAGCTGGACAAGAGAAGGGTTTTCGAGAACGTTACGCCACCAGAGATCAGAGTGATCGGGAACGTGGCTGTAGAAAGTGTCAAAGAGCTCCTTCTTGGGAGGAGTCAAACCAAGACCCATGTAGGGGAACTCATTGTAGATAAGACCAGCATCAAGACCGGCGACAAGACCACCAGACATGGCGGTGACAAAGACAAGGGCAAGGAGGGCACCAACGCTGCGACGGAAAAACTTGAGCTCAGGAGCCATCATCTGCTTCAGGATCTTGGACGACTCTTGCGGGTTGGCCAGAAGACGGTTCTCGCGGAAGATGGCCAAGGCGTTCCAGAACATGGCGAGGTAGCAGACGAAAGCAGTGCCCAAGTGAGCAGTGAGGCGGTATTGGCTGACACGAGGGTGGCTTCCGGGAGCAAACAAGTCATCCTTGAGACCACTTGCGACCATCCACCAACCGATGACTCCTTGGAAGCCAATCAGACCGCAGATACCAGTAAGTTTGAGAGCCATGCCAGCGGATACGCGACGACGCGCGATAAAGTAGGCAGTGGGCAAGAGGAAGGTGATTCCAACGAAACGACCCCACAGTCTGTGGATCCATTCCATCCAGTAAATTTGTTTGAACTCTTCCAATGTCATGCGGGGGTTCAGGAGCTTGAATTCGGGAGAGGCACGATAGAGAGCAAATTCGGATTCCCACTTCTCGGCGTCCATGGGAGGGAGAGAGCCAGTGACAGGTCGCCATTCGGTGATGCTCAACCTACGCAAGCACAAGTCAGTATCGGGAAGCCGTGGACCAGGAACACATCGAGTACGAACCCAGATTCAGTCAGTCTAGTAAGACCACCAAAGACGACGATACCAAAGACACTGGCAGCACTTGCCAGCAACCAGTATCCCACTTTCTTGTCCGAGACTTCGGGGAACGAGCTCTTTTTAGCAGGAGCAGCGGTCTGCTGGCCGATGGTCTTGCTCAGTTCGGAGAGAGACGAAGCGGCAGGAGAAGATCCAATGGTAGATTGCTGTCGCACTGGGGCAGGACGAGCACGGAAGGCATTGAGAAACGGCGTCTGGCGGATAGACTTGTGGGCAGTCTTGTAAGTCGTCTGAGCCCGGTTGTGCACGCTCTTGCGGCACACGAAAGCCTCGGCGGCATTGAAGGCCGGGAGTGTGCGCCGCAGGGCTCCAAAGACAGCCAACGGAGGTCGCATGCTGTTGCGTGTTGGTCTTGACAAGAGGAAAGAAGCAAACCAGGAAGTCGCAGAATCGTGAATTCATGAATCACGCCGCGACCAATGGTCATCTGGCGTGACTCCCAGCACTGACTTCCGCTGCCTGAACTAACCGTCTTGGGCATGGTCCCAGCCTCTCCACACAGTTGGACCCTGGATGTGTGTCGAGGCTTGAGCTTCCATTTTTTCTGACGAGAGCAGGAGCAGTGACCGCACCGACCATCCGGGTGGTTCGCGACTTCCTCTTGCGCTTTGGATATGTCATCCTGTTCTGATTTTTGCAAATCATTCTTCTCTTCGTCGCGTGTGGCTCATCAAGTCTCACACACACACACCCATCGCATCCCTCCAATCTCTTGCTGTCATTCGTTTCATGGATGCACGTGTTCCTCGGTCTGGCTTGCATCACTGTACCCAGCTACAGTACCCTGGACTGCGCCTGCCGCGCTGTCGTGCATGAGGTAGAGTCTGTGTAGCGTGCGTCCGCCTCATTCCTCAATCCCACTCTGCATATCTCCTCTGATCTTCTTGACATCATGGCCGACGATAACCATTTTTTCGGTGCTCCGTCGTCGTCGTCGTCGTCTTCTCTGCATCAAAACACTGCTTCTAATCCTCGCTCCAATATTCCCCGTCGTTCTCTCTTCAACTCATCGCCTAATCATTTTGTGCCTACTCCATCTACCCCCACTCCTGCCCCCGCCCTTCTCACCTTGGACTCGTCGCGCCCTCACGCCCGCGACTCTTCTCCCAGCCTGGATTCCCCATCATCTCCAGAGGACCATGTCCGTGCTACCGTCAACCGTCGGAGAATACCTCGCGTCGAAAAGGACGTGGATGATCCCACAGACCCGGCCAGCTCTACCCGCTACTCGGTCAACAGGCAGCAGAGCACTACCCTCACCACCCTTAGTCGTCTGTTTGCCGTCCAGTCGATAGCATCTCCCCCTGATAACCGTCCCTTGTCCGACTGCACACTCCCCACCGGCCCTCCTCGTACGTCCAAGACCCCCTCAGCTGCCGCATATCTGATGACCTGCCTTTCATGTACTTTGTACTGACTAGTTTCAGCCGTTGCTACCCGTGACACCGCACCTCTGCATGATCATCTTTATACGCGAGGTCTGCTAGGCGGTCGCCATTCAGATATTACTGTTCATGTCTTTAATTACCCTTACAAGCTCCATCGCCTCATCCTCGATAGAGCTACCTTCTTTTGTTCTGCCTTATCCGGCCCTTGGCTTGAAAGCAAGGCCAGCGAGATAACATTACACCCCGAGGATATCGACTCCAACATCACCCAGGTCTCTTTTGAATTAGCTCTGAAACGTCTATATGGCGCTGCTGTACCCGAGGAAGAAGATGCTGAAGCAGTCAGTCTTTTTGCAACCGCCTGTTGGTTGGAAATGCCTGACCTCATCGATTCGAGCATCGAGTCCATGTTGCGACAAATGTCGACTGCCACATTAGCTCCTCTGATAAAGTTGGTCACCAGCAATTACTATGGTCGATCTGGAGACAAGATCCTTGCATCCGCCAAGGCTATGCTGTGCCGAGATGGTTGGAGGATGCCGACCAAGTACTGGGATGGCATCCCAGGTGACATCATCCGCGAGATTGTTGGTGGTGACGGCTTCTTCATCAATGGCGAATGGGATCGATGGGTCCTAGCCAAGCGTCTTCTCGATCGTCACCTCAAAGCACTTACTATCGAGGCCGGCTTAGTTGATCCAGTCTCCTGGTCGAAAGTGCGAAAGGCTCCGGAGACTGCTAATCTCATGGCTGTTCGCTTCGATTCGGTCTATCGCAAGAACGCCACGGCAGCTGGTGCCGCGCCGGATGGATTGCATCGCTGGATCAGCCTATATACCCACCCAGATATTGAGCCCTTGCTGGTTCTCTTAGATGAGGGCATACATTACATTCATCTTGACTTCGAGCAGTTACAGTACATCAGAAGAGCTAGAGATGTTCTCGGACTTCCCATGATGCCTGACAAGGTCATTTCCAACGCTCTATGGATGCAAATGGAACTGCGACAGACAGTTCTGAATGCAAAGGATGTTGATATGGAGCTGGGATTGAGCGAGGGCGTAAGTGAGCTCAAAAGCCCGCATTTACGAGCTGCGTCCATGACAGAACCATCAGTCAAAGGTAAACAGAAAGTCGACAGTTCCGCGGACGAATTTGAGGATCTGGATGATGGGGATATCGCCTCCAACTCCTGGGACGGCAACGGCAAGCCTCGCAAATTCTGGATCCCGTCGGCAGATTGCAACATAGTTATGGGCGGAGCGACTGATCCTGCCATGACAGCTCCTTCATCGAACCGACTCTCTGCCACTATCCAACCAGAAGATGTACAATGGGCTTCTGACTTTGCAGCCAATCCTTCGGACACTCGATCGATACCGCAGATCATTAGACCTGATTCTGCTGCTGATTCAAACGCGTCTGAATTACGTCCGGTCAGTTACTCCCACTTTCCGCCCTTCAGATTCGCCGTCGAATTCCCAAGCCCTCGACTGCTCAAGGAGAAAAAGCGAGTATACAGCCGTACCATTTTCTACTGTGGTTCCTGGTGGAATCTGTACATACAAAAAGTTCGGAGGGGTAAGAATCCTCAGCTTGGAGTTTATCTTCATAGAGCAAAAGAAAGAGAATCAGAAGAAGCACTGGCCGCCGGTGGACAAAACTTGCAGAGTGCGCGTGTAGACGAACGAATCGGTCAGCTCGAGCGCGAAATGATTCTGCGCGCCGATCGTCGGGCAGAAGAACGCAGACGTTTACTGGCTCGGACGCGTAGTGGCGACACGGCAGATGCTGATGGTGCCGACAGTAGTGGCAGTGCGGAGCCTGATACCGGACTGACTGGCATTGATACAACTCCTCGGTCCCGTGGCCTTGGAGGATTTCGCAAGAGTAGTGAGTTGGAGGTCTTGTCCCGTTTTCCAACCAAACCCGCATACTATGACGAGCAAGACTCGGACATCGAAGACGAAGACCCCGAGATCGCAAAACTCACACGCAATGTTCGTGTGCCAACACTACCGCCTTATGTCGACAAACGTCCCACCATCAAGACGTACTTCAAGATATACTCACCCAGCAAGGGCGGCCGTATGCTGAGTGTGTACGAAAGTGCTCCAGACACATTCAACTTCAGTCAGAGCTGGGGATGGAAGAGCAGCACTCTGATGTTAGATGATGGCATGCTGGGTGATGAGGTCGACCCAGAAGCCGAGGTCCCGATGAGAGATGCAAACAAGTTACGATTTATGATTGTTATTGGCAATGTATGATTTCATGTCAGCGACAATGTAGGAGGATATCGGAGAATGCTTTAGCTCTTTTTCTTTTCTCTTCATCTCTTGCAGCGTTCATTCGATGGCAAGCGGCATGGCCTGGGGTTGCTTTTATCTTTTCTCACTCGCAATTCACCTTTCAAGACACCGCAGTCATCCAGTTACCGTACTATCTCTCTGCTCTTACTTTCACTGAATCGGATAGCTTTCGCTTACTTGAATACATACCTCTATTTCCGATACAATTGATCAGTTGCATTACCAGCAGAAGCGTTGTCACGTGACCGCCAAGAGTGTGATTGTTTTGACCTGACGGAGAATGTCAAAGGTCCAAGATGGCGCCACCCAAGGCACCACATGTATATTTGCGGGATAATCAACCAGTATGTGCATCATCTGCACGTTTCCAAACCATACATGAACACCCAGATCAACCAGGCATGAGACTGACAGATTTGGACCGTTGAACCTGACGGGTTCGTCGCCAGAAGGGCAGTTTGTGCTTTCGACACCTTTGTCGCCGCTGTCTATCGACCCTCTAGTGGATCCTGGACTCTAGCACATTTGACACACAACTGCGATCTGGCGCTGGCAAACCGTCAAGGGGAACAAAAGAGCAGGGACGGACTTGACAGTTAGGCTGAGCATAGTCTTTGTTGGGATGATGAACGTCACTGAAAGACTTGACGCATAGCATGACACTCCACTACATCCTATTCTTAGACAGCCAAGTTCTTCTACTAGGCTGGGCTACGCAGTGCCGCTCATCTGCTATAGGCTCTTGATGACGGCTCGAAAGAAGTGGGCGGTCTAAGATGTCTCACCTATGATGCTGAGGCATGAATTGCACCAACCCTCACAACAGTTCATGAAAATTCTGTTCGCAAAAGAGGCTAGCCCGTGTCGTTCTTCGATATGCTCACGCACGGAATCGTTCGCACAACTGGTCGTCTAGGCCCAACTTGTTAGCACTTTCCAATCGTGGATTGCTTGATTTGGATTCCTCGATTGCCATGAGCCGAAATCTCTTCTAGGGCTGGTCTTTTAACGGTCATACTGCTCTGGACGCGGAACAGGCACACAGCTTTGAGACAGACCCCTTGTGGGGTCATCAACTAATAAGGTAACCTGGGGGACGAACTTTGTTCATCAAGGGTCATCTCAGAGCTCGCGTAGATTGCAAGTGCTTTCAGCACATTTCACAGGTTGGTCTTGAACTTCTTCGATTCTCCTATAACATCCCCTCCTTTCAAGATTTCTCATGTGTACATGTATCTACGACGAGCACTTGCCAATGTATTTGTCGGAACACGAGACTAAGCTACCTAGCATTCATGACACAAGTGGAAGACCGTGTTTCCTGTGAAGGGTAGGACGTTGTGCAGATTGCAACGGTGATATCAAAAATCTCGACGCCACAGTCCAACGGCCTTCTAGATCATAATTCCGATTTGGCTTGGCCAACACTCTACAGTACGGTCGCAAATCCTACGTACGCAGCCAAATAGTACAATATAGGATCTGCAAACGGCGAACCGATTGAGATCGATATGGATTGTACGGCATCACGACCGGTGAAAGCGGCTTTCACTATCAATTTTTTCGCTGAAACATTCGGTCGCTCTGGTCAGTCTGCCTGGTATAAGTATTACCCTCGCCACGTAGCGGCATGCCGCAGCGCTACTCATTCACGCCTATCAATCAACCAAGATGCGTATCCTCGACGCTGCTGTTCCGCTACTAGCTGGCCTGTCCACGCTTGTGGAGGCTCAAAACGTTGACTTTAATCAAGTCTACTCTGTCAAGCCGCAGCTCAAGTCTGCGAGTAACAGCAAAACAGCAAGTTCGTCAGTTCAGACGTCTTCCATTGCGTCTTCTATTGTCTCGGTTTTGAGTTCTCGACATGCCGCAACCATGGTTCCTTCGGCGTCGTCGGCTTCCTCGAAAGCTTCGAGTTCTGCAAAATCAAGCAGTGGCGCCAAATCATCAAGCTCTGCTAAATCGAGCAGCGCCTCCAAATCTTCAGCTGTCTCATCTTCGAAGAAGTCATTGAGCACTACTCAAGGAGCCTCCAGCAAGTCATCGAGCAAGTCTTCTTCGTCTGCCAAGTCACCTACAACCTTGAGCACCAAGAAAGCCACAAGCTCAACAAAGCAGTCTTCTTCGATATCGAGCAAGACATCTTCGTCAGCTGCTGCCTCGACCAACTTGTGTCCCGCCGTCAACAACAAGGATATTACCGATTCCAAGGGCAAGACTTACACCATCAAGTGTTCTTCGGATACCAACGTTGGTTCTTTCACCAACAAGGCTGCCACTAAATCCTACGCCGACTGCATGACCGCCTGCGATGACACTTCTGGCTGCGTCGCATTCTCCTACGTTGGTGGCGATAATGGCAACGGGTCGGGTACTTGCTGGTTGAAGAACTCTGCTGGCAGTGCCATCTCTGCTGGCAAGAATTATGTCGCTGGTTTCTTGAAGACGAAGTCGACCTCTACTTCATCAATCAAGAAATCATCCTCGTCGTCTTTGAAGATCAGCACTTCGATCAAGAGGGTCACATCAGTAGCCAGTCAAAGATCAACATCAACCTCGACCAAAAAGGCGAGCTCGACCAAGGCTAAGCGTGCAGCTGCCACAACTT
Source organism: Aureobasidium sp. P6 (assembly GCA_003992365.1). NCBI lineage: Eukaryota > Fungi > Ascomycota > Dothideomycetes > Dothideales > Saccotheciaceae > Aureobasidium > Aureobasidium sp. P6. The sequence goes on along the minus strand of RZIQ01000008.1, from coordinate 193,316 downwards.
GCAGCAACGTTAACCAGATTTCATACAACTACGCTCCCAATCCAAACACACCCACACAGTTCTTGGTCGACTCATCTTTGGCTGCACTGTCTGCTGCCGAATGGTATCCTCCTGCTGGATACAGCACCAGCTTCACTGGTCAATATGCTGCTCTCTTTGCCAACAACTATCTCGGCTACCAACAACTTTCCGCCTACGACCCCGATGCTTGTGCTGCTTACTGCAATGCTCGCTCCGATTGTAACGCTTTCAACATCTATTTCCAACGCACCCCCGTCTTCATCCCCGACGATTCATGCCCGAACCCCAATGCTGGAACGCAGGTTACTTGTGCTCTCTATGGCACCTATGTCGATAACTCTACCGCTCTGAACATTGGACAGTACCGCAAAGATTTCATGGTCGTCATCCAGGGATCCAACGGCTACAATCTCAATCCTGCGCCTGCTGCAGTGACTAACTATCAGGGCCCCAACGCCCTTGATGCTGTCGCCTATTCCAACAGTATTTTCCTGGGACAGAAGTACTTTACAAACTATGACGTAACTCAGTGCAGTGCTTTGTGTAACAGCTATACTGCCAGCAGCAAGTCGAACAGCCAAGGCTCTACATACACGCCTTGCAACTACTTCAACGTCTTCAACCTCACATTGAATGGACAACCTCAGACCATGGGATGCTACCTGTTCAGCACTTCTAGTGCAGCTACCTATGCCACCTACAAAACTGCACAGAGCTCTAACGGTGTTGTGTACAATTTGACAAACTCTTATGGTTATGCACTGTACCCTCAGGATAAGGGCTTGACTAGCGTCACTTGGACTCCTGCACCCACCGGCAAGGCTGCCTCCTGCTCTTCTCTTGGCAAAGCTGGCGATTCGTACATTGACTACAACAGTGTCAATTATACCCTTGGCTGTGGCTATGATGTGCAGTATGCTGCTGATATCGGCAACCAGACCACTCCCGACTTCTATTCTTGCTTTGCTATCTGTGACAGCGGCAAATACCCTGGATGCAACGGTTTTGCTTACTTGGGCAACACTTGCTACTTCAAGAACCTGAAGGGTACCACTCGCACACCCCAACTGAACAACTACAATGTCGATATGGCTTGGCAGCCAGCTTCGTATGCTGGCTTCAATGCTTACACTGTCCCCGCAACCATCAGCTACACCACCACGACTACTGTATGGGCAGGTCCCGGAACCACCACTTCGACCTCAATGAACGGTGCTACCGGAACAGTATATGTGAAGACCCCTGGCGCTGTTCCGGCAGCGACGACCACTACCTATGTCACTGTCACAACCGATCTCGGCACTGCATCGACGATTGCAACACAGACAGTGGCTCCCAGCAACGGCGGCTTGACTGGTACCGTGTCAATTACCTACCCCACTGCAGTTACCACCTGTGGAAACAAGGGTGCCTCGGTTGGTTTCTACGACAACATCTACTCCGGCCTTCAAGGTGTTCCTTCATACACCGACTACAAGCCTGAGGCATTCAAGACATCGACGCCCTACCCTATCGCCACTGGTGTGTCGTATATTGGTGAATACAACGGCCAAAATGCCGCAGCCACCATCTATGGGAAAGGCGTGTCGAGCAGTAGAACTCAGACCCTCATGCTCAACCATGTCTTCTACATCTTTGCCGGCCACGGTACCGGATACTATTACATCAACTTGCCCAATTCCGATGATATTACTCTCCTCTGGGTGGGTCCCAACGCTTTGTCCGGATACACCCGTGCCAACGCGCAGTTGTTGCAGACCTGGAGTGCGCCTGCCCCTGCTACTCTTGGTTTCTTCTTGAACGCCAACACGTACACGCCCATCAGAATCCAATGGGCGAACGGAGGCGGCATTGGTAACTTGATGTTTACCATGTGGGGACCGGACGGCTCTTCCATCTTGTCCACTAACGCTTCTCCAAACTCCAATGCCGGATACATGAGTCCTAATATTGTCATGTGGCCTTGCGATTCTTCCATGGGATCCAAGTTCCCTGCTTTCGGCCGAGAGACTTAGGGTATCTGGGTTTCCTTTGTTTTCCCAAAGCTTTAATTTCTTCTCTTCTGTATAGGTCGCCGACTTTTTGTTATTATAGATAGTATTCTTCTCATTGCTCTCGATCTATAATATCTTTCCTCTTCGAATCACTTCACTCCACTCAACTTTATTTTACCCTGTGCTTGTCCATCCACTCTTCAACGACACCTCTATAGTCCTCAGGCCTATACGCACAAAAAATCTCCCTCCACCCTCCCTTCCGTCTATTCTCCACCCCCAGATCCCTCAACAGCATATCCAAATACGGCACCGCATCAAACACAAAATCCGGGAAACGGCTTCCATACCCACACGTGTACCTCCATCTCCCAAATCTCGCGTGCAAGATTGCAGTCTTCTCGACTTCTGCAGACGATGCAGGGATGCGAAGAGGTGAAGAGTTGGACAGGTAGGACGTTATCCAGAGTGCTTGTAGGGACGCGCATAAAGGTGTTGAGATTGTGGTTATCATGCCCGCAAAGGCTATGTCGCGAGTAGTACCCAGTACCTGGCTCGGAGGCGCCATGAAGCGGTACAAAGCAAACAGCCGGTTCGCGTTGTCGGCTGCTATATCGCCGCCCGGGATAGGTGTATCAGGTTGATCTCGCAGACTCGGGAACCGCCCGCGTCAGGATATCTGTATCTGCTTGATCGAGCAGTTCCTGCGTTTTCGGACTCAAAGGACCTTTACTAGGAAGACCTAGTTCCGTATCTATACCGTCAGGTAAAAAGCGGATAGCCGGTCGCGCTTTCCAGCCTATCGCGCACACAATCGCATCAGTCTCGATCTCCGTCCCATCACTCAATCCCACTTTTCCCTCATCCAATCTCTCCACATCAGCAACATGAACCTTAACCGTCCCCTCCCTCACCAATCCCAAAAAAATCACCCTCGAAATTCAGAATCCCCAATCCACTCCCCGTCCAAAAAAGCCGAAAACCTCGGTTTCAGTTTTTGCGTTTCTGGGTGCTTGTCATAGCCCATCAACGCATTAGCGTCGTTACTCAATACCCACCAGAACGCCGCTACGAGTTTTTTCTGCCTATCCATGACGAGCGCAGCAAGTTTCTGGTCCTGCCGAATCCGTCTTCGGCGCCCCAGATGCAAGGACTTGACCAGGTGAGAAGACGCGTGTGGACGAGTTTCTCCAACCAGGCTTTGAATGGTGTCACGTAGGGGGGTGCCATCCATCTTGGTCCTTGGCCTGATCAGCGGATGATGAGGTTGACAGGTGCGTCACGCATTGCGCAAGCGTATGCGACATCCCAGGCGGATTTTGAACCTCCTAGCACCGTCACTGATTGAGAGTCGTGGAAGAGCGTATCCGTGTGTTTCGGGAAATTGCGAGAGTGGATTATGAGACCTGATTTGCTGAATGCTTCTGCACCAGGAAAGGAGGGCATGAATGGGTCAGAGGTTAGGCCGGTGGCGACGACTAATTCCTGAGATAGCGATGGATGACACTTCCAGGTATATGTTCGCCAGCCTTGACACCATAAGTCTCTGAATCCATAGGAAAGTCTGGGTACTCGTACGTCCCGAGCATGTTGTTGGATTTGAGATCGGGATACTGGCGTTCTTTACTCCATACTCCGCCGATTGTCGATTGTGCTTCGAGAATGAGGATGTAGGGCGCAGGGTGAACTTGGAGGTATGTCGCGGCGACTGCGAGCCCGTACCATCCTGCAAGCTCAGAGTCGGTGTCTGGTATATCAATCGCGAGGAGATGTCTTACCTGCTCCGATAACGACCAGATCGTAGATATCTTGCATCTTTCTAGATTGAATCGCCGACTACAGATTCGACAGTCAATTGATGTTCGCGAGAAGATGAAAGAGGAAAACAACAATCAATATTACCTCAACAATGAAGGATTCAAGCAATTAATCTGAGCATATTGGCCTGCAGCGATAGGGCTGTGCTGTCGTTACACAACCACAACTTTGCTAGCCTTACCACATATTTGTCGCCTCATGAGAACAACAGTATTGTTGTCTACACTTACATTATGGTTAGAAGTATAGGTCAATGTCAGAAGTTAGTTCATTAGATTTGTAGGCCAGAAGAGAGAAATTAATGAAGGTTAGTGTCCCAAGTCGCCTTAGGAGACCTGCATGACGAGACTTGGCGGTGATTTGTGCATACTATGCATAAATTATTTGTCGAATGCACAATAATGCATATACGTGATCGAACAAAATGTCTCGACAGAAAGGCCCGCGAAAGGTCAACGACGCAGACCCGAAAAGCAGAAATACTTCTTTCAAACAGGAAACCAGTGCTTAGTCGGAGTCGAATCCTGCGGCTACACGACTCTCTTGCACGAAGTCTTCAAGATCCTTCATGAATGCTTCAGTCTGTTCAGCCAGCAAAATGTCCTCCTTTGTCATGACTGCGGAAGAAGGTCAAATTTCCAGTAGTAGCAGCCCATGATTGAGGTACTGGATAAATCTCGAATGGATAGAAAGAGTATCCGAACGGCTTGGTTCCGGGAATCTTGTATTCCATCATGTTGTGCGGATTGCCATTGACGCCAGGAGTGTAGAACTGCATTGAATTCAGTGATGTGTAATCTACAGATGGTGATTCACTCTTACGATGCGATAAGGCCAGAGACATGTGGCTACACAGTTGCTGAACCAGTACAGAGAGACAGACTCCAGGATCAAGGATAAAGGTGGATCTTGATCGGTCCAAGCGAGAAACTTCTCACCAATCCTGGCCATATCAGTTTTTTGTACATGGGATCGCTGCATGACACATACCAGGCCAATAGGCTGACAGGGTTGCTAGCCAATACAAAGCCGATGGTGCTAGGCTTGGTGGCATGCTCGATAGCGTATGCACTGCCAGTTCGAAGGAATTCGCGCGCCCTCATGAGGCCTGTCTTCTCGGCTTCGGTAACTTCGCCAGAAGTAATCTTCGGTTCGTCTTCCATTATGCAGAAGTTGACTTGAATACTTCGTCAGCTTCAGCTGAGCTTGCATTGCCGCAGGATGACTCACTGTGTATTGCTGTGAAATATTAGCATCGAGCTTCGCCCAGCATAGAAGATTGAGGGGTACTTACCCTTGCACTCATCATGCTTTGCAGCCATGACTCTAGCGACCTTGCTTCCAACATCGCCGCCTTGCACCATATACCCATCTTGAAAGCCTAGGTTTACCATGAGCTGATTCATCAACCTCGCAACATCCTCAATGCCAAAGTCACATTCAATAGGAGGCGGACTGGAGAAGGCATATCCGGGTAGCGATGGTACAATGATATGGTACGGCAAAGTCTCGAGGTTGTCATACTTCTTCCGCATCTTGTCCATCAGAGGGAGGAACTCCAAAAAGCTGCCAGGCCAGCCGTGCAGTAAGATCAGAGGTATGGCGCTCTGCTTCTTGGACAACATTGCGATATAATGGACGTGAAAGTCGCCAAGGTTGTCGTCGATGGTCATGTGGAAGTGGTCAAAGGTATTCATGTGAGCTTCATGCTTGCGCCTGGCAAACTTATCAGGCAGAGCATTGCAGCATCAGTCAATGTCGACTCACCAATCGAAAGTATGCTTCCATTCTTCTACAGCGTTTACCAACCAGTCACGTTGGACTCCGTAAGTGCGCCTGCCATCGCGAGTGCTGCTTTCGAATGTAGATTGTGCAATCGGTGTCATATCCAAGAGAGCTTCGAGCTGCTCGAGGTCGCTACCAGGAATACGAACTTTGAAAGGCGTGGATTGAGGATGCTTCGTTTGGATTGGGAGTGAACGATCCATGTTGGATTGCATTCGACCGAAAATCTGGATGGTCGTGTCCTGATTGTGTGTTTTATGAGGACAGGCTTGGTTTGAGTGATGAGCTGAACTGACGAGACAAGTCGATCGACCCCGCTTCCTGTGAGGAAAGAGCTTACTTATATCACGAGGAAGCTGCGACGGAGAGTGTCATCTTGCTGATGCTTTCCGTCCACTGATAACTACCGCAGTGTTGTGCAGCATTAGTGCTTATCTCACTGACCTTCGTGCTGCTTTCTTAAGCAGCCTTACCGTTTTCTGTCTAAACTGTGGACTTTCTCTTGCTTGGAATATTGCAGAGTTTGGTCTCAATCACAATATCTCGAGCAAAGTATATTGTCTGCTGGCTTAGTCGCAGTCTCGCAGATTATCCTCACTGCCCAACATTTTGTCGTTTCACACATGCAAGACCTGCTCCCTTCCATGCCGTCCAGAGGTGAAAGTGGTAATGGCTACCGTCGACATTGATATCGAACAATTTCAGAACTTTACCATTGCGATTAAGGAAGAGATGACAGGATGCTTTTGACTGCTGATTCAGCATACATAGCTGTGCTTGGCACAATTTGAGGTACCGTTATTGCCGTCCTATTTCCGCCAGAGCATCACCACAGCCCAGCCATGGCCCGGCGAAGCCAATCATATTCCTGAGCTCGCGACTCATCCTACAGCTATGTGAGATCCGCGGAAGGATTCCATGGAGCCTTCAGGCTTAAGAAGTGGACGGGGTCCGCTACTCAAGTCGCCTTCGAAATCACCTCCTACCGCACACAAAAATGGCCACCCATCAAGAAGAAAAAGTATCGCGCCCAACTACAATCCACAACTTCCGTGATATCTCTACCCACGTCAATGCTATCAAACCTGGTCTCTTATTCCGAGCCGGCAACACTGGTATGTGATCCCGGGCTAGAAACATATACATCTGATTGACGCGCTCAGACACTGCGAGCGATGAGGATCTCACCTATCTTCGCGAGAACCTCGGGATCAAATCTGTGATAGACCTTCGTGGCATGTGAGCCTTCTCTCTTTCTGACACACGAGATATCATGTGCTGAACGAATGCAGGCGGCCATGGCCGATGATTCATTCATCGATGGCGCCTGGTAACCACGATGGCGGGTACATCGCGCAGTGCCCAGATAAGATAGCTCATATCCGTGTGCTTGGTCTGAATTTGCACTATATCTCTTTGCAGAGTCGTCAAATGCTCGACAATCTATACAGTCAATCCAGCTGGCTCGAAAGAACGAAAGTCATGGCTCAGATCACTTTTACGCCCGTGGCTGGTGTAAAAAGCTACACCAAACTCCTCGAAACGCAAGCCAGTAAAAACCGCACTTTCATTCATGAGCTAGCCATCGACTTGTCGTTTATGCAAATGAAAGCTTTGTTCAAGGTATTAGCGAACCCTCGATCGTTCCCAATCATGATAATCGACAACTGGGGTCGAGGCTTGGTGTCTTTGGTCATATGCCTGGTATTGTTTCTGCTTGATGCTGACGAACATGAAATGTCTCGAGATCACACGCAAAGTGATCAAGAGCTGGCCTCCTCACGACAAGAACGGTTGGAAGAGCTCAGAAATCAAAATCTACCAGATGAGTGGGTTAATGCCATGCCCGAGTACGTACGATTTGTCGATAAGTACTTGCAGACCAAGTATGGTGGTATTGAAAAATACTTGACGACTATTGGACTTGATGATACTGACATCCAGAGCATCAAATCTGCCTTACAGTCTGACTCAAGGGTGCGCGAGAAGAAAAAATTGCTTGTGGATGTGTGAGCATGATCACTGTCTCACAACTGTGTGTGCATCAGACCGCCTTGTTTTCTGAGCAGCTCTCCAGTGGAAGTGTGTCCTTATATGGTCGATTTTGCAGCATCATCCTGCCATCGCGTTCGGGCAGTCCTCTTGTTTACAGGACATCCAACCTCACAGCTTGCCCAGCGCCTTCCTCGACATGGACTCTATCATCTTGGACATATAACATTCGAAAGAACTTGCGAGCCATTGGATACAACAATTCATCAGGACCGAAAAGGATACTTGGGCCGATTGTCAAGGGGGACTCCGTATTGGGCCGATTGTCAAGGGGGACTCCGTATTAGCCGCTTTTCTTTGTTGAGGAAAAATCGTAATCGTCTTACATTCCGACCGTATTGCGTACTAGCTTCTACATCATGATCGCTTTGTTCCCCACACGTGGTCATACGGTCATTACATACCTTTGCCTTGGTTGCTAAGCATGCCTTGCCGCCCCTTGCTTTAGCTTTTGTTGTCGTTCAGATGTAACCTTTGTCTACCTGATCAACTTCCCAGCAACGATCACCAAAACTCACGTCTGTCAAATTCATGTCGACTGCATCATGGCTCTAGGGATCCTCGAGCCCAAGGCGAAAAAAGTGCCAGGAACCGCGAATGTGCTGGATCAAGAGTGGAAGCGAGATCCGACATTAAAGCGTGACAAGACTGGCAACATCATTCTGGTCCCTCAGCCGAGTGAAGATCCGAATGACCCACTGGTACGCCTCTTCTGTAGATTCGTCGTCTTGATGTGTGGACTGACGGAGAACACAGAACTGGCCACTTTGGCAGCGCGATCTTATGCTTTTATTGCTTTGTGTCGTCTCTGCGATCGCAACCACCGCATCACCGTTAGTGGCAGCGAATTCCGTCGTCCTGGCCGTCGTGTTCAAAGTCAAATTCCAAGACGCTGCATTGCTTACCGCATATCATCTCTGCGGAGTCGGTGTCGCCAGCTGGCTGTTCGTCCCTCTGGCCAGGGTATGGGGAAAGCGACACGTCTTTCTACTCGGCGCTTTGCTGATGGTGATTTCCTCCGCCTGGGGTGGCTCGACGCAAAGGGGTCTGAATTACAAGAGCTTAGTTTGGGCCAGGGTCGTCCAAGGAATTGCACTTGCGCCTTTTGAGTCGCTTGTCAATGATTCCGTGGGAGACTTGTATTTTGTGCATGAGAGAGGGTTCCGTATGGCATTCACCAATGTCTGCTTGTTCGGTGCTGCTTTTCTAACACCAGTCTGCGGTCAGTATATTTGTTTTCTTGATCTCTGCGAAGGAAAACCCTTGGCTGACATGACTGCACAGTCGGCTTCATAACGTCAGACAACGACTTGGGCTGGCAATGGTCCTTCTACTTCCTCTCCATATTCATGGGTGTAGGTCTCATCCTTCTCTTCCTCTTCTTGCCAGAGACAAGTTACCAACGGCCCCGATACCTTCAACTCGACATCAACGTCGGCCCAGTCCCGTTCCACGACCCCATCCCGGCACCAGCCAAACACTCCTTCCTGCACAGTCTCGCCCTGTTCAACGGCCGCAAAACAGATGAGAGCTACATCAAGCTGCTCTTCCGCCCGTTCCCGCTGTTCCTGCAACCGGCCGTCGCGTGGGGCTGTCTGATGCAAGGCGTCATCATCGGCTGGACCGTCATCGTAGGCGTCATCCTCGCCCTCATCTTCCTCGGACCCCCTCTCTTCTTCACCGAAGAGCAAGCCGGCAAAATGTACACGGCCGCCTTCATCGGCAGCGTCATCGGCCTCGTCCTCGCGGGCATCTACACCGAACTCGTCACAAAATTCCTCATCCTCGCAAACAACGGCCAATACGAGCCAGAGTTCCGCATCGCCCTCGTCGTTCCCACCCTGCTCTTTTCGGGTATCGGGCTTTATGGCTTTGGCATCGCCGCCGCTGATGTCGAAAAGTTCGGTTGGATCGTCGTAGAGGTCTTTCTCGCTTGCATCACTATCTCCATGGTCATGGGCGCCACGGCGTCGGCCCAGTACTTGCTCGACGCCCACCGCGAGATTGCCATCGAAACGTTTACGTGCCTCATCATTTTCAAAAATCTGTTTTCGTTTGTCTTGGCTTATTATGCTTATACCTGGGTCTTGGAGCGCGGGTTCGAGAGGATGTTTGTCATTTTCGGGAGTATCGAGGTCGGCATTTGTTTAGTGGGTGTTCCCATGTACGTGTTTGGGAAGAGAAACAGGGAGTTTTTCTACCGGCATGATATTTTGAAGATGGCGAGATTGAGATGAAGGAAATGGCGAAGGAATTGGGAGTTGAAGCTTTGAAAGCATGTCTTTTTGGCTTTGTATGCAGAAGAAATTCACCATTCCAACTCTCCAAACATCTTTTCCTCTTGTTTCTCCACGGCTTCAATCACACCTTGCAACTTGTTGTTCAGAGACCTGACTTTCGTGTCCGCTTTGACCCTCGAGTAGAAAACCGGACAATCTCTGGAATCGCACTTGACTGCATCGCCCGCAGCCACGTCTGCACAACTCCTACATACCCTATCCAGATCCAATTTCTTGATTTCGGCAGCTTTGAGTCGGTCTCTCAACACCGCGAGCGTTTTCGCAGGCGTCTTTGCACATTTGGCGCAGAGCGGGAGGATGATTTGATTGGCTGCTGCGGCGATAGGAGCGAGCTTGACGCGGCAGACCACGCATGTGGAGACGGCCATATAGCTCTCCATCGTTTTTGCCGCGTTGGCATATGCTTTTGCTCCATTTCCACTACCGCCTACATTCCGCACGCGTTGGACTTTGGGCATCTCGTCAAACCAACCCCTGACATTCGCCCCGACGAGGTTGAAAATCCGTTCCAATGGCGGAATCAAGTTTTTGGAAATGTAGTACTCGGCGTCCAACTCCGCGTGTTCGTCAAAAAGCAGTCGTTCGGGCTCGACGCAGCGTTCGAACAATCTCGCGCCAGGCCCACCGGCGATAACGACATAAGGCACGCGTTCGCCGTATTGTGGTTCTTGCCGTGGATCCCTGAGCATGCGTTTCGTCGCAATCAATGCGCCAGGTGGAGGAGGTCCTTTGTCAGCATACGTCCCCAACTTGACTTCTCTCGCAAAACAGAAGTCCTGCACGCTAAACTTGCCAGTCATGATTTTGTGGCATTGAGACTGGAAGTACGCCTTCACTTGACTGAGATCGGAAGTTCTGAATAGCAACTTCAGAGCTTTTTCTTCAATCTTCTGTTCAGCGGGTGTACCGTCCCTCCTTACAGTCTCGATGCCTTTGGCGTCAAACTCCGGTTCTTGCTGAGAAGGAGATTCGTACTTAAACCCCACATAACGTTTTTTCGCAAGCAACACGCAAGGATGGTATACTTTTTCGAATTTGAGCTTGATAGGGCGTGGATTCATATCTGTAACTGCTTTTGCGATTTCGTCGCCAATTCTAAACGCTTCGTCTCGGCTGCGGCCTTTGAGGTAGACAAAGAGTGAGTCGGTGTCGCCGTACACCACTTCGGCGCCCCAGGAGGTGACGGAGTGGATAAGGGCTATAGCCTTTTCCAGAGTTTCTCGTCCGGTCTGGACGATAGAGTCTGCGATTTCTGAACATGGCATGCGGCCGGAAAAAGATGCAGATGTGTAGCCATAAGTCACATTCGCAATGAGCTTAAGCGCAAGCTGCCTATTGTTCAAAAGCTGCTGCAAAGTCTTGTCATCCTTGTCAACTTTCATGCCTGACTTGACCATGACTCTGGTTTCAAGAATCTCGCCCAGCATTTTTGCAAGCAGGGATTTGCGCATTTCGGGTTTGACGTACATCATCCCATTCGGCGAAATGTTGAGTTTGTCCTTTACGAGGTCGAGGAGGCCAGGCTCGCGTTTGAAGTCCGTGAAGCCCATCTTGTTTTGTCCTCGCCAGGGAGTGATGCGGCCGAGACAGGTCGAGTAACAGTAGTTGTACGCAATCATGACACTGGGGTACAGACTTTGAAAGTCAAGAACAAGAAGAGGACTGTTGTAGAATGCACTCTGGGGTTCCATGACTAGAGGCAGACACTCCAGAGCGTTTTGCTGACCGACTTGCTTTCGACTTGGAGAGACAAGGACAAAGGACTCTGGTTTGGCGATACGAAACATAAGTGACTCGACTTTGAATTGGGAGCCTCTGCTAAAGACACTGAAGAAGTCGACACCTAACAGACGTGCTTGCTCAGACGTCCGTGGAACCAGCTCATTCGCATCCAGAATCTCTAGGTCGAGTTGAACGCGAGAAATGAAATAATCCAATGTCTTGGCCAGATCTCGAGGCTTTGAGCTTTGATACCATGCGGACAGATCGGCAAAGGAGTAATGCGGAATGCGCTTATGGAGAAGATGAAAGACGACATTTTCCATAGTGTACTGCAACAGATTGAGTTCGCTGCGCATGGCACGCCAAATGTTGATCATATGCCTGCCCGTGATGCGAATGGTGGATGTGTGTTCAAATCCCCATTTGTCTGCATCCTTGCCAAAGCGACCATGAGATTGTGATTTGACACGAGAAAGCTCTTCACAGAGGTTGAACTCATATTGCAGACGAGCCCGCTCGATCAAGTAGCCCCATGATGAGTTGTGAACTTCGTAGCCGGTAAGAATATCAGGGTCGTACTCACGCACGATATCGACAAGGCGATTGAGAACATCCAGCTCGTTGTCTTCTTCTTCGACATCGACACCGACTTGTTTTCTCATGCGTTCAGCCAAGTCACCATCAGTGGAGAGCACAACGACTCCAACATATTTGTCATCGTACCCGGCATTACCAACAAGATCGGTGTCATCAGCTTTAAGAGACCAGACTACGCAAGAGACTTCGTCATGTTCTGGATCAGGAGCAAGATCACCTCTAGAATTGACGTGAACCTCGAGACTCATGATTGACATGTACTGAACCTCATGCTGCACACTTGTTGACTTTTTTCCCTGGGAGAATTTGAAACCGTGCTTGTTTCTTTGAGTCGGACCTTCAATTTGAGAAAGCATTGATTTGGCGCGTTTGAGAGTCTCTTGTTGAGAAGGAGGATGGTCAACTTCTCCGTCATCTTCTTCTGCGGCATCCTCAACTGTAGCATGCCTAGCACTGATCCATTTCTGCACATCTGAAAATGAAGGCGGACGAGTTTCAATCTCCCAATTTTGCAGAAAACAATCTTTTCTCCTAGCTTGGTGTTCCAGCTCTTCTTTGGCTTTGTCGAGAATGATGGGGACTTTTGCTCCTCTGGTAGCATCTGACTCACCAGTAGGGTCGAAATCAGGAAGAAAGGGGACGGTATTGCTTTCAAGCTTGAACTCCTGACCAGCGTATTCTCTGGCCCTTTCTGGTACGTCTTGCTCATCGCTGTAGAACGCATCTTGATATATAACGGGCGGCACGCCGTGTTCGATCATTGTGGTCGAGACTTCTTTTCTCTTTGGTGGTGTCTGACCGAAGATGACGACTCCATTAGTGCCTTGATCAAAAGCCTGACAATATGTCCCCGCCAACTTTCTGGCTGCTGCATTGATTGTAGGTTGCTTGGAGGGCGTGATATTGGCTGTGTACTTGGACCTATTCCAAGGTGACGATGAAGAGGAGTGGTCATGCCGAGATGGATTAGACTTGGCTGGCGTAGTCGATTTGCTGTGACCAGGCAGATCATCTCGCTGACTCAGGCGAAGCATAGTAGTAGGATCATGCGGGTTCTTGACAGCCGGATAAGACTGTGAGATGCGTGTCTGACTGTTGTCCTGGCTGTTCGGTAATTGCGTCGAAGCAGGGGGTAGATCGCGTAGCAGATCAGGGTCAAGGTCGTGGTCGAGACCAGACATTGTCTGAGACATAGTCACACAATCCTTGACCTTGAAATTCTTCCGTTTGATCTGAGCAATTTCTTTGAGCTGGTCTTGAGGGTCCTCTGCAAACCCAACCACCTTTCTTCTCTTGACAGGTTGATTGTCGTCGGTCATTTGTCGTTTCTCCCCCTGTCGCGAGTGGGTAGTCCGGTCCAGTCCTGGTGGAGCAAGAGACTGTTGCTTGTCTGAGGCTTGGGGAAGCGATGTTGTAGACATGGGGTCCGAGGGATCAAGAAATTGTTGAGCATAATGATCGCCATCGGGTCGTGTCTCATCATCAACCTCAGCGTCTGGCATAGCATTCTGGTTGGGATGTTGAGCTTGAGTCAAGGCAATTTCACGTGCCACGTCCTCATCAGACTCATACGACTGCTCGTCAGAGACCAATTGCAGTATGCTGGACTCATCCACAATTGCACTTTGCATATCATGCTCAACATCGGATAGTTTTGGGGTGATTCTGAAAGGTCCATCTTCAGCAGCAATTTGCCATTTCTCGTGAAACAATTCTTCAACACTCTCAAGTGTCGTTTGAACAGGAAACCACTCTTGGCGGGGCTTGACAAAAGTGTCAAATTCGAGAGCATCTCCTCCAAGCTTCTCGCGTTCGTCTTTTGCAAGCTCTTGGACGAGTTTTCGAAACTCTTGCTCGTGGATCCAGCCACCACTGTCGATATTTCTTGGATCGTGCGACATTGACACAAGGACTTCGGGCGGAAATGGGCTGCTGCCTGGATCAGTGATGCCCATGCGCTTTTTTCTTCTAATCGTTTCATCCCTCCATAAACCAGCCATGGATTGCACAAGCTTTTCGTCGGGCGCCAGGTGATTCAGACGCTCGACAAAGTCATGATGCAGAGGTCTGTCCTTTACTTCGAGTCTGTTCAAGATGTCTTGTACGCGTACGTCAATCTCGAGACTGCAATGACTCTGACGAGGGAAGTGGTCTGGGTGTAGTCGCTGAGAGTGTGGGACTGATTTGTCATGCCACTCATGGTGCGGGTTGACAAGGTCCTGGACATCAGGAACAGGGTGACGAAAGAAGGGATTGTCCGTGTCAATGTAGTTGCAGCCGTACAGGTTGAAGTCACACATCCATTGCGCAAGGAACTGCAGATGGCTTTCATAGGGCTGGAAGACTTGGTTCAAAATTGCGCCCTGATGGAGAAGATCGGACAGGCGGGTCATGTTTGCAGGGTTGAGCAGGTAGACCTTGACAAAGTACGTGTAGCCAACATGATAACCAAAGTAAGGGACACCCTTGACGAGGCTGATATGAGCGACGAAGACGGCTTTGGCGTCGGTCGTGTTTCTTCTGTAGGACACAGCAAGAGCACGATCTATGGACAGGCGAAGGGTGTTGATGTAGTCGTCGACAGAAGAGCGGTCGAGAGGGCCGGAGTATTCAAGGTAGAGATACGGGAATGCGCCGTGGATGTGCAGGCACACTTTCTGGCCAGTCTCGGTTGCGCCAAAGACACGGACGATGGGGACCTGAGGGAGGTTTCTTTGGGACAGCAACGACGCATCACCCCACAGCGGAGGGTCGAGAGAGCCCGGGTAGGCCTGGTAATGGTCGAGGCAGTTGAGTCGAACGCGACAGAGCACCATGGCGGGCCTGTATCGAGAGGGAGCGCAGGACCAGTCGGGACCTCTGCTAGCATGTTCGGACTGTTGGACGCATGCGACGCGTGCTTTTGGCGATTGCGACGTGGTTTGCCACTGGCAGTCGCGTGCAATCCATCGACTCTGCCTGGGCGACGCGACTTGGAGAAGGAGCACTTGAAGTTGCACGCGCGACCTTGCACAAGTGCGCACACGGACGCTCACAAAGGCTCACAAAAGTGCACAAGAGTGCATAAGAGCGGGGTGATGCACATCAGCCCTCACACAAGCTCGCGGATACGCACAACTCCGGCCCGAGCCATCGGCACAGCTGCAGTGCCCGAAGGCCATGACGCACAAGTAAACACTTGAAACAAACACCGCCTCGCTTTGAAACAAACGCCCTTTGCAGCCTGAATTCACTTTGGAGATAAGCTCGTCTTCAACGCCCAGTCAAGTCTGCAAGACGGACCTCCCTTCTCACTGCAGCCATCGTTATGGATATCCTACTGGCAAAAGTCACCCAGCAGGCTATGAACTATGCCATTCGTTCTGGTATAGCCATCACAAGCACATATGCCATCCGACAATGCACACGACTGGTCAAAACTGCTCCCAGAGGAGGTCAGCGAGAAGAGCTTCTAAATCTTCAGATCCGGTTAGAAAGCAAGATTCGCATCATTTCTCCTGCCATCGACATGATAGAATTGATCGCCGCTCGAGGAAACACTTCTCTCGAATCTGCCGTCGTTCTTACAAAAGACCTTCGCTGGGAGATCCAGGCCCTGGGCATTCGTCTGGCTAACGCTGCCAATCAAGAAGAACTGTATCGGCGCCAAAGTTCGAGAGCAAAGTCCAAGGAGCAGAATGAACTAGAGCTGCAACTGATCGTCTCGGATGTCAAAAGACTGCTGGCTCGTATTGAGGATGCTGTGCCGCTCATCAACCTTGCCATCACCACCTCAGGCGTCAACTTGTCAACAAATCTACCCGCCACTGTCTCGCCTTCTCGACTTTTGCAAGCAAGCACCTTTCTCACTGCAGCCGACTCTCAGTACACCGCTGCCCCTGCGCAGAATGTCCAAGTTGGACCAGTCTACACTCTCTCTGTCTACATGCTTTTTGCCAGCCATACCAACAGATCACATGACGAGGAAAGCGCTCGAGAGGCAACATGGAAGGAGGTCATTCACAAAGCCCGAGTCAAGCTTGTGCGCGTGCCGCTGGACAGTCTGTACAATCTGCCCGGGAAGCTGACGACCCCCAGCGGCGCACGTTATTTTCCCAAAGAGTTGCCTTCGGATGGCGCATCCGTCGAGTACGCCTATCAGCTGGTGGTTGTAGAAGACCTGGACGATGATCGAGTGCACACTTTTGAAGAGACCGAACCTCAGCCTGGCCCCTTTGAGGAAGTTGCTTTGGCGGGTATCAGAGATGTAATCCCCATCCACGAAATCTCCAAGATTTTTTACGCAGACACTGGCAAAATCCTCAACATCGGATCAGAAGGAGAAACAAACAATCCAATCCTTCTTCTCAAACGCGACATTCATGCAGAACCCCCTAGACGCATGATGGAGAGGAGATATACGGAAGAGCAAGAGGAATACGACCTTGAGGATGGCGAACGATCACAATCTCGAGACTGCCATGATCCAGACCATGATGAGCACGATGAGCACGATGAGCACGATGAGCAAGCACAGATCAACGCTCAAATTCTACGAGATTCAACACCACAACCCCAAATACAAGAATCAACAAGACCGGACCCTGACGCCCACTGGCGACTCCCACCAGACCTGGACCCAGAATGGATAGCCTTTGAAGTCTACGCCGAAGATCCCGACAGCTCGGATTCAGACGAAGAAGACTCCCTCTCAACGCCACTCCCCACCAGCATTCCTCAACCCCACCAGCAATCCACCGACCAAGACCTCAGCACCACCTTCTCAAACCTCAACCTCTCCTCCTCGCCCTCCTCTTCTCCCCCGACCCAGACCATCCGCACATCTCTCTCCCTCCTCGAAATGCTCATCCGCCTGACCGCCCTCCAGCAATTCCGCCAATCCAGCCACCTCTCCATCGAAGACGAGTTACTAAACTTCTTCCTCGAAGACTCTGCAACCACGGGTGCAGGCTCCAACACCGAGTTCCGCCAACGCGTGCGCCGCGATGCGAGGAGACGCGTCGGCTTTGACCCGTACGATGAGAGTCCGATCAAACGAAGGGGAGAAGAATATCTCGCGCATCCTAGAGCGGGGAATTCGCCGCAGAGGGAAGGCGAGGGCGAGTTCGAGAGGGGGTTCAGAGCTGGTAGTGAGTTTAGAGGTGGCAGTGAGTTTGGAGACGACGTCAAGCAGAGTGTCGAGGGCACAGGATATTTCTCTGGCAGGAGTAGTAGTGGAATGCCGTCTAGTCCTTCGCCGCTGGTCAGAGGTGGCTCGAGAGAAGAAAGTCAGAGTCCGTTCAGGGGTGTAACCACGCCCGAGTGGAAAGGACGGTCTGCCGTTTTGAGAAAGGGGCAAAAGATGCCCAAGAGTCCATTGGGGAGAGATGGGTCGATTTCTTGAGTTTGATTTTCTTTTTATCAGGGGGGTTGTTAGCATGGCATATAGCATTAGCATAGCGATGAGCGGATTTTGGCGTATTATTGATGAGTTTCACTTGCAATGGGGGCAAAGTCCCGGCCTGTACATCCGAGCACACTGTGGATCAGAAAAAAGACCGTGAATTCTACCGCTAATGATGAACCAGAAGAGAAAGAAATCAGCCTGTGAACTCCTCAGGTGCCCTTCCATCCTCTGCTGATAACCCACCAAAAAAAAAAGAAAAAAAGAAAAAAAAAAACACCAAAAATCCCAGCATTGGAATCGGAAAAAAACTGCTCACTCCCAATCCTCCTCGTCGCTCTCCTCTTCGATCTTCTTCTGCACGACCTTGTCCGTCTTTTCGTCCTTTGGCGAGCCAGCCGCACGGCTGGTGGTGCCGGATACAATGTCATAACTCGCATCCGAAGACGAGACACTCTTGATGTCTTCTTCATGTTGGGCGGGCGTGTCCAGCGTATCTCTTTTGGGGGTTTCTTCTGCCGCAGAAACGGGGTTTTTTTCTCTTGTGGGTGTGGCTGTCTTGTCTTCTTCTTCGTCGTCAGAGTCGTCGGAGCCCCATGTTAGGTCTTCGTCTGTTGATTGTGTTGCTCCTTTTTTTTGTCAGTATCTGCTGCAAAGAGAGTAGGAAAAAAAAAGTTGAAGATGTAAGGGGGAAATGGGGAGGAAAAACATACCTTTCAACACTTCTCTCCTCCTCTGCTCTTCCTCCTGAATGACCTTGCGCAAAAAGTAATACCTCGTCCAGAAGATGGCATAGTCCACTTTCTCTGGTACCAGTTTCTCCATTGCTCTCCTGAGCTCTGGGTATTTTTCCAGATCGGCGGCTATGGCGTCCGTCTGTTTCTCGGTGTCGAACGTCGCCGCAAACGGAGTGAATTCAGGACTATCGGGGTCTGCGGTGAAGCTCTGCGCAGATGTGTGGATGACGTGTAATTGGGCGTCGAATCTGCTGCCGTGGATGACTCGTTTGCCTTCTGCGTCATTTGTTTCAAAGAGCAGTTCCGACGACGACGAAGAAGAAGGGGCGGTCACGGTGACGGCATCACGGAGGAAGGACTTTATGTTTGTGCCGAACTTCAGGAGGGCTTCGTCTGCTGCGTCTTCTGCGGCTTGGATCCTGGCGAGGTTGAGGTTGGCGGTTGCGGCGGTGGCTTTGGAGCGGAGGAGCGAGACGAGGGTGCTGGCTTCTTTGACAATGTCTGCCGGAAGAGAGTCTGGTCTTTCTGGTGCTGCTGCTGCTGCTGTGGTTCCTGGTTGTACATCCTTCTCCTTCTTCTCTTCTGCAGCCGCAGTCGTGGTCTCGGGCAACGCAAACGTGGGATCCGAAAAGGAGGTATTGGTCCCCTCGGCAGTGTTGATGCTGATGTTCCTCGTCCTGTCAACCAGCGATTTCTGCAACTCTCCGGCTACCTTGACGGCTTGTTCTGAGCGCGAGGCATATTCTTTCTGGGCGTCCGAGTACAGTGACGAGGTCTGGGCTTTTGCCGTTGCGAACAGGCCGCCTAGACGCGCTCCCCAGGGCGAGGACGACACGGCTTTGAAGGCTTGTTGGAATTCGGTGTTGAGGTCTGTGGGTTGCTGGCTGGACGACGACGAGGTGGGTTGTGTGGTGCGGTCTGAAGGCAGGGATTCTTCTTGGATCTGGTCGTAGGCAAAGTCCATGGTTGTGGTTTAGAGTTCGGTTAGAGATGGTGTGTCGAGGAGAAGACGGTGGTTGTGAGAGGGTCAGGATGAGCTCGAGGGGTTCAAAGGTTGCTCACCGCTGGTGGGGTCGAGATGCTGGTGTCTTCACATGCAACCCAATTTTCGTGTCATTGACAAAAGCCATGTTCAAAATTATCACTAAGATCCATGGCTCATGGGGTTGTGGTCTAGTGGTATGACATCTTCTTAGCATTGCTCTCACCAGCACTACTGAGTGGAGAAGGTTCTGGGTTCGATTCCCAGCTACTCCATTTTTGCTCACTCATCACAGCATGGATGTGTTTTGTTTCGCTCAAGTATTTTTTGCATCATAAAGCCCGACTTTTCCTTTTCCTGAGTGAGTGTGGTGCAATGGTGCTTGTGATGCTTGCCACAGAGAACAGAGAAGGGACTAGAGATGCAATTAAGCCGAAAGCTGACTTGGCCAAATGCTAAAAGTAGTCACAGAGCCACCTGCTACTCTGGCAAATCTGTATCATCCGAGCACACTTCTTAGCATTTCAAGAAAATCTCAACGAGTTGTCTTCACAGTTGATCCCCACCACGTCGACAGTAATGCATTGTATTCGGTCTCGAACCGCTGGTCAAGAGAACGATCCTGATGCAAAACATGGCGCTTATCACATGTCTTGGCACATCCGAGACGCTCTTTCCCAACACGGTTCGAGCAAGACGCGACTTGTCTGATTGTTCTTACCCGAGTCTGCTCATCTCATCCTTTGCAATCACCTTCACAACTTGCTCCTTTCTTGAGGACTAGGTCGGAGATCCTTGAAGGTTCCGGACCGCGGATAATTGAGATGATACCGCGACCCGCATGATGGCGTTCTATAGTGAGGCTGTTCTGGCCTGCAATTCGCTGAGCCCTGGTCCAGAATAAGCAGATTGCATGCTCACAAGACTTTCTGCATGGCGAGGCTGAGAGGCCAGGCTGTGCCCTCGGGATGTGGACACTTCCAAAAACCAAAGGCCTCTCTCACCTTCATACTCACCCTTGTCCATCTTCCGTATTCTCGTCGAGTTTGTCTTCATTTGTTCGAGCGTAGCCCTGCTATCACGCAAACTTCCAATGTCATCTGATCCGAACAACTACACTGTCGGCTGGATATGCGCTGTCGAGACAGAGTACACAGCCGCCGCACTCTTTCTCGACGAGACGCACCCTCCACCCCTCATTACCTCTCCGAACGACCCTAATCATTATACATGCGGCACCATCGCAGGTCATAATGTCGTGATGGCGGTATTGCCTGATGGCGAGTACGGCGTTGGATCGGCTGCAAGCGTCGTCACCAACATGCTCCACAGCTTTCCCAATCTGCGCATCGGACTCATGGTTGGCATTGGCGGAGGAGCTCCAACCTCCGAAATAGACATCCGCTTGGGCGACGTTGTTGTCAGTTCTCCAAAGGATGGGCATGGTGGCGTCTTCCACTATGACCTCGGAAAGACTATCCAAGGACTAGGCTTCAAGCAAACAGGTTTCCTCGACCAACCATCCCCAGCGGTGCGCTCAGCTTTGCCTGGATTGAAGAGGAGATACAGAACGGAAGGTCACCAGATCCAGGAAAAGATTGACTCCATATTGAGTCTCTGGCCACGGCTGAAGAGGAGAGGCTTTGCAAGACCAAGTCCGGAGTGTGACCGGCTTTTTGCGTCTGATATAGTCCACCCTTCGGACCCCGAAGTCCAGTGCAAGGAAACGTGTTTACAACAACCGTCTAGCACAATTGTACGTCAACCAAGAGAGGCTGATGAAGACGACCCAATGATTCACTACGGCCTCATCGCCTCTGGCAATCAGCTCATGAAGGATGCTATTCTACGCGACAAGTACGCCAAGGAAAAGGAAATCCTGTGTTTCGAAATGGAAGCAGCTGGACTCATGAACCGATTTCCCTTCATGATCATACGTGGTATCTGCGACTACAGTGACAGCCACAAGAATAAAGATTGGCAAGGATATGCAGCAATGACAGCAGCTGCCTATGCCGCAGATCTGCTCAAGGAGATACAGCCACGAAGAGTCGAGGCGGACGATAGACTTGTGGTGGCTGTCGAAGGGCGTGAGTAACATGAGACTGCAGACCATGGCTCCATGATATGACCTGACACATGCTCAAGTCTCAAGTGATGTTCGCAACGTAGCTGTGTCAGTTGCGCAGCTAGAAGCTTCCAGGCACTCCAACGAAATCATCAGTTGGCTTAATGCACCGGATGTCTCAACGAACTACACCAGGGCTCAAAACATGCACCATGCTAACACAGGTCAATGGTTCCTCGAGAGTGACCAGTTTTCACGATGGAAACAAGGTCCAAATTCGTTCCTCTGGCTTCATGGACTGTCTGGTTGCGGCAAGACAGTTCTCAGTTCGACCATCATTCATCACCTCACTGAATTGCAACTCGGCCCGGTGATCTTTTTCTACTTCGACTTCAGCGACTCCAACAAACAAACTTTCGAGTCAATGCTAAGATCTTTATTGTACCAGCTATATCGGGAGTCCCCAGAGGCTCAGAATGCATTACGGATCTTGTATGAGTCGCACAAGCGTGGATTGACCCTTGAGGCGATGAAGAGCACTTTGCAATCCATCCTGTGCAAAATCAGAAATGTCAACATCATCATTGATGCACTGGATGAATCACAATCCTTGGACCAGCTTGTGCAGTGGTCAGAAGATATCCAGGATCCGAGATCTGGAGGGCTGCGGCTCTTGTTCACTTCTCGTACGCAAGTCTTGAAATGGTCACGCCATGACCAAATAATGTCGATCCAGTCTGACGGGGTCAGCAACGACATCAGTGCTTATGTGCATGCAAGGATACATAGCAACGAGTTTGACCATTGGAAGGCGCAGCCTAAAGTCCAAGATCAAGTAGAATCTGCGTTGTCAGAAAAGGCAGATGGAATGTACGTAAACTGACTTCTTGCGACATGTCAGCCGTTAACTTAGACTCAAGGTTTCGATGGGCTACACTCCAGCTAGATGCTCTGAAAGAGTGTTATAGCATTCCCGATGTAGAATCCGCATTGGCGAAAATGCCTAGGACATTGAATGACACTTATACTAGGATGCTAGAGACTATTTGGGCTGGCCCGCATGGCCAGAGAGTCGTCACAATCCTTCAGATGCTAATGTGGTCAAGATTTGGTGTTACTCTTGAGGCATGCAACGATGCAATTGTCGTGAATCTAGATAAAGACCCAGTCTTCACAGCCGAGGACAGGCTCTTCGATCCAAGAAAGGTGGTGACTATTTGCTTTGGTCTGTTGACCACGTACTACGATTCATGGACCGCCACATATTATGTCCGATTCGCACACGCGTCTGTAGCAGATTACCTTCGATCAAATGAGGCGATTGAACCATTCAAAAACCAGCTAGTCGAAACCGTTGCGAAGTTCTCACTACTGCAAAAGGGTCTGGCATATACACGTTGTCTGAGCCGGTCAATTTCCAATCCGAGTCTTGGAATAGAGCGGCATCGTGGATGGGAATTCTATCCGCTTGCTAAATGGATCCAGTATACCTGGATGGAGTATGGAGTGCTTCTCGAATCTGCAGATGAAGCGCTTGCGCTGCTTCTCGGCTTCGTCCAGATGGCCGATCTGCCGCAATCTGCACCGATGTTTGCCTACTTGATTCGGTCCGAAGAGAACACCGAGTCGGAGAAACGGTGTTCACTCTACCTCGCCGCTCGGGCTGGTTTTACGCGGGTTTTCAGACAGCTCCTCAAGGACCAGTTGCGCAACAGCGATCTTGAAACACATCTCGGCAGGTTTGGCGTGAAATCAGTCAAGAATAATGACACAGACCTACAACTCAGGTCGCACTCCAATCAGAGCAGGGGCGCGATTATCGATCTGCAGCACGAGCACGAAATCAATGGCACGATACTGGAAGACCTGACTGCGAGTAATGCTGAGTCGCTCTGGGCAGGCAGACGCGCCGAGAAGAATCGACCGAAGACTGATAAGCTACAACTTCAGCTGGATGCTTCATTGGTAGTGGCAGCATCGAGAGGTCACCTTGAGATCGTTCAAGAACTACTTGCCTACGGTGTTTCCGCTAGTGCTGTGGATGGTGGACGCAGTGCGTTGCAGGTTGCCGCCTTCATGGGTCACGAACAGATCGTCAAAGTTTTAGTTGAACACGGGGCTGCAATCAATTTCTTCAAAGAGGGAGCGTCTCGAGGCACTGCTCTGAAAGAAGCTACTGGCCGTTGCAATGTTACAATGGTCAAATTTTTGCTGGCACATGAAGCTGATGCCAACATGGTCAGCGGATTTGACGGCTCAACTCCACTGATTACAATATGTGCGAAGTGCGATGATTACCTCGTTTCAGATGACGACATATTAAGCATAGTCAAAGCATTGATTGCGCATGGAGCTGACGTCAATCTACGAGCTCGTTTTTCGTCACCACTAGCCCTGGCTTCCAGAAACAGTATAGAGCTAGTCAGAATACTCGTCAATGCAGGCGCCGACCTCGAAGACGATGATTCGTTCTCTGATGCTTTGGCTTCAGCAGTCACCCATGAGCGAGAAGATATTATCCATTTTTTGCTTGAAAAAGGTGGAATCCATCATACCAACGAATGCGAGAGGACGAACAGGACTAGAGCAATGATAAAGCCTTTGAAGATCGCTGCTTCGGCAGGTTATTCAAGAATCGTGGAGATTCTGCTCGATCGTGGAGCAGATGTGAACTTGACAGACCTGTATCCTTGCGCTTTGACTCAAGCTATCCGCAATTTCCAAGATGAAACCGTAACGTTGCTTCTTGCGCGCGGCGCTAATGTCAATGGCAGTGGTGAACAACACTTTTCCTCACCACTACAAGAAGCCGCTTACATGGGATTCACAAACCTTGTTCAGTTGTTACTCAAGCATGAAGCAAACATCGACGCCTCAAGCGACAACGGCTGCGCCTTGAAACAAGCCGTTCAGAATGATAGGGTCGAAGTTGTGCAAATACTTCTAGACAACGGAGCCAACGTGAACGGCAGCGACGGACCAAACCGATCGACGCCGCTTCAGGAAGCTGCTTACATGGGACTTGTGACAACCGTTCGGTTGCTTCTCGAACACGGAGCAGAAGTAGAAGCCTCCAATAGCTGCCCCTCTGCATTGTACAATGCTGCATCTTGTGGCAATGATGAAATTGTGCAATTGCTGCTTGAAAGAAAGGCAGATGTAGATGGCGGTGAAGATGCACTCTGGAGGACCCCTCTGCAAGCTGCTGCTCGTAATGGTCACAGTGACATCGCGCAAATACTTGTAAGGCACGGAGCCAAACTGGACGCTTCGAATAACTCTCGCTCTGCCTTATTTCATGCTGCGGTCCAAGGACACAAAGACACTGTGCAATTGCTCCTCGCAGAAGGGGCCGATGTAGATGGCGGTGAAGATGCACTCTGGGAGACCCCTCTGCAAGCTGCTGCTCGTAAGAATCACAGTGACATCGCGCAGATACTAGTATGGCACGGAGCCAAACTGGACGCTCCAAATGGTTCCCACTCTGCCTTGATTCATGCTGCGAGACTTGGCGACGAGGAGATGGTGCGGTTACTGCTAGAAAAAGGGGCACACGTGGATGGTGGTGAAGATGAAACAGCAATCAGGGAAACACCTCTACAGCATGCTGTTTACGAAGGACACAAGACCATTTTGCGAATCCTTCTTCACCATGGTGCGGATCCTATCGCTTCTGAAGCATATGCCTGCCCGCTGTATCTAGCGGCTATATGGACAGAAAGGGAGATTATGAACTTGCTCGTTGCGGGAGGAGCTAATATAGCTTCTGCAATTGAAGAAGCATGGGAGCGAAATAATTACCGCGCGGTGCGCAGGCTACGACAACTCTTGCCACCAGTACCAGACTGCTTCACAGAGTGGCAAGACGACAATTGCTTGCATCTCCTCGACGAAGCGACATCTCTACCACCGGAATCATCGGCTTCCACGATGCCAAAACAGCGATGGCATTGGCAAGGCCTGCCAGGTCCAGGTATTGTGTGGAGCCACGGCTGTTTCCTGAGAACACTCGATCGTCCACAGCATAGAGTGCAAGATGTGACCGAGGACGACGATGACTCGTGCGAGCTAGACTGATCCGAGGATGTCATCTTCAGCAGCAAAAGTCCCCTCACAGCCGTTGTACGATGACCGTTACATAAGGAACTCCTTGTCTCATCCCAAAGGAGTTGTAGCTGTTCTTGTTCTTGTATAGCTTTTGGAGCGTCCATTTTGACAACAGTATCTGCCTCTACTCTTCACTATCATGATCATCATTACCTGTCATGTCATCTCATCACCATCATCATCACGATCAATAGCCATCAATAATTCTCCGCCAGCCCCATACCAGCATAATCAGGAACACTCGCACAAGTGAAACTTCTATCCCAAGTCTTAGCAGGCAAGATCCCCGCGGCCAACCCATCTTTATAGCTCCACTGCGTCGCAGACTCTGTCTTCCACGTCCAATAAAACCAGCCCCACCCTTGCTCGAAACTATGCATTTGGGCTTCTGCAAAGTCTCTCAACCACTGTTTATACCCATCCGAATACGACGATGGAGCAGCGTTGGCGTTTGTGCACGAACAGCGAGGGTTATTGGCAGTCGGGCAAGTGGGCGACAATACACTGCCATCCAGCGAGCCACCGGGCGTGGACACCATATTCAGCGTTCCCTCCCAACGAGACCCCACGCCCACGTTATTGAGATACGTCGCACAATCAGTGTCGGCCTGACTCCACTCGCCACAAAGCGTGGGTCCAAAGCCCGTCGCCTTGTCACTCGACCTCAAGGTCTGGTTCGTCCAACCCTGACACGCAAACTCGATTTTCTTGCCGTGATCGAGCGCGATCTGCTGATTGTTGAAAATGACATATTGGTGCACGTCCAACAGCAAACGGTCGAAATCTTGCAATTCGCCCTGCCAGTTGTCGAGACCGCGAAAGCCATCGCCAAAGGTTATGATGGCTGTCATGTTGTTGTTTCTGATCTTCTGGATTGTGGTTTTTGTCCAGGTGAGCACTGTGTCGACATCGAGATAGGTCATTTTGGGCTCGTTGACCAGGCCGTAGATGGCGATGATATTTCTGTAGCGGGGTTGCGAGAAGAAGGTGCTGAGTTGGTCGTGGATTTCAAGCGTGCGTTGGCCATTCAGTGTGCCGTCTGTGCCGTTCAGCCAGTTTATGGCTCCCTGGTGTCCGCTGTGGTTCCACCCGTTCTGGCTGCCGGGTGCACCGTGAAGGTCGAGATTGATGCGAAGACCGTATTTGCGCGCCCATTCTATGGCACGGAGGAGATAGCGCCAGGAGGTTTTGGGAACGTAAGGGTCCCCGTCGTAAGTCGTGACTGCCCAGTAAGAAAACGGTATGCGTACGTGATCGAAGCCCGCGGCTTGGATAGCTGCAAAATCGGCTTCTGTGATGAACGTCGAGTAGTGTTTTTCCAGTGTCGATTGGGCTCTGCTGGCGCCGAGTTTGCTGCATAGTGTCCATTCGTCTATTACTCCGTCGCTGGTTTTGAAGCTGGAGAAGAGAGAGGGTGTGATTACTGGCTCGATGCTGAACCAGCCTCCGACATTGACGCCTCTGATTGGCATTTTTCCGTATTCCCAGGTGTCGTTGAGAGAAGGTACGTTAGGGTTGGCTTTGGTCGAGTCATCCCAGGTGCTGTTCAATCCCATGATAGAGAGACCGCCGACTGCGGCTGCGGTATATGTGACGTTGAAGTCTGTAGTGTCGTACCAAGTAAATGGATCCAGATAAGTCCCTTGAGCTTCTTTTGGTATATCTGACTCTGACATGCCATTTAAATTCTTGTTGGAAGGTTGGTTTGACGAAGCCGTTGAATCGCTCGCTGCATCCGCAGGCGATGACGAATTTTTCTTGTTAGCAAGGACGACACCAACAGGTATCACAATAGCCAAAATGACGATTATTATAATGCCGATAATCCCTTGTTTCACAATTAGCAGAGTCTTGGTCGCTTCTCTGAACGACACTCACCAATCCTCTTCCGCTTCCGCCTTCGTGCTTCTTCCTCTTCATACTCAACACTACCAGCACCGCCTCTCAGACGCAGACCCTGGTCGACCAGTACCACTTTTTCATCATAAGGCTCAGCACCACGCTCAAGTACCGTCCCACTGACAACCCTTGACTGTGTTTTCCGCCTCTGCTTATGTCGATGCGAATCGACCTCTTCACCTCGTTCTCTCCTCCGCCTCTCCCTCCTTTCCCTCCTTTCCCTCCGCCTCATCTCTTCCTCGACATCAAACTTTGTCTCTTCCCTCTTCATCCCACCATTACTGTTCCAGCTGACAGATCCCGTATTCAGCGCATCCAATTGCGACAATGCACCAGCACTCAACGCATGACTGGTCGATTTGCCACTGTGGTCATTTTCTTCTTCGGGATAGCAGTAGCGTTTTTTCCTCGGTCGTGACTTTTTCGGGCTCTGCGATGACGAGTCTCGACGGTGTTCATGGCCATACGGGAGTGTTTCGCTCGTGCTCGAGTTGTAGCGGTGGCCTTTTCTCCGTTGGTGTCGGTCGTGGGATGGAGGGATTCGGTCGCGGTCGTGAGGAGGTGGTCGTGGCATATTTTGGGTACTTTTTGATTCTCCAGATGGCCCGGGTCGCCGTTTGTTATCGGAATGTGATTATAACGTGTGGGTCGTGGGTTTGGGGTGTGGTTTTTGTGTTGCCCAGAGCCCCGGATTTTTGCTATCAACATTTGGTTGTTGGGGTGACGGGGGATGAACAGGTGGAGAGAGAGAGAAAGCTTTGACTTTTGGTGTGCTAAACCATTGACACCGAGACAAGCAGGTCACGGATAGCGTAGGGGTTTTCGGTCTATATCCAGGCATCCTAGCTCAATACTTGAGAGCGACGCAGGGTATTGGAAAAGAGCAAAAAACGGGTAGCGTCAACACATCTAGGCATGCCCCTTGGGATCCGAGCATTGCATGTCTCGGGACTTTGCAGAAAGTACTTTGATACGTTTGTAAAAAAAAAAACCCATGGTAGAAATTTCTCGCGTCTATGCGATGACCTGCTCGCACCAGTGCGCAACATGTCTCAAGTCATGCGTCTGCCCCAACGACCACAGGCGCAGATCATCGGGCTGCCTATGATATATCTGCCGCTCCGCAAGCATATACGCCGCCTCCTCGGCCAGTTCATCTTCTTCGGCCTCCACAGTCCTGAGCTCCTGCGACACGATACTCTTCTGTATCGACCCCGCAAACTCCGACACTTGATCTGACAGTGGACTCGTCACCGCAGACGAGATGCGCATTTGAGGTATTCTGACGCTGCTGCCTGCATTGGGCCATTTGCGACGGCTTCTTCTCGGTTTCTTTGTTGGTCCTGGGGGTTCTTCTTGTTGAGATTCGGGGTTTTGGAGTTGGTGGGTCAGAGAACTGAGTTTTAGCTGTTGTCGATGAAAGTCCTCGCGTTCGAATTGCTCAAGTTCGGCGAAATCATCCGCAATAGGTTTCGAGCGTGGCGACGGCACAGCAACTCCAGGGGTCCGAAAATTGAACAGTGGAGATGCAAAGGTGTCAAAGTAATCTTCCGGTCGTCGGAACAGGCTACTCCGTGCATTGAGCAGCATGCTTGCAGTGAGGATCCCTCCGCCCGAACATGTAGAAAAGCTAGTCGGACGAGGTTTTGGCTTTGATCTTGATTTCCGACCCGTCGCCAGCTCTTCCGCAAACGAAGCAAAGCAGTCATGGACCGATTCTCGCTCGATTTCGCCGTCTTCGGGGAATACCCAGTCGACCACGGGCTCATTGATTGCGGCGGCAGCAACATACGGGCCTTGAGCTCGACATTCTGTCAAAGTGAGCATGGCAGCAAGGCTGCCACCGACTAGTTCGCCACAAACAGCTAGCTTGACTCGTTGATTGGTGAACTCGCGACCTAGAGTATATCCGGATCTGTCGGGCACGAGGTTTTCCAAGACCCAATCATAGCCGGTCAAGACATCGTGGATGGGTGTTGGGTACTGATGTTCTTTTGAACAGCGGTAATTTATTTGGACGACAGTGGCCGAAGTCACAGACGAAAGAGCAGCTCCGACGTCAATAGTGGGCAAGGAAGTGGGCAGTAAAGGGCCCGGGGGTAGATATAAGATGATGGAGGACGTGGCGCTGGAAGCAACGAGTGGGTGAAACAAACTTTGATGTTCAAGTCAGAAACGAAGTCCAAGTGTTACTGCAAGACATTGTGAGGATTGATACTCGAGAAATGTTGCATTGAGGAATATTTCAGATGAGAAATGATCACGTTGGTGGACATTTACCTTAGGGTGATGTGGCCATTAGAACGGCATGGAATAGTTACCAGCTCTCTGCGGGAGGCAGACGGAATAGAGTAATGTCGGACAAAATCGAGACAAGACTTTGTCGTCTGTGCAGGGCGCAACAAACGAGGACGTGAAAAAAACATCAACACAGAGGCTGCTGTACTTAGACAGGAGGAACATCGATTATTTCGCGGCTGGTGTAGTCCAGAAAAATTGCATATTTGTTGCAAACCGTCCACTTGGATTTGGCATTTGTTGTCAACGCATCACAAGTTGCTCACAGAATATGGCAAATATGCATTCCTCTATCCATAGGGTATCTACTATGTTTGTGTTTGTGTCCGAAAATGCTTGCTCCAAAGGAAAGAGAGGGGAAAGAAGGAGTAGCCCAAAACGCCTTGTTCTGCTGTGTAAGTTGTTCGTGCTATGCAAAACCCCCATGTCTTCCAACCAAATCCCAGCCATCATACTCATCATCCAAGCTCCGACCATCATTCTCAACGTCTCACAATAGGACAGCTCACTTGGTGGGCAAATCTCTAAACACCCTCTTGAAGATATCCTTACTCTTGTACAGGTTGGTAAGGCGAAGACGCTCATTGTCCAAATGCGCGCTATCACTTGCCTGACCACAGGGGAAGTGCGCAGCTGGAGCGCCGAATTCTTTTTCCAAGAACCTGATTGCTGGGATGGAGCCGCCTTCTCTAATATACAGAGGCTTTGTACGTGACTTCTTGGTAGTGGGTGAAGGAATGGGAAGGGAAGTGGTGTCATTCGTGCCATCGGCAAGCGTGGATGGGTTGTTCGGTCCGCCGTTGGCGAGGACAGATGAAGTGGTAGGAGAGGGCTTGGAGGTTTGTGAGTTTTGCACTTCTTCCTTCTTGGGTATCGTGACCTTCAAGACATTCTCCTTGCCGACTGCAAGAGAAGACTTTCTTCTGTGCTGAGGGACTTCTGGAATAGGTCCCCAGGTATCCATGATAGCCTGATCCAGTGTTTGGAAGATCTGGTTGTTAAAATCTCCCAACCATGGCTCGGCTTGGTGGTCAATGGTGACAGTCATTCTGTTGTGTGAGCCGAGCTTGTCGAATTCTGATTGCAAATATTTGATCAGGGCTTCGCCAACGGTATCAGCCTCTTGGTTTGGGACCAGACGCAACGACAATGCTGCCTTGGCAAGTCGTGGGATAATGGTGGCATTCGCTGGACCGGAGGTTTGAAAGCGGTGCACAGTCAAGGATGCTTCTCGCCAGCGACGCATCAAGGAAAGCGCAAGATCTCGAGGATCTCCAAGGTCAGGATTTCGAGCGACGAGAGCTTGAGTGATGTCTTCATAGAGGATTTCCTCTTCCTTACTCAAGTCTGGGATCGGGTCGTAGAAGCTCGGAATCTTGACCTTGCCGTGTGTGCCAGTAAGAGTGGAAAGCAACATGACGAGATCTTTCAATGGCTCATCAAGTTGAGAACTTCCATCTACACCGCTGTGCAAGTCAGGATGATCACTTTCTACTTGAACGGTAGCGTGAATAACGCCGCGAAGTCCGTAGGTGACGCAGGGAATCGAGTCGTCCAGCCAATAACTGTTAGCAAGCAGGATCCAGTCAACATCCCCGATGGTCGATTTGTGCTGTTTGACAGCATGTGCAAAACCGCGTGAGCCACTTTCCTCTTCACCTTCAATCAAGAAGATGACATCAGAGCCGAGAGCTTGTTCAGACATGAGTTCGGCGCAGGCAAAAATGGCAGCCATGATGGGACCCTTGTTGTCCGAAGTGCCTCTTCCGTAAAGGTAGCCATCCAGGCCTTCCATGACAAAAGGGTCCGTGATCCATTTACCTTGCTCGTTATCGGCAGCCACAACATCATAGTGACCGTAAAATAGGACCTTCTTCCTGGTAGCAGCAGTCGCAGGATTACCTCTGAAGCGAGCAAGAATGATGGGATTCGAGCCATCTTGGGTGGGGAGCATCTCAGTAGCAGCACCGAAGCTCTTGAAGACAGAGCGAAGGTAGGAGGCACCACGGCGGCAGTCGCCCTTATACTTGGGGTCAGAAGAGACTGTGCGGTAGGAGATGAAGCGTTTGAGATGGTCCAACATCTGCTCGTCTGTTGTTCTCTTGACAGCAGTAGGAGACATGATGCAATCGCTGACATCCCAAACAGCAACAGTGTTGTCGTTGGCTCCGGTGACGTACAGAGGTTTACCTTTGTAGTAGGTGAAAGCCGAGGTAAGAATCTGACCCTCATGCGCGCGTAATCTACTAGCACACTGGTATTGACGGTCGAATTTCTGTCAAGAGTCAGTCACACCCAAATCTTGCCGGGGAATACGCTCAACTTACCCTGACATAGCCAGTGACGGCAGCTGAGAACATGTATCCACCACCGATGCAGATGGACAAGACATCATCTCTGTGTGCCTTCAGGCTTCGGACGAGCTGTCTCGTCTCCAGGTCCCAGACGTTGACTTCACCACCAGTGCGGCCAGAGTAGAGAAAAGTGCCGTCTATAGCGATGGACAGAATAGATTGGCCTTCCTCTCGGCCATCGTCAAGAGTGTAGAGCAGGTCGACGGCGCCTCCCTGTTCAGCATCCAAGGTCCACAAGTTTATGACACCATCTCCGCCAGCAGAGATTAGGACCTGGTCACCAGGAGCATCGGGCACAATGCCTTTGGCCAGCATCATGCAATACACGTAGCCGTAATGGGCAAAGTGCTTGATATTGTCCTGGTCGATTTCCAAGACCTCACCTTCAGCAGCATGACGAGCAGGAAGACCATGATCGGCAGGTCTGGGTGTTCTGATACCACCTGGACCACGAGAGTCGAAGAAAGGGTCTTCTCTCAGCGACGGATGGTCATCACGCTTTGGCTTTGGTCTACGATCCTTCTCCTTCAAGTCATACCATTGTATAGATGTGTTTTGCGATCCAAGATAGACGGTGCGCAAGAGTGACGAGTATGCGACGCAGAAGACATCTCCCGTGTCGTAGCGCGAATACAGCGAGTAGACGTGCTGATATGTATTCAGGTCCCACACGTTCGTGATGCGATCTGCTGCGGTGGAAAAGAGCAGCTTCTCGTCTTCGCAGATGCAGAGATCGAGGACGCTGCTCTTGTGAGCTTCGAGCAGAGCTATGCGCTCGTACGTGTCGAGCGAGTAGACGATGATTTCACCGCGCTGCGTTCCAGCAAACACGGCATCATCGGAAAGGGCAAGAGCGAGAATCGAGGCGTCATGGCGTAGTCGGTGCGAAAGGGTGGGCAGGTTGTGTTGCTCCTGCCGTTCTTGCTGTTGGTAGCTGTCTCGCGACGGAGGAAACGACGGTCGACGGGGAAGGTGCTGGTCGTCAGTCTCTGATCCTGCAGCCGACGAATTTACTGTCAGCGGAGTCCTCAGTCTGAACACCGACGACATGGTGCGATGGATGCCACATTGAAGGAAGAGCTCTTGTTTATCGTCATGCGACACTTTCAGTCACAACCCCGATCTACAATGAATCCAGTCCAATCCAATCGCAATGCGCCGTGCTCTCTCATTCTCACTCACCAGTGCCAACGTCGTGCAAATCGCTAGGTGCGTCAAACACCGGCCATGCTCCACCACAGTTCATCTTCAGTTCGGTATTTATTCGACCTATGCTGCTTCAGATCCACTTTGTAACTTTTTGGCTTGCGAATGACAGCCGCACGTCATCCCCGCCAAACTTTGCGACATCGGCTTGACTTGCTCGTCTCGACTTTGTATTAATGATGATTATTTAGTTCCTTTACATCTTCTGATCCAACTTTCTCAAAAATCTCCCAACACCCTTTTCAGTCTTCTTCAGTCTTTCCTCAAAGCCTCCGGGCTTCGGAGGTTGTACCTTTGGTGAATGTCCATGCGCTGCTTCATGCTCTGTTGGCTTGTACGCCTGGCTATGCACGGCATATGCCTCTGTAGGCAACGTGAGCTGCTGTTGTGCAGACGCTGGTCCATAAGAGTAATTCGAAAACCCACCATGAGACGTTGGAGGCAGGCCGGGAGATTGAGGTGTAAACTGTGGAGCGAAGCCTGGTGATTGCAGCGGGGTGTGTAGACCGTAAGCTGGAGGTTGACCTGGTGTGTTAGCAATACTTGGCGATTGCAAGGGTGTGTGCATCTGGAAGCCAGGAGACTGCGGGTACTGTGCAGATTGGTGCTGAGGATAAGAAGCAAACTGTGTCTGCTGTTGCGAGGAAGTCGGAGGACCTGCGAACGAATGCGCGGTCTGCAGGCCAGGATGAGGCGAGTGCGTGGACTGAGGCGGCGGAGGCGGTAGAGTGCCCAGACTTATCGATCGTTGCGGCGGGCCAGGGAAAGCATGCTGTAGCGAGAGCTGGCTGTACTGAGCTCCTGCTGTCACATGATGGCCAGGCTGCTCGTGAGTAGCTGCTGCATTCAGACCAGTACCACTGTCAGCATCAAAGGGCGGCGGCGTCTTCTCACGATGAGCGATTGGTTCGGGGGCTGAGGGAGCTGCTGGATTGTATGGCGCCAACTGAGCGGCAGATGCCGGAGCTGTGGCAAGCGCCGAGTGTAAGGATTCGACTCTCTGGGCTTCGGGCGTACGAGTGCGTTGACTCTGATGCGACAGACTAGATACGGTGCTTGCTGTTCGAGCATGCGGAGGAGTGTGGATGGCCATGTTCTCCAACTGCTGCACGACGGGACTTATGCTTGCATCATGCTCTGGAGGAGGAGGAACAGCTTCAACAATGTCAAGCTGTTCATGAGGCATGATACGTTTGACCAAGTCCAGAAACTTCATGGCGTCGTTCGATGTCCACAGATACAGATCCAAGGTGTGGATCTTGTACAGATACTTGTGGTCGTGGGCGAGACCAAAAGCTGGAAGATGCCAATGAGAGCGATCAGCAGGACGCGGCGAAGTGCCGCTCTGCTTGACGCCCTCTACAGTGACGGTGAACAGGTTTGGGTGCTTGAAAGTGTTAGCGAGCGTGGCATGGTCCAGATCTATCACAAGTGATGAGCAGACATTCCGATAGAAACATGGGCACAAGGAATCATACAGCCATTAAAGGCATCCTGGTCTGGAGTGCCTGCAGAGTTGGCTACCTCGAGGCGAGCTCGCCGTTGTGTTGAGTTGTAGTAGAGGTAAAGGTACGAGCCTTTGTCAAAGCGATGATGAACAGGCTTTGATGTCGGCTGATTGAAGTAGTAGTGCACATCAGCAAAGCTACAGCTGGTTAGAAGAGTGAGAGAAAGAAAAAAGGCCGAACTGTAGTCGTAGCTTACATGTTGACAAGCAACGTCTCTCCAGGTAAAGCTGGCATGTTCAACGACGTGTTCTGGCACGCTGTCTATGTGGACGATATCTCACGACATCAACAACATGTATGTAAGCTTCAACAAACTCAACCAGATGAGCGACGTAGTCGGTGCAGAGATAGTTGAAGATGTATTCAATGGTGAGAGCGGTGGGGAACTTGACCAGCAGGTCGAGCAGCAAGAAGAGGAGGGGAGACATGGTGGTGGAGGGGAGCTTCTGGTGCTAAATGTGGCATTACAGTCGGATCAGCAAAAACCTGATTGGCGACAGTGAGATGATGCTAGGCAATCTGCACACAGCAGGGCGCTTAATTAATGCTGCGGTCATGACGGATGGGGGGGGTGGTGAGAGAGGGCGGGCGATGAGCGAGTCGTCGGTGATTGGCTGCCGACCCTCGGACGCCAAGACTCTATCGAGCCAGCGACAAAGTCGAGCGGACGCTTTCACGATTTGTTCGTTGCAGCAACGCCGTATACAACTCAGTCGTTTGCTCGCGCGCGCATCCTCTGTTCAAGTCTTGACACCGACCTGTCACCTCGTGCTTCTCCCCGACACCTCACCCACGATTACTCGCGCCGAGGGCGCCCCATCATCTCACTCACCATGTCTCTGGTCAACCTCGCACACGTCTGCTCGCACATGCAGAACGCATCGCTCGCCCGCCTTGGCCTCACATCAATTCCTCTCTCACGCATGCACCTCTCGCTTTCTCTGCTGCTCCAAAAGCAAGGCTTCCTCTCCACCGTCACCCTCGGAGGCCCCACACCGCCGCAAAAACTGCTGCCGCCAGCACACGTCGACGAGTCAACGCCACAAAAGAGCATTGTCGAAGAGGTCGAACAAGTCACACAACAAAACCGCGCATCCAGGAGATTATGGCTCGGCATGAAGTACTGGGACGGCGAGCCCGTTCTGACCAAGATGAAGATGCTGTCCAAGCCTACCAAGCGCATCTGGCTGAGCAGCAACGAGTTGGGCGAGATTGTCAGAGGAAAAGACTGCAAGTTTGTCAGAGGGCTGAGACAGGTCGGTGAATGCATTTTCGTCAGCACCGACAAGGGTATCATGGAGGCGAGGGAATGTGTAGAGAGGAAGATTGGTGGTCAGGTCCTTTGCCGCGTCTGGTAGTCGGTCATGATCCTGACTGTCTCGACGGGAAACTGCCAGCTTGGACTTGATTGGGTTTCTGTAAGAATATCTGGCATTGAACGGCGTTGTCGGACCTTTTATGCTTTCGCCATGTACAAAATGCGACTTTGTCTTTACGGAAGTCTTTCAAATTTGATCTCAGAGGTACTTCCATGGGGTTCATGCTGGCAGACTTCATTTCTTATTATGCAAATAAAATGGACAGTGTCCATGTCATTCAAAGGAAAAAGACATGGTTCTACCCATGGAAAGCACGATCTTATCTTATCTAATCCTCGCGCGGATCCCGAACCTTCCTCTTTTGAAATCCTGGTTGTTGTTTCTCATGAACAGTGCCCATGATCATGACAGATATTCTTCCGTTCGCTGATGAGAAAAGGTTTTCTCAAGCGTCAAGCCAAGGTGAGTTGGGTGAGTTGATACAGATGCCAGTGCTCGCATCACTTTCTTGAACTGTTTGTTGCGACTAAGCATCCTGGACCATCACCCAAGGAGATTGCTGCCAGACGCGTGAAAGTGACCTTCGCACCTTCCACAACTGCGTTCAGTCCACTCACTTGCCACACCCAAAATTCCAATTTCACATTCATCCGCACGAAACTCACAATATCACTTCCGAGAGCAAAATCATAACTTTCCCTTGCCATCAAAACCAACCTGAAGAAGCTGTGTGTGAAGATGACGGTGCCACTGCCACCTGACACCCGCTGTGCAAATCGCTTCTCCGAAGGCCCAGCTACTCTAGAGACTCCCGCGCAAGGCACAATCGGGCTGGGCCACTCCCCGTTGATTGAATGAGACAGCTGCGAAAATCGCATTTGCCGTTTTCAGTCAATCGCATTCAAACATCCATTCACAGATTTTTCTTTTGAGGAGTTGAGATTGGTCGACTACCACACGCCCGCTTGTCGCAAGACAATATCAAAAGACCAAGCAAGCCATGAACATGCAACAGGCTCGCGACAAAGCTCGTCGGTTTCTTCCACAAAGCTCAAAGATTCTGTTGGTCCGATTGGAGGCACATTCGAACCAGAAGCCAAGTCTTCAAGCAAGGCCTGCGCTTCGACGGATGTTGTTCTTAACACACAACAACAACAACCTTGTAATGAAGGCACAATCGGAGTGCACTTCGAGCCTCCAGTTGAAGTAGATAATGGTTCCGGCAGAGTTTTCTATCAATCCATCAGTTTTTCGAATCAGTTCATGCCTTTTTCATTGGAAGAGCTCAGGCTGGTAGATTACGCCGTATTGGAGGAGGTAAACAAGGCATCGAGAGAGATGTTCGGTCTTCCTACCGCGCCTCCAACTCCTCAGCCCGTGGCAGACAGTCTTTCAGAGAATATGGCAAAGCCGCTATCTGCGTCAAGCTCTGGCAAAGAAACACAACGTGGCGCCCAAGACACCAGACTGACACGCTCGCCTGGCTTGACTGCCGAGATCAAAACACCGGATACGGCTGCCACCACCGACTTGTCATTTTCAGGGGACATCTCAAACAGGCCACAGACGCCGACTGATCTTGGTTCCGATAAGCCTGCTGAACAAAAAAGCGTACAACCTGCATCCTCGACTAGCTCGTTTGCCTCGTCAGAAGCTGGTACAGCATTTTCAAGATCCTTCTTGGGCCTGCGAACAGAACACAAGGCAGATGTGAAAGACGAACGGCCAATACTACCCTTCAGTGTTTTACCATTGCCGGCATGGAACTTCCAAAATGATAAGGAAAAATTCTTCATTCAACTCTGCTGCAGGTAAGAATTCATTCGTGTCTTGGACTTCTTTGTCGCCATCAAAGCGCAACATCCATATGGCGCAGTCAGCACCTTCGTTCGGCTCTCTGTCAAAGGAAGAAGTAGTCCCCGATCTGGCTTTGAGCAAGACTTCTGAATCAAGCAAAATGGTAAGCCAGAAATAGCCCGAAGCTTACCAAGATCTGCTTGCTTCAAACACAAAGATTCAGGGCAACACCCACGCCAACACGCTCGGAAGCAAAGACAAGCTGCATAATAATGTCTCAGCTGGGACAGCATCAACTCTGAATGGCTCAGATGGTGTCTCTTGTAAGTTTCCGCATTGCTTATAAATACAATTGCATCGAAAAATTTGCTAATCGAAACTGCAGCCATGAATAACGACGATCCGACTGGACAACCAGGCCACAATTCCAACCAAATGGAGCCAGCCAAACCATCCGGCCCCGAGACTCCTTTCGACTCTATCTCCAAAATTGCTGCCGACCTTCCTCAGGCTGTCCAGGATGGGGACACCGATGCGAACAAAGGGTCGTGTGACTCCATCGGTGGCCTCAATCCCAACTTTTCGATAGATACGACAACATCGAAGCCCAAACCCGCGGCTCCCATGTTCAACTTTGAGAGCGCGTCGCCCTTGCCCCTCTCTACTCAAGCTTCGCCTGCAAAGACTACTAAGGCAACAGAAGAGTCTCAAGAACACCGCCGTTACATGCTTCTCCATCGTACCAATGACAACAAGACATCTGGTGCAGACGAGCAGCTGCGCACTACACCCTTGCTCTCTCTCTCTGTCAAGGAAGCATTCGAATCGGGAAACAGCAAGCTCGTGATGTTCCCGCAGTACGCTTTTCTTGGATGTCGTATTCCGGACCCTTCCTTGATTGACCATGGCGAAGGCGATGCTGAACATGCCAAGCCTGAGCCTATCTTGCTCAACACCAACACTCCTTGGTCTGCCTTTATCTGCGGCTCTCAAGGCAGCGGCAAGAGTTACACACTCTCTGCCATCATTGAAAACTGCCTCTACCCTTCTTCTAAACTCGGCAAACTGTCCAAGCCGCTTGCCGGTGTTGTGTTCCATAACAACACCTCATCCTCGAACAACATTTGTGAAGCTGCTTATCTCGTCTCTCTGGGCATCAAGGTCAATGTCTTTGTCTCTCGAAGTAACTTGCATACTTTGTCAGAAGTGTACAAGAAGGCTGTTTCTCCAGTAGCTGCTAAACTTCTAAACATCCAGCCATTGGTCCTACAGTCGCATCACCTCACCGCCGAACGCATGCACCGTCTCATGGCTTTCCAAGAAAGCGAAAATTCTGTACCTCTCTACATGGAAGTCATCATGCGCATCCTCCGTGAGATGGCCATCACCGGCTTGCCCTTCAACTACGCCACCTTCACAGCGAAATTGTACAAAGAGGGCCTCCAACCAGGTCAGACAGCCATGATGAACATGCGCCTCAACCTCTTTGAATCCTTTCTCGATCCAAGCTGCATCAAGCCTGTCAAAGTCAAGAGCAACAGATCCGACATGTTTACCACCACCCCAGGCACCCTTACGATCGTTGATCTCAGTGACCCTTTTCTGGACGCGAACACCACATGCACCCTATTCGACATTGTCATCTCCATTTTCTTGACATCACGCCCAGAATCAGGCATGTTGGTCTGCCTCGACGAAGCCCACAAATTTATGAAAAACACTCCTGCCGCCGAGAACCTCACTGAGAATCTCCTCACCATCATCCGCGAGCAGCGGCACAACGCCTGCCGTGTAGTCATTGCAACTCAAGAGCCTACTATAAGCCCCAAACTGCTGGATCTATGCTCCATCACCGTGGTCCACCGTTTCACATCCCCAGACTGGCTGGCTACGTTGCGCGGACATCTGGCCGGTGCTTCTGACTTGGTCACTACTGAAGAAAATGGCAAGAAGCGCGGTGCCGCGAAATTGTTTGAGAAGATCATCAATCTTGATGTTGGCGAGAGTTTGCTGTTCGCCCCTTCCGCTGTGTTGGACGAGGAGGGTGGCAAGGCTGAGAAGTTGGGTACGGATTGTATCAGATTCAAGACTAGAGTCAGGCTTGGTGAGGATGGTGGACAGAGCATTCTTGCTGTCAGACATTGATCTAGGGTAGAATTGTACAATGGTCGGTGTGGATGAAGGAGGACTGCATCGTTTAAAGGGTCAATCCTTGAATGATTTGGTTTGCGGCGTGTATGCACCTAGGACCTTACTCGACTGTTGAACGCAGCTGCAGCTATCAAGTCGCTGTAAATCTTGAGATTGAGTGTATCCAAAGAATCCGCTCTTCCGCTGTTGCCATCTTCTACCTGTATCCTGTTCAGCTCATCATATCGGGTACCTCATGCTCCAAAGATGCGGGTGCACTGATGGTAAACTGCAACTGTGTAAGCTGTTTACAGAGCAAAAGATCCAATCATGAAAGGCAAATCTTGCAAAGGTATGTGCTCACAACGCCGAAGCGTTGTCCTTGTATGGTTTCCATTACGCTCCGATACTTGATGTGTGTGACCTTTCACTCGCCCTTCTCATCTTCCAACTTCCTCCTCTTCGTCTCGCCAATCAATATTTTCTCCACCACAAACTCGGGCAGGACGCTCATGACACTCCACTGCAACGCATGTCTCCACCAACCCACACACGCCGCCCTTCCGCACCCGACCCTATCCAGAGAATACTCTGCCATCTCCCTACTCGTGGGCGTAAACAATCCAGCTTCAGTCTTGTTACCCCCTGACACAACATTCCCGACCACGATTGCCAAAACCTCCACATCCAACCCTTCCGCCCTCATCTCGGTGCCCAAGGCCTCGCTGAAAGTGTAATTGAAAGCCTTGGACGCAGAGTACGTGGCCAAGTACGGCATACCGCGATACCCAGTTATGGAGCAGACATTCAACACCAACGAAGGCGTGTTGGCGACAAGGACAGGCAACAGAGCTCTCGTGACTTGGGCGGGAAACCTCGCGTTCAGGTTAATCATTTTATCCATGTACAGCGCATCGATTTCTTTGACACTGCCGTATGAAGGCGACAAAGGCGCCCCGCCGACATTATTGACCAGAACCGTCAATTTACCCGGAAGCGATCTGGCAACGGCAGCGATGTTTCCGACATCAGCGTCATTATCATTGTCAAACGCATCCGCCACGACCACCTCGACTTTGACGCCCGGGTAGGTGGACAACAGAGTCGTTTTCAGCGCGTCTAGTTTTTGGCGGCTGCGGCCGTGGAGCACGATATTGAAGTTTTTGGATGCTAGGGCGTGGGCGAAGCCTTCGCCTATGCCGTTTGTGCTGCCCGTCACCAGTGCCCAGGAATCGGTTCCGCGCTGGTATCGTTTTGCTAATGTGCAGGGCTTGAGGTAGAGGCTTGCGAATGCGATGGCCTTGTACGTCAGCACCAAAGTCGTGGCTGCTCCGATGTATTGGAGCAGATTCGTTGTTGTGGTCATGTTGTTGGGTTTTTTTCTGAGGTTTTACTCATTAGCACGAGGTGATGATGTTGATTGGGTGTTGCTATTCAAGAGTCGAGGGATGCGGAGAGAGGTTGCCGCACGGACGACAGCAGCTGTCTCTGAACAGGGTTGCTCGACTACCATGAACAATTGATCAGAAAAGAGATATATCATATCGATAGACACGTGGGAAAGAGTTTGAATTGCCTATAGATGTCATCTCAAGGTACCAAAGTTTTCCTGATGTTGAATGGTTGACATTGTGCCTGAGTACCATGAACTGAAATCATGTCGTGATCAGTGTCTCTCTATATTTTTTCAAGCTCCGTTGCCAAGGACAAAACATGAACAAAATCAAAAGATCAAAAAGCCTCTACGAGGTACCAAATTTGTAAGCAGATTAAAGTGTGATTTTCTATGGGCAATGGCTGCAGAGTGAGAAAGAAAAGAGAAAAGGAAAGCTCGGAGAAACTCTGAGCTTACTCGACGCCGTTCTTGACCATACGCTTGAAGCACTGCTCATAAGCATCATGAACCTCGGGGACCTCAAAGTTGTACTCCTTGAGCTTCTTGACCAACTTGTCGGTGTCGAGCTTGCAGTTCGAACGACCAGCCTTGATGACCTTTGACTGCTCATCGAGCGAAAAGTTCTTCCATGTGAAGCTGGGACGAACAATCTTCTGGAACAGAGAGAGAACTTCGTTGTGGGAGATGGCGCCGGGGTTGGTGAAGTTGTAGACGCCGGTCTCGTTGTTTTCGGCGAGGATGACGGCGGCGGGGAGGAGATCGTGCAGGATGGTGTTGCTGTTTGGTACGTCGACTACACGTTCGTACTTTGTGATCTTGGTGACAAAGTTGCGGGAGTGAAGGTCGTCCGAGACGGGCATGCGGAGACGCAGGCAAAGGACGTTTTCGTAGTTCATCATGATCTGTGTGATAATAAGCATCATGCAGAAGAGGGTTTTGATGAATAACCGTCTTACCTCCTCGACCTTGGACTTGGTGGCTGAGTAGAACGAGCCAGAGAAGTTGGCAGGGTCGGTCTCGAGGAAACCAGGGCCGCCGATAGGGTGAGCGTCGTCGTAGGCGTAGATGCAGCCAGTGGCAAAGACACTGATGTGGATGCCACGCTGCTCGCAAGCGTCGGCCAAGTTGAGAGTACCGATGACATTGCTGCGAATGGTGGCGGCTTTGTTGTCCTCACACCAGTCGACGTTGGGACGACCTGTGCAGCCTGCACAGTTCAAGACGTGTGTGGGCTTGATCTTTTCCAACTCGGCAATGACTGCTTCTCTGTCCTCCATGCGGACAGTGGTTGTGTAGACAGTCTTTCCTTGATCTTTGAGCAGGGACTCGAGATGACCAGCAACCCAACCCTTGCCACCCCAGATCAAGAAAACATTCTGGCTAGTTGAAGAAATCATGTTGTGCGAATGAATGATAAATTGTGATTTGCAAAGGGACTTCGGCGAAAAAAGGATTATAGTGTGGAAGAGAAAGAAGTTGAAGATGAGCAGAGACTTGGTGAGAAGCAAGGAGAATATGTGACTGATGTAAGACAAAAGTAGAAAGGCAAGGGGCTGCAGGGGAGGAATTCTGGCAAAAGGATGAGGGCCTCCTGGTCCTTCCAGAACACGAAGATGGACAGCGTACAATCAGACCAGGGTCATAAAGCTCGACTATCGAGCGCTACATGACACTAAGCTTCACCAACCATAGCGCAATCATGAGACGTTGAGGCCGTTCGTGGTCTGCACAGCGTGGTGACCTCGTTCTCGATTAGAGGAATATGTGACGGTCGATTCGCGCTGCCGTTTTTTAACCCCTGCGTCAATCTTTGGGCTCGAGCGGCCCTAGAACGCGGCGTGGGGGATCTGCACCAAGCTGAACATGTTCAGCTACATGCGGGGCAGTTTTACCCCCCTCCCCCCCTCGGTCAAAGCCGAGCCATTTGAGTACCCACAAAAATAGTACTTGTGAGCCATCCACACTGCAACGTGGAGGATCGTATTCTACCCCTTGACTGAGGGAGTGCAGAGATAACGTCGAAGATCACTGTGCAATCTCCTTGCAAGTAAGGAGAAGTCTGCGAGTTCCTGACGTGGTCGTGATTCGACGCAATCGGTTTTGCCCAAGGACGTTGAGGGATTGTGTGAGGATGAGACATCTTCCAGTTGAAGTCGATAGTTTGGATCGATTTTGATGATCACATACTGATTTATTGGAATCTTGAAGATCAATCGACGAAATGATACGTCAAGATGCAATTTGTATCGATCTCTGAAACAGACATGGTGTAGAAGGATATTCCATTGACTCCTAGTGTTCCTACAAGATCGACAGCCATGGTGAATCAACTTGTTGCACAAAAGAGTATCAATAATCTAGCAGAGCGTCACATCGTACAGCAAAATATACGAGAAACGAAGTATCCATATTCGTCCCGTCATGTTCTATCATGAATCCTTGACGTCTTTGGGATCCTCACATCTTTCCCTCACCAGTTTCATTGGCTTCATGACCATCTTGAGCTCCGGACAATGTTTGTAGATCGCCTGCCGCCTTGGCTCATCATCCCACACCTCTATCATGCTCTTCTCAATATCTCCGATGTGGATGCCGAAAGAGGCATTATGATAAACGTGATCGAGGGCAAACTGCGATGCCTCTGTGGCGTTGGGGATGACTACATCCGGAATAGTCTTCATGCGATAGCTCAGGAATTCGTCTTCAGCATCTGTGTTGTTGTCTCGTTGCTGGAATGAAAGGATGCGACGGATGGTGGACACACGGCGGAGTGAGAATCCTCCACTGCCTTTGTGGGCTTGGGAATCATCGCCGGACCTGGGATGCTGTCAGTCTCGAATGGATGTACCATACTCGCTCCAGCATGACTTACCTCGGTGCACTGATCCAATCATAGCCTAGGTAGTCGTCCAGACTTCCCAATGCATTTGCACAGATGATGGAATCTTGACTGAAGACGAAGAGATGCTCAACACTTTGCGGAATCATCTCGTCGTAGAATTTGGTGTTTGCAAGGAGACGGTGACTGCCTTCCTTGGAGTGATAGTCTTTGTCGATCTGTTGAAAGACAAGTCGGCCACCCGCTTCCTGTTCTTGAATCGCTCTGCTTGTGTTGACTACCGCGATACTCTGAACAGATCCCATGAACAAGAAAGGCCAATCTTGTGGGACAGTAACCATCATCTGTAGTATGAGAGGAGCAAGACTCGTTGCTGGTCGTGAGTCGATGATTACAGCGAGCTTTGATTTGTTGTAATGAGCCCAACTTGCATTTGGATCGTCCCACTCCAGTTGCATTGTGGGCAACTTTGCAACTTGTCGTGCGATAGCATCTGAAAGAGACGACTTTGATGGTCCGAGAAATGCGATGACCCAGCTAACCAAACAGTCAATTTTTTTGAGGGCCAAGTTCGAGATTGAACACAACTTACACGGCAAAGAGAGATGATACGAGCTTGATGCACCCAGGGCTTTTCGCCTCT
Source organism: Aureobasidium sp. P6 (assembly GCA_003992365.1). Lineage (NCBI taxonomy): Eukaryota > Fungi > Ascomycota > Dothideomycetes > Dothideales > Saccotheciaceae > Aureobasidium > Aureobasidium sp. P6. Next base: position 148,361 of record RZIQ01000008.1, on the reverse strand, counting down.
TGCCAGCTTGATATCCAGACCATGATGTTCGAAGCGGTATGCCTGGGACGATTCGCGATTGATGGCAATGGAGGTATTGAATTCCAAGTGGGAAATGATGTTGACCTATTGATTGTGCTATCTTCGCCCCACGACACCCTGGAGGTCGAACCCTGGAGAAAAGGGATCAGCATGAACGTTGCCCCGCTGTTCGTCTAAATCGGTCCTCAGCTGGCTTTTCAGCCACCGTTGGATGCAATCAGCGCTAAGAGAACGTTACGGCATGTCAACCCCGTTTCGTAGGTACAGTGCACACCCTCAAGAAACCGTCTTGTCCGCTTCAGCTCGGCCATGTCAGAAACTTTATTCACTCAGGTCGTATTCTTGTCATCATCCAGATCCATGGCTGACCCCCTTCGATGAGCATCTAAGATTGGACTTTCCTACAGGAGTAGCCCCTTGCAGGTTGTTTGGTGTTAACAAACTCCTTCTGTTCGTTCGCGTTCTTGCAATTCACCAGACACTGCCTATCGCGATCATCCAAGAATGGGTCCTTACAGAGGTGGCACGTTTGAGAAATTGTCTCGAGTGACTCTGGCTCCTCTTGCTAGAATGGATCACAAGAACAGGACACTCACCTACGCCTATATTGCATTCTTTGCAGCATTTCTGTACGTGTGGTGACTGATTCCTTCTTCTATTGCATTCGCTGACCGACATAGATTGATCTTCGCGGTCGTAAACCTTGGACATTCGTTCATGCCAGCTACACCATCGATAAGATTGAAGTATCAAGAGCTTTCACCGTACGACCCTCGAAAAGTGGCTCTCTTGATCGAGAACAGACCGTCACCACATCTCATTCCACTGCTTCTCCATTTCGCAGCTGTCATTCCTAATGATTGGCGGGTCAACTTCATGGGCTCAGATGACTCGGTCGCTTTCGTCAACAGCTCGCTCGCTGTGCAAAACCAAGTCAACATCGGAAAGATGGATCTCACCTATATTCCGAGCAACATGTCGGTCGCAGGCACAGAGCAGATTAGCACATTCTTGACAAATCTCTGGGTGTATGAGACACTTCTGGCCCCGGCAGAATGGCTGCTCATCTTCCAGTCCGACAGTATGCTTTGCGCAAACTCAGAGCAGAGTCTGAATGACTGGCTCGACTACGACTACGTTGGTGCCCCTTGGAGTCTAACCCACAAGGGAGGCGGCAACGGTGGGCTGTCTTTGCGCAAAGTCAGCAGCATCATCGAAGTCTTGAAGCACCAAGTCCGCATTCCAAAGAGTGAACCGGAAGATGTGTGGCTTAGCAATCGCTTGAATCAACGAGTCGGAGCCAAGGTCGCCAATGGTACACTAGAGAACAAATTCTCTGGAGAGATGATCTCGTCATATAGCCCCATGGGCTATCATCTGGGAGGCTCTGGCGCAATCTTACACGGAGGTAGCTGGGGGTCGGCGGAGAAGAGAGATCGTATTTACGAATGGTGCCCAGAAGTCAAGATGATCTTGAACATGGACCACAAGCACTGGCTGCCAGGAGATTGCAATGCGGATTGGAAGCGGTCGGAAGGAGAGACATTGGAGTTAGTTCCTTTCTGATGACGATGTTTCATCCTTCTTCATGTACAGCATACAGCAGTGTTTGAGAGATAGTTGCATATTAATCAGCCAAACATGATTTGAAAAACCTTCTCCTGTGCAAATCTTGCGAGATGAGGCTCCCTTAACAAGAACACCAAGCTTTTTACGTGTCTTTGGACCTTAGAAGACGATACGATCCGACATAGCAAGTGAACCAGGAGTAGAACAGAAAACAGCTCGAACAAGAAATTTTTTATTAGAAGTCAATATGCTCAGAAAGCCTGCCAAATACATATACCCACACATACTCTCATTGCTTGAAAAGCGTTGTTGCCACAGAGTAAAGCACAATTCCTCCGACAGCGATGACAACACCAAACAGGCTCATGTCATTAGCACCATGTCCGCTTGTGATCCAGCCCAAAGCAACAATGGACAAGGTCTTCGAATGACCAACCACAGTGCTGGCAACAGGACCAGCACCATCAATGATAACAAACTGTGACAAATTGATTGCCGCAGCACAAAGACCGCTCTGTTTCGAGAATTAGCCTTGTCGACAGGAATATGTTTAGTCCCTCGACTTACGAATAGAATCAGAACCCATCGACTGATTGCTACTTCAGACCACACGGGGAAAGCATCAACGAAAGGAATAAAGTATAGCAATGCTATAGCTCCGCACAAACTCTGGTTGTGCAAAAGTTGATGACTCGTCACTTCCAGCTTCTTGTGGAAGTAACCAATCCAGACAGTGTAGACCGAACTAGCGAAAACACCGGTCAAGGCGAAGAACACACCAAGGAAACTAGTGCTCTGTGTACTAGCTCCTGGCTTGGTATCATAGTATGATACAATGCCGACACCAACGCAGACCGGGATCAAGGTGTATGCAGCTTGTCTCGCAATAGTCTTTCCATAGAATGTGTAATTGAGGACAGCCGTGATTGGCGTAAGAAGAATGCGACTGGTTTGATAGAACATGACCGAAGAGAATGCCAGGGAGAGGTTGGGCAGGACGACATTGAAGCACATTGCTGCACCTAGAGGCAGAATCTCTCGCACAGTCGTCTTGCGACGTTCGAAGTATCCAAATCGGGGGCTTGATACGATGTGCAAAGTGGTGAATGTGACGAGGAAGTGGAAGCAGGCGAATGAGAGTTGTGCTCCTCGTAACGATGGATCAGAGAAGATTGCCTTGTTCGTAAAGACCTGGCAACCGAGATTAGTACACTGTCTACATCCATCTCGTTTCCTTCAAGGAAACACTCACAATACCGATGGTAGCCAGAATGTTGATGAGAATCCACATGACAAGACTGGTGGAAGGTCTCTTTGGCTTCTGACCTTTCTGGTCTTCCAGATCAATCTCGAGTTTTGCTTCATGGCTTCCCATCAAAGAAATGGCATCCTCATTTTCTGAGTGGTCTTCAGACGCCGTGCGTTCGTAGTTGTGATTGCCCATCTCTGTGACGTTGATGCAAGGTTGCTTGTCGTCCTTCATGATACTCCAAGCTAAGATGACAAAGTCGATCTGGCGGGAAATGTTCAAGATGTCATCTCTACTTCACGTGCAATTCGGGGGTGTGTCGGGGGGAATGTGCACCAACAGCTGACCCCTGCGTCGCAATGAGAACCCCCACGGTTGTGGCGTTCCTGACCATCGTTGTGGAGCGTTGCAGACCGTTATGGATCTTTTTAGTCCGGAGAGCTCGAAACTTTATCTTTTGGCCGCATAAATCCTGCGAACCCAATGCCTGTATGGGGATTAGGCCAACGGGGCTTTACCTCAGCTTATGCGCATTCAGCGTCAAATCGTTCTCGACGCGCACGCAGTCTACGATGCAAGGCGGGGCATGTCTGCTGGATGACCAAGAATTGGACCAAAAACCGATTTCTCCATGCGACGATCCCAAGGATCAATGAAAGTATCGAAATGTGTTTCTGAAAGGTGTGGTTGATCGCATTTAGATAGCATCGGAATGGCTAGCAAAAAGTCCCGCTCAGCCTGAGGCGATATCTTCCGACCTGCTCCAGATTTCGCTCATGAGGCTGAAGATAGCAGAAATTAAGCCACCACTCCCGAATCACTGGTTCAAGGGATGGTTTCGTGCTTCCACATGGGGTGACGGATTGCACCACGCCCCTGCAGATGTGAAGAAAGGGTGAACATTTACTGATGCAGCTCCTGATTTTCACCTCTGCGAACTTGGTGGTGATTGTCACATAAACGTGAATATGTGAATACGAGCTGAATGTACAAACGGTCGCTGCAATCAGGAGTACACTCCAAGCAAGAGCCACGAGCAGATGTCGATGGCTACTCTTCCAGGATATCGGTGGCCCCGCTTGGGTCTACGTACAGTGTATTGAACAAGAGCTGAGACGGCCGTCGACCGTTAGGATTGTGAGTACCAATCTCCCTTGCTGTCAACCCGATATAGACATTAACTTTTTCGGGTGGTGGTCTAGCTCGTTCGGTTGTCCGCCGTATGTCAATCCTCAGGGAGTGCTGCTGTTACCGGTCGATCTTTGCCACGTCTTTCAGGAGCTTGTTGATGCATCCCACAAGGAATGCTGGCTGTCTGTCCTTTGCAAGGTAAGTTTATATTTTACACTTACCATAAGTATCCAAGATATCTTCTGGAATCAAATTCCTTCCCATTCCATCGCCGCACTTCACGTCCGTTCCATTCCACATTTACAATTTTTTACCTCCACACTCTTTTCATATACAACATTTTCACATTATGCCTCACGTCAAGACACCACTGAACGAGAGCTACCCCCCATGGACGCCTCTGGGTGAGGCACCCCTCCTCATTGGCTCGTCTCGCCATGAACCAAACCCTGAAATTCGCAACATTATGATCACTGGTGGAGCTGGCTTCATCGCTTCATGGGTCGTCCGACACCTCACTGTCACTTACGGCGGTCACTACAACATTGTCTCCTTCGACAAGCTCGACTACTGCGCCTCGTTGAACAACACCAACCAGCTCAACCACCTCGAGAACTTCTCTTTCTATCATGGCGACATTATGAAGGCAGATGAAGTTTTGGGCTGCCTCAGGAAGCACAAGATTGATACTGTCATGCACTTCGCAGCACAGTCTCACGTCGACTTGTCATTCGGTAACTCTTACGACTTTACCTATGCCAACGTCTACGGTACACATGTATTGTTGGAGTGCATGAAGACGTACGGCATCAAGAAGTTCATCCATGTCTCCACCGATGAAGTCTACGGTGAAGTCAAGGACGGTGCCGACGACCTCCTCGAAGACGCAATCCTTGCACCCACAAACCCCTATGCTGCCTCAAAGGCCGCCGCCGAGATGATGGTACACGCCTACTACAAGAGTTTCAAGCTCCCCGTCATCATCGTCCGCAGCAACAACGTCTACGGCCCCCACCAATTTCCCGAGAAAGTCATTCCCAAGTTCTCACTGATGCTGCAACGCGGATTGAAGCTTCCTCTGCACGGTAGCGGTGACAACACCCGCCGTTACCTATACGCAGGCGACGCAGCAGACGCCTTTGACACAATCCTTCACAAAGGCGAGATCGGCCACATATACAACGTCGATTCGCACGATGAGGTCTCGACTATTGATCTCTGCTCTCACTTGCTCCGTCTGTTCAACTTGCCTTACTCATCGACCGAGGACCTCTACAAGCATGTGCTTCACACCCAGGACCGCCCTTTCAACGACCACCGCTATGCTGTCAACGGCGATAAGTTGCGTCAGTTGGGCTGGGTTCAAAAGACTCGCTTCAATGAGGGTCTGCGCAACACCGTTGACTGGTACCAGAAGTTCGGTTCCAGCTGGTGGGGTAACATTGAGAGCAGACTGCAGCCTTTCCCTGAGCCCGTGGCGCCCAAGCAGCAGGCGGACAAGAAGCAAATTGAGGTTCAGCGTGTCGAAGTCAGCGAAGTCTTTGTATAATCATGACCATGTGGATGGAAGGCTGCTTGAGGTTTGGTCGCATGGGAGTATGGAGTTTACGCTTTCAGACATTGGTTACAGACAGTCAAATTTTCTTAAACACTTAAATCATGATATGATACTTTTTTTGCTTCCATTCTGACTTTTCTTAAATTGGTAGTGAGCTTGATCATATATCTATTTCTTGGAGTATGTTGCTCGCTGTCGGACATGGTGTCGGCAGGCTAAAGCCCTGAGAATGCGGGTTGAGTTAGGAGATGCAATCAGACAGACGACTGAATGGGAGCAAGCACTCTCAATGGCATCCAGCCTTGCATCGCAGGTCCACCTCGCAAGAGAGCTCTGATCTCAGACGGATGAATCCAGAAGAAAACCACCATAGTTCCAAGCATGAGAACTGCATCAAATACATACAGCGTCCACTCGTGCTCAACGATATACCCGCTGCTGCCTCCTTGGATATATTCAATAAGTCGATAGAGCGAACGGATAAGAATCATGACACTGCCAGCATAAAGAGCATGCAGATGCTTCTTCCAAGGCAAGGGCATAGCCATGACTTTTGCAGTAGGATTGGCATTCATACGGCGGTTGAAAATCACAGCCGAAAACATGAAGAAGCCAAAGAAGAGGAGCTGCAGCACCAGTCCTCCAATGATGATTTTGTTGCCAGAGCTGTTGCCTTTGGCCAACATACCGCCACCAGCACTTTGTGCCAGGAATGACAGAACGTCGCCGAGCACAAAGATCTTTGTCAATAATTTTCTTTTGATGATAGAGCGGGATTCTCCTTCTGTGAGGTCCAGGACACGACCGAGTTCCATGTAGATACTAGCGGCGAAGAGGGTAGGAGCGAGAAGGAGGAACAGAGATTGTAGGATGTATGGCATCAGGGTGTAATCGGGATGTTGGTTTGCAGATTGAGCTCTAGCGGCGTAGCCAATCACCTCGACTGAGACTTGTCAGTGTCAAGAAAACCTCTACGATACGGGTACTCACATAGACCGCCAATCACGAATGCGATGAAGAACCATGTTCTGGCGCGGAATAGCTGCCATGTGTGGAGTCCAGTGATTGCGACAAAGATGATACAGGCGATGATGGCTGCAGCTTTTGAAGGTATGTACTCGTAGTATGAGAAAGCCATGGTGCACACGTCGTACGACGATCCTGACTTCGCTTGAGTCCAAAGATGTACGGCTTGCTTCTGAGTCCGACAGCAAGAGCTTCAAATGGTCAAATGCAAGATGAATAGGCAGAGATCAAACTCAGATTCGGTGGTTTTCGTGAAGGCAGATGTAGTTGAAGAAAGGCCCAAGGTTCTGACAGGACCTCTCAAGTATATATATCGACTTGTTGAAGTGCAAACAGCCCTGACGAACACACCACATAGCGGCCTGTTAGTATGTATGTTCAGGTTCTGCAACACAGCCTGAAGATATGATCCGTTCTCATCGGGTTGAATACGACGTATATCATACTGTGAAACACGAAAATACGACAAGGCTGACTTGATGGAAATTTTCTCCAAGGCAATCAGCCATTAAATTGTGGCATTGTGTTTGAAGCATGTCTGCAAGATCTTTTGTTTTGGGCATGACGGGTGACAATTGTTTGTACAAAGTCAGCTGCAGTACTCGCGAGCTTGCAAACCCAAGTATGAACATATGAAGCAACTGCAACGATGAACAGTACAGCTTTTGGTAACAAAGCTCAATGCTCGTACACCGTATTCATCGTATTTGGAGCACATAAGCAGCAGAATGAGTATAATTGAAACGTCCCATTGCAGTCCGAAAGATTGAACTTCAACCATGATATACGCGTCGAACGGGTTGCGGGTAGCTCTGGCCATTGACGATACTCATTCTCTGTCGGACTGACGCAATATTTCTGCAAGTCTCAATGTGAAGCGATGCATGAGTCGACTGATGTGGTCCAGAGTCCGCACGAGCATCTCGCGCTCTTGTACTGTAGTATTGTATTACAGTAGCTCAATCGTGGTTAAGACGCGAGACAATTTTCGAGTGAAAACGGCCTCCGGATAATCGGCCATTGACCACACCGTCATCAGGAGCTTCCTCTAGCTTAATTCTGTAAATTGATTCTGATCTTGACGGCAAGTCCGATGTGGGTGAAAGTCTTTCAAGAGCAAGGAGAATTGGGAGCGGACGAGAGCCGTTGGAGATACGCCAAGACATGACAAACAGACCCACTTTTGTCGCGACTCTTCCTTCGTCGTGACTGCCATTTTCCATGCATCCTGCTCTCGCTCGTCATTGCACATCATTGCAAGGTTCGCTGCATGGATCTTATATTGCTCCCAGTAGATTGTTATGTCTGAACCTGGAGCACCTCGCTCGTTCTTACAAAAAGCCGTCAGTTCAAGTAGAAAATGACAAGGTGAGTATAGAGACTGACGGCTTCGCAGTGTGAGAACTGCCGTCTACGGAAGATCAAGTGTGACAAGCAGATACCTTGTGCAAGCTGTCAGACACTGGGCATAGCCTGTCAAGCTGCCGCCGCTCGTGCTGCTGAACACAGACCTCGAATTGTGGTGACCAGTCAATACGAAAGACAGATCGCTCTGATTCAAGAGCGACTTCAGGGAATCGAAAGCAGCTTAAAACAATTATCTCAAGGCTCTGCTGCATCGACTCCATCGTTTAGGTCTTTCACAACAGAGCCCAAGAACGGATCTGTGCAGCCAGAGAAATCCATACCTGTGTATGAAGGAGAATCGTCCTTTGGAAACCAGACAATACACGCAGGTCAACTCGCAGATGTCACAGCAACAGCAGTTGTTGGAACGGCATCCAATGAGTTGTCGAACGCATTGTTGTCGCTCAAAGATAGTCTGAAGCGGCATGAGGCCTTGTCGAGGACACATGAGACGCATCTCAGTACACGGGTCAGGGCTGACTCCTCAAGCCAAGACGACCTTCCTCCAGCCCAACTGATCATTGCTCTTCTCAACAGAGCTAAAACCAAGCCTTCTCTGTCACTAGTCGCATTTTCTTATCGAGGAGTATCGCAATTGGAGTCGCTCTGCCAGAAGATTTACTTCCCACTTGAACCTCCGCCAGAAGGTTCAATGACCTTCTTCTACGGCTTCCTCTATTTTGTTATTCGCGACTACTGGGGCCAGCAAGATGCTGCACTAGAAGGGATCGATGTCCAGTCTATCATTGACCTTTGTGAGACGAGATTTTGTGAAGGACTTGAAAGGTTCGAGACATTAACGGTTCCGGTCTTACCAAACATACAGGCCCTTCTTATAGGTGTAAGTATTGACTGGAGGTTCTGGTTCTTCCATCAGCTGACGTTTCCCAGGCGATCAAAGCTCAAGAAGAATGTAAATTATCATTGAGCTGGACTTTCCTTTCAGCTGCGGCTACCATGTGCCATACGCTCGGATTGCATCGCAAGTCCACTCTTGCCCAAGAGGATCCTGCATCTGCCGATGTCAAGCGCCACCTTTTCTGGCAGCTTTATATGATGGATAAAAACCTGTCATTGAACCTCGGACGTGGCTCGAACTTCCAAGACTCGGACATAGATACTGACTTCTACACGCCATCGACCAATCCCGCACAGCGACCATGGGACTTGATGTCGCTAGCCACAATCCAGTTTGCCAAGCTCCAAGGACAGGTATATGACAAGTTATACTCAGCTTCTGCGTTGAGCTCTTCGCTCGAAGAACGTACTCATGCTGTTGATGAATTATCGTCTCAAGTCAACGCTCTCCGGAATCAGCTTCTTTCGGTAAGACATGCTGCCTCAACTTGATGACCGCAATGACTGACGCTGCACAGATTGACTTTACAGGCGCATATTATCAGGAACGTCTGCTAGGGATGGCTCATTGCGCCGACTTCGTCTGCTATTCAGTGCTTACGGTGATCTATCGTGCACAGCCTCTCACGAATAGTACGACCGAGATCAGTCCAAAATGTTATGAGGCTGCACGACTGGGACTGGAAAATCATCTTCGCTGTTTTGCTCAATTTCGTAACCGGTCGATGCCGCAACAAGCTGAATACGTTACTTGGTAAGCTATCCAACCCCTGTCCAAGTGTGGTGAGATTTCGCTAATGATTGCAGGATATTACTGTATCCGTCCTTTACGCCTTTTACCGTTGTATTCATCCACGCCATCGCAACCTCCGATACATCGGAATTACAACTTCTACAAGCGACAGTCCGATCACTTGACCATGTCAAAGTCATCTCTCCAGCCGCTCGCCGCCTCTACGACGTCTGCGCAGCATTCGGGCAAGTCGCCACTGCATTCATAAACTCCCAACGCACGCTCAGTGGCTGGCACTGTCGCGGCGATGGTACTCTTTCACTACCAGTCGCCGAAGCAGGCTATCAACCTGATCTGGCTGCTATGATGGCGGATCAAAGTCATGACGGAGACGCTTTGTCGGCGTTCTTGTGTAATCTGGCGGGTCAAAATCGTCCTTTGACGGATTTCTTGCATATGGATTTGTTGGATGCTGAGTTGAATATGCCGGAGCTTTTTCCTCCGACTCAGCAGTGAGCCTGACACTGACGCCAACTGGTCTTCGGTCTCGTCCCTTCTGAACTTGGCATAACGGCTGCATGCATTGTTTTGTCCTTGCGGTACCTTAAGCATTATTACACATCGACAATTTGATGCTCTCGAATTATAGGCCTCCCACCAAATCACGACGTGCAAGAGACGCTTGCAAGAAGGCAGAATGATTGTCCAAGCTGGAGATGCGTCTCACGAGGAACGCATCCAAGCTCATCCCCTCTACGTCTTGCATCAATTGCAAAACTACTGTGCAATACAGCGGCTGGTGATTTTCTTGCTGAGCTGAGATCGAGAGAGGAGCTCATCTTGATCTCTGCTCTTCCTCGTATTATTCACATAACGTCGCCAAACGCGTGCCTCGACCAGGGTCCAAGAGCTACGAATGTGTCCATGACGATGAGCGTGTCCAGATCTGAGCGCTCGTCCCTGAAGCCTGGCCACGAACAAATACTCTATAATGAATGCTCAAAGGACCCCAAGAAGTTCAGGATTCTCAGAACTGCATCGGCATTGAGCCAGGGCTCTTGTCCCAAGCTGCGCCACTGCACTGATTCCTGACGGAGGGTCACACCACTTTTCTGCATGACCGGTGGATACAAGGATGACCTGTGTCGAGGCATGCCGCCACCTGCAGCCCCCGTCGCTCCTATGTACTCTTCTTCCAAAATATTCCTAGCCCCTATGCAGATGCATAAATGCACGACTCTTTCAATTTTGACCAACAAATCTGCTCTTGGACATTTTTCTCTAAGTCTGATTGATCAACCTCCAACGAGATAAGAGTGTTTTGGATGGATATGTCTGTTGGAGCTCAAAAATTTGTTCGGCGTCGAGACTGGCCTCATGAGAGCGCGATAATTGACAACATTTATATAACCCACAGTCCCTGGCTTCCCAGAAAAACTTTTGTGACTTGTGATGGGCGAAGATTGCGGCGTTTGCACGCAGAAAAGCAAGGTCGCACTCACAGCGGAGAGAAAGAAAAAAAGAGGAACAAAATTGGACAAACCACCTTCCAACGGATACAACTTTTTTGGGGCCTGGGTGATAGCCCAGCCATATACTCCGCAGAACCAGACAGAAGACGCAAACAACACACCGGTACAGCGATGTTTCAACCCCAAAACAGAAGCGTGCACAAAATTGCAAAGGGGACGCTCGAACGACATGCAATTTCCCACCGCAAGCCCGGAACCCGTGGTTTCCGTGGCGTTGGACGCTCGCATCTTCTGGCGCCTCCTTTTTCGCTATAAACCTACAAAACACTTCCAAATTATGGTTTTTGCAGTGCTTGAATTTGTTTTCGGTTTTGCTGGTGTTGTACTGCTTTCGGTGTTGTGTCTGCATCATAGTCGACACATCTCTTCGCAGGTATGTTTCTGGCTGTTTTTTTTTTATTCTTTTTCCCTTCGTTTGCGTCTGCTCGCACAATTTTAGAATTTGGTTGACGACTGACCTTTTGGACGAAGCATTGCCGACGATATGTCGAATAAACCAGTACAAGATGAGACGTCTCCTCTGGTTTCGGTCACAGAGACTGCAGAGCCAGAGGATCACCGCGTCGACAACAGTGGTGAATTCGAGTTTGGCGGATCCGTTGGCGTGAGCGCTATGATGATCGGTTTTCCACTTCTGATGTATTACATGTGGATCGGAGCAACTTTCTACGACGGCAAGATTCCCAGCCGCACTCCGGGACAAGATTGGAGTTCATTCTTTGCTCATCTGTTCAACCTTTGCTACGAACATGCTTTCCCCCATACCAAAGCTTGGGCTATCTACTGGACTTTCTTGATCTTCGAGGGTGCTTGTTATCTGTATATGCCTGGTGTTTATGGGAAAGGCAAACGACTCCCAAGTCTGGGCGGAAAGCAGTTGGAATACTATTGCTCGGCAGTGTGGAGCTGGTATACAACCATCATCCTTGCCATCTTGCTGCACGTCACCAACCTGTTCCCTCTGTATACTCTCATCGATAAGTTCGGCTCCATCATGAGCGTGGCAATCATTTCTGGCTTCTTGGTCTCTTTCATCGCTTACTTCTCTGCTCTGTATCGCGGAGCCGAACACCGCATGACTGGCTACCCCATCTACGATTTCTTCATGGGAGCAGAGCTTAACCCGAGATTATTTACCTGGTTGGACTTCAAGATGTTCTTTGAGGTTAGAATTCCTTGGTATATCTTGTTCTTGACTACGCTTGGTGCGTGTGCCAGACAATACGAGAATTACGGTTATGTGTCTGGAGAAGCTTGGTTCTTGCTGATGGCTCACTTCCTCTACGCCAATGCTTGCAGTAAGGGGGAGGAGTTGATCATTACCAGCTGGTAAGTTTCCGTGTACATCACTAATTTGCTCTTTGGATTAACGTGATCGAACAGGGACATGTACTTTGAGAAATGGGGTTTCATGCTCATCTTCTGGAACTTGGCGGGCGTGCCTTTATCTTATTGCCACTGCACCCTCTACATTGCCAACCACGACCCCTCTGAATACGTGTGGCCAAAGTGGGCACTGGCGCTGTTGTTCATTGCTTACCTCTTCTTCTACTGGATTTGGGACACAGCAAACAGCCAGAAAAACATGTTTAGAGCCCAAGAAAGAGGTGTCGCGTTGAACAGAAAGACATTTCCGCAGTTGCCTTACAAGGCAGTCAAGAATCCCGTCTTCATCAAGACCAGAACCGGTGACAGCATTTTGTGCGATGGATGGTGTAAGTCTTTTCCCTTGTTCCCCTTCTTGTGCGTTTGCGACGCTGATGGTTTTGCAGATGGCAAAGCTCGCAAGATCCACTATACCTGCGACCTCTTCTTTGCGCTTTCCTGGGGTGCCATCACTGGCTTTAACTCCCCGTTCCCGTGGTTTTATCCAGTCTTCTTCTCTTGCATGATTGTGCATCGTGCGATTAGAGATATTCAGAAGTGTAGGGCCAAGTATGGGGATGCGTGGATGGAGTATGAGAAGAGGGTGCCTTGGTTGTTCATTCCGGTGAGTTGCGTGCGTCTGTCTTTTTGGATGAAAGCTGATGTGTGTCAGTACGTTATTTAGTTTACTATGAGGGGGTCAGGAGGGTCCCCGATGAGTAGAACTTACGGGCTGTCTCAGCGACATCGACTGTTGGAATAGGTATCCGCAGTAATGCATGGGAGTTTTCAAGTCTGGTCTGCATATAAGGAAACGCATTTTTCTGCATGGTGGTCTATGCCGTTATTATCTTGCAGGTTATCAAACCATCGGTGTAGAAGCTTGTCTCGTGTACAGTGCGCAATGGAAAAGGTTCATGAATCATTGCAACAGTCAACTGCAAGCCGTGTCACAAGGAGCAGAAAGCGAGCATCGAGACCGAACTCGAAGGAATTGTGCATGTTTTGCACACACGTCCACGCTCAAGGTCTATGCTGAAGCGCTACAACAGTTTTGGCCGACACAAGTGACGGGACGCTAGACTTGATGACCAAGGAAGAGTCGACAAAGAAGAGGCACTGTACGAATAAAGTGAAGATTAGGCACCATTTGGGTCGCATGAAAGTAGACACCTTGCCCAACCGTTTGACACCTTTTCTGACACCTTGTTTTTGGCCCGATCGGGAAGGTGGAGCATGCAACATGGATGCCACTCATCCAAATGCTGGATGGTCTCTGACACCTTGTTTAATGGCTCAATGAGGAAGGAGGTGGAGTCGATACGTAAGGTGGCAACCGTAGCGTTGTCGATAACCTTGGCAAGGGGGGGTTGAGCCGGCGAGGCAGAGGGGGACGAGCAATCTGAGAAGTCAGTTCGTTAGCTAAGTCAACACAACAAGCCATGGATCTTAACTCGATGCTCAATGCTAAGAACCCTCCGCCACCGCGCTGGGGTGGCCAACCCTTGATATTCAATGGACCAACGAATGAGACGACCACGCCGGCGCCTGCAACAGAGCCTGCAGCAGAGCCTGCAGCAGAGATAATGGGACCACCTCCAGTGCCAGCTCGTAGTCGTGGTCGTGGCCGAGGAAGAGGTAGTCGAGGAGGACGAGGGCGAGGTCGAGGTCGAGGTGGCTCTAAATCTGTAACTGAGACTCAGTCAGAGCCCTCTCAGTCAGAGCCCTCTCAGTCAGAAGCCTCACAGCTAGAAGCACCTCGTCAGAAGCGTGGAACTGGTCTTACTGAGGCCGAGAACGTCATCCTCGCTGAGACCGCTGCCTCGCTCAATGACCTGTGGCGAGACCTAAGGACGACAAAGGAGGCCTTTTGGGACCGCGTTCGCGCTAAATTCGAACGCGCTGCGCAGCGTGGCTACTCGGCGAATCGATGTCGAATTCAACTGCAATCACTGGTTAGCAATCGAAAGGTTGCGCTAGAACAAGAGGGGGAGGAAACTGGCCGTAACGAGTCAGAAACTGATCTTGATTCAGCGGTCGATGAGTGGATTGAGGTGCTTGCTGGCGCTGAGGCTGAGCAAGAGGCGCGCGCAGAGAGGTCCTCTCAGAGCCAACAGGAAACCGCAGAACAAGCAACTCTGCGCGATAAAGTGCACAAGAAGAACATTGATGGGCACGCTTTCGGCGCTGTGGAGAAGTCGACTCTTGGCGTTGTGGGGCAAGAACGCAGCGTCAGCCGACTATTACGTAAGCAACCTTATGCAGCTGCTTCCGTGGCACAAGCGCAACTTTAGCTAGAAAACACACATACACAACTAATCCAATCCATCTGCTTTTCCATTGAGAACCTTGTTACAGGCTTGTTCCTATCGTGTTCCCTTCGTGGGTGTGTTCGCAACCTTTCAGCGTCATCGTCGAACTTGTAGCCTTCGCAACTGCTCATCGTCCACGCTCATTTAGCAGAAGCCATAACATTTTGCACTCGAATTATGCATCGCGTGATGGCTCTCTGCAACCGCCGCTTTTGTAAGTCAATTTCCAATCGCCTTCCGTATGGCCTGCGTTTACCATGTCGTCGCACAGATGACCAGCCCAACCCATACCCTCCGTTTGAACACGGCTTGCACACTCTGCACATGGTCGCCGAACTCGACCTTTCGACACAACGATATTGAGACAGAAGAGCTGGGACATACATACGGGAACACAAGGCTTTAGCATAGACAATGTCACAATCACAACTCTGCGGTCGTTACCCTCGGTGTCTGCCAAACCAAAACCGTTCTGCTGCCAGTAGAATCACGTTTCAGCACCCTGTGTTGCCGCAGGACCACTGGACAGCTCCTGGCGTAATCTAAGCTCACGAGCTATGATACATATACCATAAAGTCCACCGAGTTATCGCCGCCGAAAGAGGCCAGCCTGTGACGTCCACGTCGTCCAAGGATCAGCCTCCCTCTCCTTCTGAGCCGCCCACTTCTTAGCTCTCGTCTCATCGAAGTCTGGAAAGGCTTTACGCACCGTCTTGCCCAAACCAACAGTCCTGCGTCCAACGATACAAACACCGAACGTCAGGTCGTACTCCGAGCTGGTCTCACGAGATCGTTGACGAATTGCTGGCACACCTACCACACACTCCTCTCCGTCTCTTGTTGACGTCCGAACCGCTTCCGAACGGTTCAAACTGTCATCTGTCCTGCAAACAAGAGCTCGCAGCTCCTGACAAGATGTTGTCCAATCTCCTGTCACCACTATCCTCTTCCAACTTGTGCAAGAGTGTGAGAAGATCTTCGGTGCTGACCATGACACACCTTGTCAAGCCTGTCGCCTTTTCTCCGCCTCGTCATGGTCGAGTCTCAACTTAACCCTGTTCCATCCCGTCATACCAGATGGCCATATGTCCGCCACATAGTAGAAAGCAAGCCATGGCTTTCTACTATGTGGCGGACATATGGCCACAGTCTGTACCCTGTTTCTTAGGCGTTTTGCGGTACGAATTCGAAGATAACACTGCCATGCTACCGTACAAGCATGCTCGAAGCCACATGATCATGATAGAGTATCGCGCGACCAAGACCTGCGTTTTGTTCAAGCACTGCGCAGTCCAATGTGGCTCAGGAAGCGGGTGCACTGCCGTCACTGTTGTCTTCGTAGCTAAGTATGCTTGGACAGAGAAATGGAAAATTCACTAGAGGCAAGGAGCAAGGCATGATTTCGGAAGCAGAGCAATTGGTTTCTTCAACATTGTACTACATAATACTGAAGACGACAGTCTACAGTGTCAAAAGCAAACAGAAGACAACAGTCTACTGTAATGGAGAAACTGAGGACAGATGTCTACAGTGTAAGTGAGGAGTCTGAAGACTGATGTCTACAGTGTTGGAGAGGGAACTGAAGACTGCTGTCTACAGTGGGGGTGCGAGACCGAAGACTGATGTCTACAGTGGTGAGGATGGCGATCCACATCGTAAGGCTCTGCTTAACGTTCGTACACTGCTGTTCCGCCGTCGATGTTGCCAATCGACCTCTTCAAAGGATAGAAGATCATCGGATCAGGGTATTTCAAGGAGCCATCTTTGTAACCCTGGGTCATGGCTTCCCTGAGCGACCACTTCTTCATGACCTCAACCCGGTCTTGGCGCAAGGTCTTCTCATCCTCCCATTTAGGAAGAGTAACCAGACCCAGCTTCTTGTCTACTTTCTTGCAGGCATCGATCCAGTTGGTCAATCCGGCCCAGTCGAGACCTTCAGCAGCTGGCCATCCTCCCATCTCAGGCTCAGCCTTCTTGATAGCAGCGGGAGCAGCCACCAAACTCTTACCAGAAGCCTCACCTTTCTGGCCTTCGGCTTGGGCTTTGGCTTTCGCGGCGTTCTCGGCGTTCTCGGCTTGGGCTTTGGCCATTGCTGCTTGAATCTTTGCTCTCTCTGCCGCCAACCCTAGCCTTTGATACTCCCCGACGAGCAAGTCCGTGTAGCGAAGGAACTTCTTGCGAGAGAATAGCTCCCATTGTTTTTCCTCTGACAAACGAGAGACAGTGGGAGTTGGGCCGTTCTTCTCTATCCATTCGCGTTCTGTCTTGGGTTGTGGCGGTTCGGGATGCTTTGCGGCTTCTTTAGCCTCTCCTTCTGTGGGCCAGTCTTTGCCTGGCGCGTCAGGCTCGCCGAACATAGCGACGGCGGCGCCATAGCTCATGGGTGCCGGTGCAGAAGAGGATCCAATGGCAACAGACAACGGCTTGCCCTTGCTGAGGTTCAAGTATATTTGAAGTCCCACACGTTGGCTGATGAGGTAATCCATGGCTGCAGGGATCTTTGCGCGGTGCAAACCTTTGTACGACGAGGTGCGACCGCTTGCTTGCTTGAACTTGGGCCAAGCTCTCTGTTCTGGAGTCGGGGCGCCGTCTCGCCACATGTTCTGGATCTCCAGCGCGCGGTCGGCGGCATCCTCTTCGAAGGCCTTCGAAAGCACCTTGGGCTGGGTCTCTGATGAAAGGTCAGCGTTGTTGTGGCTGGAAAAAAGCTTGTTCTTACTGGCGCAGATGTGCTTGATCTGCTTGACAACGTTCTCGGCACATTTGTGCAGCGACTCCAAGAACTTGCTGATCTTCTCTTGCTGGGCTCGGAGACCTTGGAGCTCATCTCTCCAGCATTGGCGCTCTGCATCGGCTGCTTCTTCATGTTCGATGCGCTGCTCGATGGCGTCTGCGAGCTCCTTGATTCTGTTCAGACGGTCAATCCACTTGAAAGTGTCAGTCGATTCGTGTCCTGCAACGCCGGCGCTGGAGTGCATTACCTGCGCATACTGGCGTCTGATGTCGTGCTGTTTACACGACAAGCAGCCGGTCATGAATGATTCATGGCGGCACAGGTCGTGACGCTCGGTGGAGTATTTACAAGGCATTTTTGATGATGTAGGTGAAGTGTGAAAAAAAAAGAAGTTGTCAAAATCGTGTTGTTGCGTCGATGCGTTATGTGAGTAAGATGGTAGGTCAATGTGTGGTGAAGCGCTCGGCTACACTTTCCTTGGCCACATGCAACCCTTCCCGCTTTCACTTCGCAACTGGACTATTACTCAGCACAGACAAAGAAGTTTCAAGATCTGATTGGCAAGAGTTGTATCGACTATCTGTTTGCAAAGGCACCGGTCGTGCCGTATGCATTTGCTTGATTATTGATCAATTCCATCCGAAGCATGTAAACTCGTGGCTGAGGATTGAAAAGTGTAAACTCACGAGAGACTATCTGATGGTCAAGTCCACGGTTCGCTGATCTTCCATGAATCCTCTCTTCGATCATCCAACCCACCAGACCCTATCCAGGACACAAAATCTCTCTCGCACTCTGCAAGAACCCCACAAACACAACTTCTCGCCACGCCTTGCTAGACGAGATGACTCTAATCTGTTTCCACATGTCAGATGTTGGTCTCCCGCTTCCCATCACCCCTTTCGCTGCTATGACAGCTGATTTCCAGATCTGAACAGAGGGCACCCCTCCGAACAAGACCTCCATCAACATGCTGCACACCAAAACATCTCGACTCTCTTTCCTACAATCCTACATACGCATCCCGCCAAGATTTTCGACCCACTAGCCACAAGAACATTTTCCGGTATTGGATGAGCGCCACGGCTCGTCCCTGAAGACAATATGTTATCGCCCACTGTCAGACGTCTGAAGAGACTGGAAGCACCACGATGTTCAAAACAGTCCAGACTCGAGGCAAGACGAGGCAGACTACCAGCTATGGCCATGAGAGCGCCCTGTCTTGCATCAGTACGGATTGTGGCAAACATGGGTGACTTCAAGATCACTTTTCCAGGAACTGAACAGGCCAGCGATGGAAAGAGGATGAACACACTTACGAAGTTGGTGAAGGCACGAATGCTGGTGCTGGTTGGACATGTATAGATCTGATCTTGATTTTTATGTCCGTTTGAACGCTTTATTATGGCTCAAGCATTGAATGAGGTCGAAACCTCCTTGTTGTTGGTGACTGTTGCTGCGCCCTCCCTCCGCTTACCCGCGTAGTCTGCCTCTGGCTACGTTGGCCATTGCTCGGCCTCTCGATCCAATCGAGGAGAGTCAACCATACAGCCACTCGATCAGGCTCAGTAAAGCCATAGTGATACTGCGTATGAGATTGTCGTATGCGTATTGTCAAGCTTGCACTTTTTGTTCCACTCGTTGATGCGCTGCCGTTCCTCACCGAAGTACTTCCCCTGCTTTCCGCTAGTCGGCAAAGGATGGACGAGTCTCAACTCTGGAACACCCACCTCCAGGAACCATTCAATTTCTGCCCTGATCCAAGCTTTCGAGAGGCTCGATCAGACCATGATGAGACAATCGTGGCCGGCGTGCCTTCCAGAAAGATACAAGTTGCAGCGCTCAGAGTTTCGAGAGACCGAGTGTGGAGAGCTTGCTAATTCCAGAAAGCAATGTTCTGGTGCCCGATCAGTACAACGACCAGGACGAAATGATATTGCTAACGCCTTTACTCCTCTACCAAGTACGGCTCGACTCGTGTTGCATCCTCATGTGACACAGGCTTTGGACGGCGAAAGTCGTTTGAAATGCTCAAGCACTACACTCCAAGCAGGTGGAGCGGATCCAAGATTCGGTCTGGAGGAACTTTTGGTCTTGCCCATCGTTACTTTGGGCATTTTATGGGTTTCTGCGAAGAGTCATATCAAACCCACCTACTCCCGAGTAGCCAATCCATCAAGGCCGCCCGTGGGTCTCTGTCTGCCGCGACCCGATGCATGGAGAACGCCCATGCTGACGCCCATTGATGATTGATACTTTGACCATCTCTCAAGGCTTGGTCTTAGATTGGCGAATGATTGTTGACAATGCTCAGGCATCATGCGTCAAGGAGGCAGATGTATTCCAAACAGAAAACAGCTGAGACAGACAAGAGGAATACAAGGAAGGTGCAATGGTCCGTGGGAGTGAATGTTGAGTTGTCGGTATGAGATAATCTACAGAGCACGTCCAAATCCCGAGTCTGCCGGCAAAACAGCCAAAGATGCGGATGCAAGGTGCAGATTGGGGCAAGGAGGAGGGTTGGTATCAGCATAAATATTACACCATCAGCGTGAAGGTAGTGTTAACAGAGACGCGTAATCCTTGTTTGTGAAAGACGGGCCTTGCACAAGTGATGGGGGAAACGCTGACCTCTGACAAAGGCTATATATTTCTGTTAGATCGAATTATCTCCATGACCAATCGCTGTAGACCGTCGTCTTCAGTCTCAATCTAACAACAAAACACTGTAGACTAGCCTCTTCAGTCATTATTACCGTTATTCATAACCCTTTTTTTTGTGAAGCGCGTGGGTTCGAGACCCATCAGTCCTCCCCTTTTTTAACTCCCTTACCGAGAGCTAGTATCAACGATTCACAGCGGTGATTTCTCTTCTTCTCCTTCCTTTTCTTTCCTCTATCTTCTTCCTGGTAGAACAATGTCCTCGTTACTTAGGCATAATGAAAAGGAAGAGAGTTGGTCTTTGGCTCAACAATGCCAAAAACAAAAAAAGTGTATCCGAGACCTACAATCAAAACTAGGTAGTCGCACTTCGCCGTGTCCGGACAAGCCAGCAACCATGGTATCGACAACCTCCATATAGACAGCTCTTATCCCGCTTAGCAGAGATCTGCCTGATGTTTTGATGTGTGTGGAGATGTCATTTGTGCCCGACCGCCCGCTTGAAGTCAATCCAACTGCCTCGGACATGCCCAGAGATGCCTCTAAAACATCTGGTGTTGCTCGTTGCAACCCAATGGTAGAGGAACAGCTTGACTGCGCAAGACATGATATGATCGCTCAAGAAAAAAATGGTAGGACATCGAACTTCGAGAAGATCGAGTAGCAGCCAATGGTGCGAGCGAGTTCTTACGATAAGCTCGAAGCCGCGATAAGCTTCTCGGGTCAAGCGAGGCGAATCAATGTCTTATTGGCCAAGCGTCGCCCCGATTCGGGATGGTGCAACTTCTGCTTTCTGAGCCACGAGCAGGAGCTTCGTACCATAGTCATATTTTGGAGGCTTCAAGCAGCTTGGAGGAAGCATCATTTGGTCCTGCATCCAGTTCCCATGATGGTAGGCTTCTCTGACGAATCGTCCTATGGACCGAGTAGCTTGGATAAAGGAAAGTGGCTACCCTATACCATTCTCCATATCACCAACTCTACATACCATATCAAACCATATCGGACATTTCTTGCTGTTCAACCATCGGTAGGTGTACATGCCTGATGAGCTCCACGAGAACCGTAGATACTTGAAGAGTCATGACCAGATGAACTCGCACCTATCAAGGAGCATGTGCAAGAGCGGGGTCGCAGTGCATGCCTGCCTCATGAAGATGCATCTGAGGGAAGGAACGATGTATGAGTCCCACTGCATTTTGCACAAGTCGAAATGCGTCTCTTCCCATACCCTTCATCGATCCCATCCACAATCTATACCGTCTTCAATACAGATTTCAATATACAAGCATCCCCATTCTCTCAATCATCAGTTCCTACAACCAATGTATGAGTAGTCTTGCAATGGATCCTGCCTGAAGCGTATTGACCCAATGCTTCAGCAAGATGCCTACCACCAGATCCGGTCGTAACACCCAGACCAAGGCTTCAACCAAGCCTACCGCTGCCGCTGCCGATACTGGTGCAATGTCGGCACCCAAAGCAAAGAAGACTGGCCCGAAGCGTTCTTTGAGTCAGACGGGCTCCCGCGAGGTCTCAGCCAAGCCTTCAAAGTCGGCCAAAGTATGTTTGTAGTCGTCAAATCTTAGTTCCAATCAATTGACACCGAATTAGCCCTACCAGGCTTTCGTCAGCGATGGCGACGAGGAAGATGCTCTGATGCCCGATGTCGAACCCCAAGACGTCAGTGCCTTGGAGGACTTCGAGTACGTCGAGTCCACCGACGACCTACCGGAAGAAGACAGGGAGATCGCTGAGCTGGAGAGACTGGAGAAGCTGCTCAACGCAGATTATGTGACCACCCGTCAAAAAGGCAAGCTCCCAGTTCAGGATCCCGAGGCCTCAGACGACGACTCGAAGCCAACGCCCGCCCTCAAACAAGGACCAAGAGTCTGGGCGGAAGTTCAATGGGGGTCCGACGAGAAGTCCTCCCTGCCGGAGGTCACCGACGATCAACGTGCAAAGAACATGGAGAGGTTCTTCGATATGGTCCGCGGCAACCAGGAAGAAAGGAAGAGGCAAGCTGCCGAAGTCAAATTTGAAGACGTTGGCGCAAGCCACTTCACGCTTGGCTTCTGGAACACCTTCCGACCAAAGAAGCGAGACACCGATGTCGAAGATACCATCGCCTGGCTCAAGGCTCATATGGACCCCGACACCGCAGAGATCCTCGGCCGTGCAGACATCTCTGGTAAGGCATTCCTGGAGATCAAGAGTGTCAGCTGGGAAGACCTGCTCAAGTGGGGCGTGTACATGTCCATCATCCTCAACAGTCTTGGCCAAATCGTCGCCATATACATTGGCAGCGCCACTGGTGAGTTTGGCATCACCGGAAGAGTGGGCCATTACGACAGGATCAAGGTCACTGGCAAGCCTACCAGCCAAGAGGCTTTCAGTGCCCACATCTTGGAAGCTCTCAAGCCTGGTAATGTGTGGCATGTACGCCCTCTGTTGATCGTTGACCAGGACGAGGTCTCCTGCTCCAAAATCATCGCTATGGAGGCAATGTTCACCGACCTCTGTAACACGTTGAAGAAGACCCCCTCGTCGCGCGTGTCATACAGGACTCCAAATGTGCTGGAGAAGTACCTGCTGGCAGTCCCAAGCGAGATGTCCCAGGTGCAGTATGTCGGCCTCAACAGCGCCCACCAGCTCAAGCAAGGTGCTAGGAGAAAGCTGCCAACATGTTCAATGCAGGGGCGTGGATGTACCAGGCCATCAGATGATTGCAAATCTGAAGGTGTCCTCATTGTTCGTGATGGGACATTGCTGTATGGTTGTGACAGATGTCGTAGCTCCTGGTCAGGCTGGAGATCAAGGGAGACCACTGTCCGTCAAAAAGCCGAGACGCTACGAGAAAACTTCGACCTCTGGTTGGAGCATAGGCAGTTGCTCCATGATACCGACGCGTACAAACCGATAGAGCCTGGCACTCTGTGCGTCTGTGCTGGTGAGCGCTTTGGCGATGTGAAAGCTACATCTCGCGCCAACGTCATCGATGGAGAAAAAAGGATCCCTGTCTGCCCAGATTGCTGGAGGAACTGGAAAGTTTATGTCGAGCGTCACATCGAAGGGAAAGGCTTCTCACGCGAGAAGATCTTGGACGATTGGGAGAAGTTCAAGATCCACTACCGCACGACCTTCAACCTCGTATTCAGGCCAGAGGTGGGTCCTTGTTTCTGCGGCAGTGGTGAGCGAGGCTCCTACAGGCCATACGCTGGTTTTGACGGGCCGGCCGACTTCTTGATGTGCAAGACTTGTTCTGCGAGATTGAGGATGGACAAGATCAGGGCAAAGGACTTCGAGGCCTGGAAGATCAAAAGAGTGGCCAGGCTCAAGAAAGTTGACAAACCGCCGCCTTCGCTTTGCTGGTGTGGTCGTGGCGATCTAGCCACCTATAACCCACTGCGGAAATTCCCCGGAGACAAGTCACTCAAGATGTGCCCAAATTGTCAATCTGCATCGGGGAACTTGAAGCCAGGTGCCGATGTCAACGCATGGATAGAAACCAGAAAGATCAAAGGAGCAAGGGTCGCAGCGGAGAGAAAGGCGCTAGCTCAAGCTCTGGAAGCAGAAGGTGTCACTGAAGGCCCTAGTGTCAGAGTCACTAGGCGCCAAACGAGATCGGCGACAGACAGCAGCAAGTCTTAGACTTCGCAGTCTCCATGAGCACGCCCCTCTGACTGCCGAGGTAGTCCTCCGACTGTCGCCACCACTGTAGACATCCGTCCTCAGTCCTCTCTCTCGACCTCTGTAGACATCCGTCTTCAGTTTTGCTCAATAAAACTGTAGACATCAGTCCTCAGTTTTGCTCGATAACACTGTAGACATCCGTCTTCAGTTTTGCTCAATAAAACTGTAGACATCAGTCCTCAGTTTTGCTCGATAACACTGTAGACATCAGTCCTCAGTTTTGCTCAATAACACTGTAGACATCAGTCTTCAGTTGATAGAGCTTTATATAGATGAAGAAACCTTGCTGTTGTTGACTGACCCTTTCTCTGATTCGTCTTCCTCGTGTACCTTGTCTGGCAGCATAAGTTCGAGGATCTCCATAAGTCGTGTGGTACAGTGCGAAGACGCTTCAAATCATTTCGAGAACTTCTCCTTACATTTTTGTCATCCCATGTTCGTGACAATCTGGCGAGTCATGCACTCTACCTGACTTGGAGCAACAGGAGACTAGTATCATTCTCAGATTTGGCTTCTGATGACCACCGAGGTATACTCAGTCATTTTGCCAACTACTCAGCTAGGACTGACCTTTTGATGCTCATCGTGACTGGTTCTCAAGACACTCGCGCCTCTCGCAGACTCTTGGGAAGCATATGGCTTGCTGTAATTCCTTGCATCAACGTCCTCGCTCTAAATGTGCTTTTGTAACAGCTCTCATCGGGTCTTCTCTTTACAGTATGGTCTCCTGATTCCGAACAGCAAACAATCAATCACTTCGGGAGTATTGACGCCGCCAGAGCGTCCGTGTTTATTTCTTTCTTTTGGGGATGAGAGGGCTATTGTGTCAATCTTCCAGCATTCCTGCTACTTGTCCCCTACTTTTTCCGTAGCATGGTACTCTCGACGTACCAAGGTCGGGACCTTGCCTTATTCTGGTCACAACATCTGACATGTTCTAGTACTTTGTCCATGACTCGTCAATCAAGCCTTGCTCGCTAGTTCGGGATTATATTGCCTGGAAAAAAATATTCTTCAACCAAGGTCATTGAGATGTGCTTTTTACAGATGTCTGTGATCATGTTGCTTTTGGACAAAACTATCCATTCTTTCTTGTCAGGACATGAAGTCAAGACAAGCTTCTCAAAAACGGCGTGCTGAACTCTACGCCCAACCTCAAAACACTGATACCGGCATCTCGTCCAACGTCAACCCCGTCTCGAATTGCAAATATATTGACCTCGCGGCTTGATTATATCTTTGCGACTTTGACTACGAGGGCTCAATTAGTTGCTCTCGCTTGTACAGCATGAATTCAGCATCAGTACGAAAAGCTGCCGGTACAAATCACGAAATTAAAAAATAAAAAAAAAACAGCCAGAGCCATACAACTCATCCAAGTTTGACTGGATGTAACGGTTTTGTGTGGTTGTCTGTGTTGTAGTATAGCAAATACTTCGAGTATATGTTTGTTTGAACAAACTTGGCTAGACGTCTTTGACTTTCTTTGTGCCATCTCCAGAACAAACAAAGAAGACTGTCATTTGTTGTCCCCCTTCTGTGATGAAAGCCCTTTCCCGGTGCTGGTATTCCTTGTTAAACACCCCGATCACGATTCGCCTTTGTTCAGATTATGGTTCTTGATGGCTTTTCCAAAAAAAAAAAGACACAAGGCAGCAATCTCCATTGGGATGTTTTCGTATTCTCGGAGGTCAGCAGCAAAGACTGCTCAGTCTCAAGCAGGGACAATACGTAGGCACGTATCATACAATCATATTCGAAATGCGCTTTGAGCATGAAAAGCAAAATTTCTGGTCATTGGTTCATCTACATAAAAAGCAGCAAAACTGAAGACGGCTGTCTACAGTTTTGAGAGATATCACTGAAGACGGCTGTCTACAGTTTTGAGAGATATCACTGAAGACGGGTGTCTACAGTTTTGAGTTTTTCACTGAAGACGGCTGTCTACAGTGATCTTCGAGGATACTGAGGACCGTAGTCTACAGATCATTCGTAATCGATCTCATCGTCAGAGGGCTCGTATGCGAGGTCTTCGAGCCCCTTCTGGTACGAGCGGACCACAGGCTTGGTTGGGGCGGGCTCGGTCATGGTGCTGTCGTCACCGCTGGGAGCGGGCGCATCCTCGTGGTCGGAAGGCTCGTAGACGAGGTCTTCGAGCCCCTTTTGATACGAGCGAACCACAGGCTTGGGAGGAGCGGGATCGGCCATGACGCTGTCCACTGCTCTCTGAGCAGATGCACTCTGAGGCGCAGGAGCCGGACGCTGGACCTGGTTTTGAGGGCGGGAAGGTTGGGCGGGTCGCTCAACGCGAGGTCTCTTTTGCGACGGCTGCTGGCGATCGGCGGCCTGTCTCGATGGAAGCGCGTGCGGACGCTGTGCAGGCGGCTGGGGGCGCGCAGGCGGAAAGTTGCGTTGCGCAGGCGGGAATGTGCGCTGTGCAGGCGGGAAGGGGCGGTGCGCCGAGGAGGCGGACGAGAATCTTGACATGTTGCCAGCACTGATGGTGTTGTTGGCCGTGCTGGTACCAATTGTCTGTCGTCATGTCAGCATGGTCAACCCCCAAGAACAACTGACACACTCACTGAAAAGATGGCCAAGTGGGGTCCCGGGCCGCCAGGAACTTTGACTTGCTGTCCGCCCTCGAAGGTGTATACCCACTGATGTGTGGCGATGATGTACGTCATGCTGACCAGCTTGCCGTCGGCTGGATCGTGCTCAGGCGGTTCGATTCCAGGCGCTTGTTGTTGAAGAATGCTCGCAAAGGGAACGCGAGCTGATGGCGCGGGCGAGGGCGAGCGGGGCCTCTTTTCAACCCTCTCGAGCTCTGACTCGTGGTACTTTCTGCTCTTTTCGCGATCCCGAGTGGTGCGAGGAGGGACAAGGAAAGCTCGAGGCAGGTCGCGGACGCCGGCGGGCAAGAAGTCGGGGTTGGCCAGAAGCTCGTCTCTGGTCTTGCCTGTCCAGCCCTGCTTGAGAAGATGGTCGGGCATGGGCGTCGAGGTCTTGGCCAGGAGGCGGTCCTTGGGAGCGGGCAGAGTGTAGTCCCATCGGTCTCGCGTCATCATTTGACCCCAGACCTGATCATTGTAGCAGGTGCTGGCGGCCAACGTGCACACACGTTTGGGTCCACCGAACCAGCGGCACTCCGAACAAGGGTCGTCGTTTCCGCCACGCCCTTTCTTATCGCACTGCGCCGGATTAGAACAAGCCATGTAATCAGGCATGAATTGCTTACAGGTCGTCCGCCTGTGAGACATGTTATACAAGCCTCGTTGACTTCTGTGGAGACCATGTAGTCTCGAGGCTCCTTGCTGTGTACGAGCGCCGGGTCCAAGTTTGGATGGTGGTCGAAGGTGCAATACTCGCCCAACTTGCAATTGTCCGCCGACGCGAACGGGACGCAGGGCTTGTTGCGGTTGGGCTTGAATTCTCTGGTGCCAATGGTGTCGTTGTTCATGTTGATGATGTGTGAGTGGTTTGGAGATTTGAAAAGTTGCAGAAGTGATGAGATGTAGGAAAGAGCACAAGAACACTGGGAACCTGTGCGTGTGCAACGCCAAGGCACGCGCAGACTCAAGGGTGCCAAGGCACATCTTTCTCTTCCTACTTTTTCTTTGTTCCGGCAAACTCTTTTGAAGCTCACAGCGGCACAGTGTGTGTACCTTCTGGATGGCTATTGCATTGACATCATCTCATACGTTAATGTATCAATCTGCACGGTCGACCCAGAGGAATCGGCAAGCTTTCTTTTTGTCTCTCCCGCATTATCGGCATCGTTAGACGTGTTCATGCTCTGAAGCGCCGGTACGCAGCATGACTCTGGTAGTATTTTATGCTTTATCATAACAATGCTGTCTCTCATCTGGCGGGTACAGCCTCATCGCCACTTCTGTAGGATCCGCTACATCATATCACCTTTTGCGAGACTTTTGAGAGGATTTCTACAAAGATGATCAAGTGACCCACACGTTTCTACTTGTTCGCGCGCCAGCACTGGGTAGCCAAATACATCTTATAGCAATTATAGCAGAGTACCTAAATTCCAATGCTGTTCGATTGTGTGTGATCCATTGTGTATTTATCCGCGAAAGGATGAAATCTTACGGGGCAAACATCTGGGGACTATCAAAACGACTTCAACCTACTGATGGTCGTTTTGTTAATGCCTCGGGATGACGAAGCTTACTTGGGCCCGATTTTCAAGACCCTCTCAAGAGAGAAGACTGACGAAGAAGGAGATGGCGGTATTTCCTGGCATGACTGCTATCTTACTTGAAGCAGTACAATACAAGGCTCTTTGGCGCGAGGATGGCCAACATCTCGAGTTGGTGACTCTTTCTCCAGCATATAGCTTCAGTATCGTAACTATGACCTGCACTTTCTGCTCTTGATTCAGTGTACTGATCCTTTCGCTCTCAGGCCTTCGGACGCACGTTCAACACATCCCAAAGCACATCGTCTCCACTTCTCTTGCCAGACGAAGCTTAGGCAGGGCAAGCACTTGTAGTTGCGGCCGTGGTCTCATCTCTCGCCGTACACCCTTGATACCATATATCTCCTCTCTTACATTGCACACATTCCAAGTGACGCAACATTGGCTCAAGGAGTCGCTGATAAACGTAGCGTGATGTCGTCAAGCTTGCAACACCCTTCGGGGCTGTGAGAGCGGCGCGACGCATGCGGAGTGGGTACGTTCGCGGGGAGAGACTCGGCTTGGAGAGAGGGACGACAAAGGAGGTGGGGAGTCGGTTGAATTCCTGACAAATCTCAGTTCCAGCGAGCCAAAATGGTGGGAGTTGTACGTGTAAATCGATAGAATACAGACCTGGACATAAGAGAGGCCTGTCGAGTGGGCAGTGAGACATGCCTCTGATCTCCTCATAGTGCTGAGAGTACAAGCCTTTGCTGTTGGGAGCCGATCTGTCCTTGCTTCTTCACGGTCTTCAATCAGCAACTGCGTGAATACTACTCGACATGAACCTACCTGGCCTCATATGGTAAGACGCCCTAGACGAGGCCGTGTGATTTGTCCTCGTCTACTTTCTGGAGGATCTTGGTCGAGCACTCGTGATTTTTTTTGGACAGCATTCTTTGCGTTTGTCAAATTGGAATGGACATGGCATGCTCTTCTAGTCTTTGGAGCTATGCTCCTTGGCAATAGCTGTATAGTGGCACCATTCTGCGCAAAAGTCCTAGATCGGTACCTGTATCCCGTTGCCTGTCCGCGGTCAGCACTTTGTTGAAGAGGAAGATGAATGGGTCTCAATCGTAGTTTGGAGCATATCGGTTTCCGTGCTCTGGGATGCATGGTTTCATGGGAAGTGGTTCACCGAAATCAGCCTCATAGGTGCATCAATGGAGTGGGAAGGCGGGATAACAGCGTTCTTGATCTCTGCGAGCTGTATGGTTGGCTGACGATTTTGTCTGGACCTGGAATTTTGACAGTGTCATCATCTTTGCAGAGAACAGCGATGGTCGGGTTTTCTATTATTGAGTCATGACAAGCGGCGCACCCAAAGGATCCTTGTACGAGATTCAGGAGGCATGGACGTTGACATTCGAAGTTGCCCAGGTACAGCTCAGCAGCTGTGCGTCGAAGTCCATCGTGGAGAGGATCAGAGCGTGGGACAAGATCACTCGCAAGGTTCTCGAGTCAATATGCGCAATGACTGAGAGAGCTCAAAACCGCAGTTG
Organism: Aureobasidium sp. P6; assembly: GCA_003992365.1. Taxonomy (NCBI): domain Eukaryota; kingdom Fungi; phylum Ascomycota; class Dothideomycetes; order Dothideales; family Saccotheciaceae; genus Aureobasidium; species Aureobasidium sp. P6. The sequence goes on along the minus strand of RZIQ01000008.1, from coordinate 118,818 downwards.
TTGCCAGTCGTCCTCCTGAGACGCGCAGCCCTAAGTCCTTAGGTTGTGAGAGTATTGCATGGAGAAAGAGGCAGATCGATCGGCAGTGAAGAAGCACAAAGATCCCGAGCCGATGGCTGCTAGTCGCATGTCGCAAATTGAAAGCTGGAACATGAAAGCGAACGATACTCACCACTATCTTCTCAACTTTCACAGTCTCTTGAAACATTCGTTACTTGGTTGAGAACTTCCGATGATTGATTTTGTACTTGCTACGCCACCACTATGAACCTCGGGTCAGTCCTTTGTTCTACGTAGCAATTACGTTTGTTCGCCTCTTGTAGTGAAAGACAACATTCAAATCTGCAAGAACAGTTTTGATCAAAGATTACGCAAAATTGTAGAATAGCTATAAAATTGATTTTGATTCCAGCTACGAAAAGGATGCTTGACGCTGCAGTAACACAAGCAAGGACTGAAGACGGATGTCTACAGTGTTCTGATGGAGGTACTGAAGACTATTGTCTACAGTGTTAGGTAGAGGACTGAAGACTGATGTCTACAGTATTGGGTAGAGGACTGAAGACTGCTGTCTACAGGATTGCGTAGAGGACTGAAGACTGATGTCTACAGTGGTAGCGGTTAGACCAGCACGGATAGGCGTTTACATTGCCGTAGGGGCCTCTGGCATACGTCCAAGCATGGCATCCTTGGGCTGTTTGTTCAAGACAGCGAGTGCTTGAAGAACACCTTCTCTGATGTGACCCTCTCTGAAACGGTCAGCATCCCACCAGTAGCCCAGTTCGGAAGAAAACATGATCTCTGGCTTCAAACCCGAGACGACCCTGAGCTGCACGCCCTTCTTAGGATCCCTATGAGCCTCGCTGTACATCACCCATTCGTGATCAGCGTCGAGGAATGACTGATCATCAATCTTGACGACCTCGCCATTGCGAACAAGCTGATAACTCTTGGATCCAGAGCCCGGCATACGCTTAGCGACTCGCAGGAAGTTGCCAGCGGCCAAAGCGGACAGAATGCGGGTGTAGCACAACTTGTCATCATACATGATCTCGTTGTGCTTCCAGCCTTTGAGTTGCTTCATGGTCTTTAGCAACTGCACGCGACTGCGATCTGCGAGACTCAACACACTGCCATGGAGCATGTTCTCCTCCAGGAACGACTCTCTCTCACCAATCGCGCAAGCATGTCTCCAGTCCATGTAGATGCTGTAGAGGCTGAGATGGTCCCCTGCAGGATGAGCATAGCGGCTCTTGATCTGGGCCAGCTTTGCTTTTTCCGCCTTGGTCTGAGCCTTCCAGAAGAGATGACTGCCGCCTTCTGATGCTTCGACGATGCATACGATGGTGACGATCTCATCCGCACAATTGAACTCAGGGGCTCGGAGGAGGGTCAATGCCGAGTAGACGTCGGTGGGAATTGCAGCCAACTGGGCACCACGTTCCGTCAAATCACCCTTCAAATCCACCGCACCAAGCTGGCTCAAAAGATTGAGAGCCACAACGATAGTCTCGGGTGCTGGAGGCACGATGTGGTCGAAGTCAAGAGGGCTATAGCCAATCTTGAGTATGTCCAGACACTCGCTGGTCATGTCGCTCAGCAGAATGGGAGCAACAGGCTGGTCTGGAAGGTCCTCGTAGAAGGCCCTCTCGGTGCACATGGGCCATGCAAAGCCCTCGCTGGTACGGCCTGCCCGACCCATACGCTGCGAGATCTCGGCCTTGCTGATGGGTTGCTCGCGCAACGTCCAGATCTCGTTGCGGGGGTTCCAAGCCTTGACCTTGGCCTTGCAGCTGTCGATGACATGTGTCACGCCATCGATAGTGATTGATGTTTCGGCAACATTTGTCGAAACGATGACTTTACGACCAGGCTTGTTGATGTTTGCCATGGGCGGGGGGGCGTTGACAGCGAGGTCCTGCTCTTCAGGCGAGAGTTTGGCGTGCAGGGGGTAGCATTCCAGGATGCCTGCGACTGCTGGGTCAAAACGGGCTTTGAGTCCTGCCGATGCGGCAGAGACACCAGCAATAACTTGGGCGATCTCCCGAACACCCGAGACAAAGACCAAGATGTCACCTCCTTGTTGAGTGAGGTGCACATACACAATGGTGCTGACTATCTGATGCATAATCTCCGTTGCGGGCTCTGCCAGATAGTTGACCGTGACCTTGTGCTGTCGGCCACTGACTTTCTCAACCACTGATTGCGGAAAGTAGTTGAGGAAGAGGTCAGCATCGATGGTTGCGGACATGATGACGACTTTGAGGTCCTTTCTTGACCTCTGGAGAGCCTTGAGAAGCCCCAACAGCAAGTCAGTCGGGACGGAGTGCTGGTGAGCCTCGTCAATGACGATCACACCAAATCTGCTCAAGGCAGGATCGGACTTGGCCATTGCCACCGTCGAGCCTGTACGTAATAAGCATTTGCATGAAGAGAGGTTAAGGCAACAATGCGACTGACCATCTGTGTGGACCTCGATGCGGGTATTGCCCGAGGTCGTGTCACGGTTGCGGTATCTGAGACCCACAACACCACCCAAAGCAACGTCCATCTCCTTCGCGATTCGTTCGGCGACCTAACTGATATTAATGACATAATTTTGAGATCAATTGGCATTGTTGACCTACAGAAAGCGCGGCGAGTCGGCGAGGTTGGGTAAGGAGAACCCTGCTTCCCTTGAGCACATCCGACATGGATCCTAGGATGCGCTGGGGTGTCTGGGTCGATTTGCCCGAGCCGGTCTCCCCAACGATGACCGTGACGGGGCTGCTGCGTATGGCCTGCAACAGCTGAGGCATGTGCTTGGATACAGGCAGCGCTTGCGCCTGCGCAAAGATGGCCTTCCAGGCAGCGCTGTAAGGCTTGTTGGTGTAGGGGTTGATGCCGTTGGGAGCAGACATGATGACAGTTGCTTTGATGAGATTTGAAAATGGTAGTGAAAAAAAGTGTTATTGCGAAGCAGAAGTTGATGGCGAGAGTTGTGTGCGTAGTGAGCAAAAACAGTGCGCGTTTGTCTGTTTGCCTTGGCACATCCGATACCTCGCAGCTCGCTTAATCCCGTGACAACTCTGATTATCTTTGGGTCTATCGGTTTTCCATGCCCAGTGAAGTAAGCAACAGACATATGATTGCTAGACGATGGATAGTCGGTAATCACACACCACCTTGATGCTCTGCTATCAGTGGTTCATCTGATCAGGTATGTATGCCTGAGATATAGCAAGAGTAAGCGATGTATCCTGATTTCCTGTGTGATATCGCTCAACTATCTATGCTTAAGCTGGACTTTGTATCGCTGGCTATCTACTAGGACTTCCCCGGAGGTGGGAAAACCAATATTGGCAATAGAAGTATGTTCTCGAGTAACATATTCTCTGCCGGACCCTCTGGCTTGAATTTAGGCATCTTGCGAGTGAAGAGAGTATCCATTCTTGGCCAATGGTCTGATTCTTTCTGGTGACCTTCCCCATCTTCGCCGATAATGCAACATTAGCCTTATCGTCACTAACAATTGGCCAAAATCATCCTTAGTTTTTCTTCTTCAATACTGATATCCACCTTTCATCCTATCATTACATCATGCACTCCTCTTGGTTGGCCAATATGTTTCTCATTATGCACCAAACAGTGAGCGGTCCGCACAAAACTACAATGAACGAGTTGTTTGAATAGTCAAAGCCATTGTCATTGGCCACCATCAAAACACTTTACGAACTCGACTCCTACCTTAGAAAGCTCCTTCGCCTCTCGGCCCTCCGGTCTTGCTTCCTCCCTCACACACTCTCGATCGACTCGCAACCATGATCAATCAGCCGCTGCAGATTCAAGCCCGTACATTATCCAGCAAGATTCACCCAAGAAGGTCATATCAACGGTACCCAGTCTCACGCCAACAACCAAGAGATGGAACAAGTTGTACATCTCACATCTTTACCGCCGACATAGCTGTACATCTCACATCTTTACCGCCGACATAGCTGTACATCTCATATTCTTGACGCCGACATGGCCGACATGTTTGACAATTCTGGAGACGATCCTCACTTGGCCGGAAGACCATCAGTCAAACCAGGACCGCACCGCTATCTCAAAGACAGAAGTCCTTCGCCTCTGGCTCCTTCAATCCCTCACCTTCCATATCACACTGGCGGTCCTCTGGGAAGTATGACCAACCAGCCGCTGAAAGTCCGTACATGGTGGATCGGATCTCACAGAAGGTCATCCGAATAGGCTATGTTAGCATGCTCGTTGCCTCGTGCCTTCAAGCAAGGGATTAAAATCATCTTTCCTCATCCATCCAGTCACACCGGCACAGCTGCACATTTCACATCTTTACCAACGACGCAGACGACAATCACAGAGACAATTCTCGCTTCACCAAGAGGCCATCAGTCATGCCAGGATCGCACCGCTACCTCAAAGGTAAAATTCCTGACCCTTTAACTTCTCATTCCTTGCACCATCCCTCTCAGGTTCGCGGCGCACTGGGAAACATGCTCAATCAGCCAATATAAGCCCGTACATCATAGATTAGGCCTCACGGTTTTTCTGAGAAGCCCATCTCGCCAGCACTCAATGCTCGCCAGTGGTCAGAGATGCCTCACTTTCGCTGTCAGACTTCTCGTCTTTAAGAAAGTGCTGTCCCTCAGCATGTGTCCAGACCTCCCCCACAAGTCCGCCATGGCATTTCCCGCGGTGCAAGCGGTAGCTATCATCCTAGTCTTCCAGAGATCCTGCCAAGGGAGACAAACAATCTCAGAATCTAGAGATTCGCTGCCAATGGCGACATTGCTGCCAGATTACATCACGAATTTCAGTCGAACAAGCTCACAGTGTATTTGATAGAGCGACTGACTAGCCTCTGCAATGCTGTGAATAATCGATCGATCGCACCACTATCTCAAAGAAAGGATTTCTTTTGCCTCTGGCTTCTCACACCTCGCCCCCTCCTTCACAAATCACACCTTCTCACACACTCGCCATCTACTGAAGAGCCCGACCAACCAGCCACTGTAACTCCGTGCACTATCCATGGGCACCTACGGGCGCCACACCAAAGGCTCATGGAATCGAAGACGAGGCAGGACGTATTGGCTTCATTCGGCTCTGTGGTCTACATCAGTTCCGACACGGATGAGTCGGCAATTGTTTTACCTGCCTTCCGTCGTCCAACCAACGACGACCAGAAGATTTTACCACTATTATTCCGCGTCGTTTCAATATCTTTTGCACACCAGACTCTATTTTTGCTCCTCGATAGATCAGAGAACACACAACCTACACACAGTCCGTGTCGGAGGGGAACATTGAAAGAGGTCCAATGCATCATAGTGAGACTAGACTTACTTCATCACCTGTCCATTCGAGAGCTGACCACCACTTCAAGATTCCTTTATCTGACACTCACGTCAGCGCACGTCTGACGGCCTGCGGTCGCGCAACCTTGTCCTTTCTCCGGCACCCTCGCTTTGCCAGAATAACCACATCCGCGCACCGAGTAGGACTTCGAGAATATCTATCAAGTGCATGTGATCAGACACTTTCCTCGGCAGCACCTGTGTGACCAGTGACTACCACCCTGGCCGTAGCACGCTTTTGAATGCTAGCATGGTCGTTTGCTCAGCCCTTTGCAACGTTACGAAAGATCGGAAGCATACTTAAGAGAACGGCCAGAAGGTCACAGTCGGCACCACGGAAGGCTCCAGCGACTTAGCTACAGCAAATCTCTTTTCACCTGCTCAAAATGGTGTAATCGATGGAGTACAGATTAAAGGCTTACTATATGCATCAGAGCCCTCTAAGGTTTGTTTGTCCCGTCAATGACCACGCCTACGTCTTTACCCCGCCGGTCTGTCTGTCAAACCGCCACCAAAGTTGGATGACGTTTTCAATCTTTGTTCATTTGGCTGTTGAGTGCTTCCTCTAGCACTTTTGGTTGGGCCATTGTGTTTGGGAGTGACCGGGAACAAATCAGCAATATGCTTTTTTTTGTTCCGTGTGTTTGTTTGCTACTTGTACTTTGTCTTCCTTCACGTCTTGTTTGCTGCATGGCTTTGACGAAGGCTGATTCTTCTGCACTTATTTGGTACCAAGACGGATTCCCTTTTCCCTTTCGCATGTCAGATACGGCTATAGCTGGCAGAGAACTATCTTTCAAATTCAGTGACGTCTGCAAGTCCTTCCTTGTCCTTCATTGCGGTTCACTAAGCGGCACTTGCCTGTGTGCAACTTTTGCCGCAGCCTTGAGAGCCACAAATGAAGGCAGGACAAGGAGTATCGATATCAGGCAAGATAGGAAGGGTCCGAAATAAAGAAGGGTAATAGTAAACCCGCTGTTCCAGACTCTCATGCTTCCATAACGGAGGGAGAAAGCAATAGGACAGTGCGGAGTTGCTCTTCTGCACCAGATATCTTGTTGTCACTGGTGTTGTACTTTGGAAAGCAGGCACTGTTTGATGCGCAAATGTGATCACTTCACTATGACATGCCCAATACTTTCCTATCCCCTCGAATCTCGCAAGCACTTTGTTTTCCCTCATGCACTCAATCGACCCATTACCTCAATTCAAGACCACGTACAGCTTACGTTTTCAGAGCTTGCTGTGCTCTCGGACACAGTAGCTCCTTTGTCTGCCACAAAAAGAGCCGTTTGACACGTTCACCTACTATGAGCAAAAGCAAAAAGAATATTGTAGCTAGTGAGGATCGAACTCACGTCTCCCTGTGTTGCCCGATCTGCGGAAACCGGAGACCTGCAGTCACACGGTGTTGTTGCAAGATCGCAAGGCCAGGGCGTCTTAACCACTAGATCATAGTTACTAGAGTTGGAGATAATGCAAATTGAGACTATTATAAAGGTGACAGCTGAGTGTTTGCGCCTAGCTCTCTGGCATTCATTCATCCATTCATTCACTGAACCATCCATGCGTGATCTTCTCGTGCTCGTCTGCCCTGGCGGATGAATCCGGACAACCCCTTCAGTGAGATCAACTTTGACTCCGACTTTGATCTCGACTTCGACTTCCTTTGAAACACACCAACCTTTCTCAACTTGACCAGGTAAATCTCTCCTCCGACGCGCTACACGAGACAGCCACTAACACGTCTCACAAGCCATCTCACGCAAATACACAAGCCCTTAAGCCCAAATGTCTTCTTCAACAACTCCTTCCACCAACAAGACCACTGCCAAAGACTGGCCACACTGGTCACCGATCAAGGCCTCTCCACCCGACCCAATCGCAGGCAAAGTGGTAAAGTCAACTTACCGCCATGACACGCATGAATGGGGATACATCTACGAAAACGGCGCAAAGGTCAAGATCTCTGCCATTCCCGGAGCCTATGTCAATCTGGACCCGTGAGTTCTGGGCTGTGAGCATTCATGGTAAGGTCACTGACGATTGTGCAGCCCGCCGAATGAAGTGGCGGCGACGTTCGAATTGCTTTCTTGGAGTTTCATCAGTCCGCTCCTCCAATTCCGCTCTTCCTTATACACGAACCGGCAACACGCCATCCACGTTTCCTGCGCCAAAAACTGTCAACGACCATGACAACAACGAAGTCTGCGCGCCTTCCGGCAATGAGAAATGAACGTGCTTGATTATCTTCTTTCTCGACCAGCCACTCTCTTCTTCAGCTCTACCCAGCCGCCCGCCTCTTGATCAATTCTTACCTTCGCCAGATGTTTCACCCCCCTCATAATATCGTCAATTCATCTCTTCGATCCCCCAGTCTCCACTCATTCGTCCTCTTCTCACAACACCGTCGGTTCGCCCCTCCAGTCCTTCGTCACACCCTCGTTTCACCCTCCATTTTATGGTAACATTGCCAATACTAGTAGCCAGCATTTAGACTGCTATCAGAGCTCTTGACAACAACTAAAACCATTTTATTCACCATGCGTACCCATTTCTGATCTTGTTGCTCCCCATTTTCAAAGAAGAAGAAGAAGAAGAAGAAAAGACCAGACTTGAAGATATAAGCATTTCCAGATTTTGCAAACGTCAGGATGTACAGAAAATGATGGTGAGGTGGTGGTGTGGTGTCCATTTGCGTCATGTATATTCATAAGACGTACAGTAAACACCACCCATATCGCATACGAAAACGAAGAGGCTCGAGCCTCGCTTTCCTTGTGACGAGTGTATTCAGACCACCGCAGTCACACCGAGCAGCACATGAATGACGAGTACTTGATAGGTGGCATGGAAGACAATTTGTTACTTGCTACAAGAAACACCGAAAAGTATGGCACGCCTCTTCGGACACCATCCGAATTCTGCTGATCAACCGCCGAGAAGGACTAGCCTTCGAACTTTGACGCTTCTGAACGCCCTTCGATCTTCAACAACAGGGTGCCAGGTGACCCGAATTTGCTCGCCGCTCTCTCGGTCAGGCTTCCACCGACTCACTCTACAATTCACGGCAGACGACTTCGTCCTTTGCCTCGCCTCCACAGCCGTCGCCTATCGTGTACCACCGGGTTTCCGACGTACCAAGAACACGGTCTGCGATTTGGTGAGCCTTGAGCTCAAGGCAGACAGCAGAAACGGATTTGTGGCCCTGCTAGTCGACTGGTAATGCGTCGGTCGCGACAAGGGCACGGAAGTATTCGAACTGAGTCTTTTCATTGCAGTCGCACGACTTGTGAGACAGATGTACGTAGAGCAGTTGAGCCAGGTTTGTCTTAAAATGACCGCGGGCTGCGTTAAGGATACCTGCGATGATATTAGTAAGACAAACAGGTCTTAATTTCTTTTTGACGTACGAAGGACACGGTGTGGGATGCGGTATTCTTGATCCAGCTTGTGCTTAGTGCGAGCATAGTCGTAGACAACCTCCCTGATAACAGACACGAAGCCATTTGTGTGATTGAACTCGAAGCAAGGATAGAGTAATGCCTCGGTGATCAAGCTTGAAGCAATGATAGAGTAATGCCTCGCTTTGATTGCGCTTTTCGAAGATCTTCTGCATGATTGAACTCGAAGGCATGGTAGAACAGTGTCTCGGCAACTTGCACGAAGCCTTTCCCGTCATTGAACTCGAAGTAAGGATGTAATAGTGCCTCGGTAGGGTGGTGCCTCTCGAAGCTCTTCCTCCTGCATGGTTGAGCTCGAAGCAACGATAGAGTAAGGTCTTGAGTTGAGCGTGAGCTTGAAGCAAGGACAGAGTAATGCCTCGGGTTGATGGCGATGAGTGAACTGGAAACAAGGATAGAGTAATGCCTCGGGTTGACAGCGCGTCTCAGACATCTTCCTCCTGCATGGTCAAATTTGAGGCAGAGATAGAGTAATGTCTCGGTTTATTGACGCTTTTTGATGATGTGTGATCCATTCCGGTCAGACGCAGAAGCAGACCGACCTTCATACTGCGCATAGAGAGCGCAAAGGATTGTTTGCATAGCAACAGCGTTGTGTTCCTTTAGCAAGACGAAGCTTTGATCTGCTCCGCCAGTTTGGCTTGCCAGAAGAGCTGTGAAATATTGAGAATCTCTCATGAAGACCTAGGTGTTGACGCGGAACTCGATGATTGTCTTGATCTAGTCTCGCTCATTATGACCGTGCTCGAGTGGCTTGTCGTGTTCGATAACGCGAAGGGTTAAGGCAGCATCGTCACTAATCGTGACGATTTTAGAGACTTTCGGATCGGTGTTGATTAAAGCCGTGATGACTACGATTAATTAACAACAAGCAGACCGACGCTTCGAGCTGCCACGTATCAGTACTGCGCAGAATAAGAGACGAAGAGACAACTACTGACTAAATGAGGTGATGCGTGTCTGAGCTAAAGAGGCTGTGGCGGGCACGTCTTGTAAGTGGTAAGAAGGAAGAAGGATTTTGCGACTGTGACAGAGAAGAGAGGGAGTTACGCATCAGTTAAAGTGACAGGCGCCAGTGTGTCAATTGTCGAGTGAACCGAAGTCTTGACGCACGGGAACAAAAACACTGATAGCTCCGGGAGAATTGGGGTTGGCGGACCAGAATATGAAGAATGCTTTTCATTGCAGACCAGTGTCCTTGGAACTCCACAGACCAGAGGGAAAGGATAGATAAGCTCTGGAGCGTTGCAGAAGTGTTGAGGGCGATCGTATGGTTGGTTGGACGGAAAGCATTCGCGGCAGTGTTGCGAAGGAGCGTCCGGTAATGGTCGAGAAGGCGTTCGAGAAGCCGTTGCCTTGTTTGACCCTGCCATTTGGGCTTGACTATGTTGTCGGGCATGGATCAAGGAACTCGGACCGTCGAGAATCGGAGTTGACGAAGCAGAACTGCTGGATTCTTTTCTTTCCATGCCTTGTTCTTTCGAGCCGTCGTAGAGGGGCGAGGCGGAACCAGGCAAGCTCTGGGAGCTTCGCGGAAGTGTTGAGGTAGATTGCCCGATCGGTCTGAGAGTTCTTGCCTTGTGTCACCCCGCCAGTCGGGCTTAACATGCTTGTCAGACATGGGTTGAGGAACAACGCCCTTATGACTAGGAGCATCTCTCTTGACAAACGCAGGCAAGCTGTGGTTTTGGCTGACGCGATCGATCATCGTAATTCAAAGCCTAGTCGTTATAACTGCTGTTGACGAGCTCGCAACGGTGTTGTTCGTTAGCACCGGCAAACCAGCGGCATCTGGAACAAGGGTCGTCATGACCGACACGTCCTGTTCTGTCACCCTATAATGTGTTAGTTAGTATGTGCAACTGATGTTGACTAGTCTCTTCTCACCTTGTGTCCGGATTGTAAGCATCTCGCGCAAGCCTCCATGGTCTCATTGGACGCGCTGTAGTCAATCAATGCCGGGGCAGAGGGATGGAGCGCAGGGTGATAGAAACTAGAGCATTTCGCTCCTCTTGTGCAGCGGCCAAGGGTATAATGATAAGGTTCGGTCTGAGAGAAAGCAAGTTCATTACGACTGTGGAGTGGACGAAGATTGATGACAAGCATTGCGTCTAGGACTGTTGGGCTTGCGAGTAAGCTCCTCCACTGCGCGTGTGCGCGTGTGCCTGTGCCTGCGATCGTGCTCAGCGGTTGTGCTCAAGAAGGCGCAACAGAGAAGAAATAGCACCTTTGAGCGCAGCTAGACTCCAAGCATCGCTGGTCATCTCACTGCAATTGCCAGCGTGATCAATAAAGTAAACGCGTAGCACTGCTTGCGCTGCTTGAATCCCACAGGCATTCAGATCTCTTGATTTCGAGTGACGGTGCCTTCAATGCGACTGCTGCTTTCGGTTTGCTTTGTTACTCGTGGCAGGTAGTCCGAAAGAGTACCTGTTTTCACCTGATCCAAAAGGCGGCACCAAGATGATGAGGTATATGCTGTCTCAGGTGGCATCAGTCTGATTGAAACGGCAGGCGCATGGAGTTGGGCTTTGAGAGAGTGCAGGCACCTTCACTATCTGTCACTCTGACTGACTGACCACTTGTCCTTCTCTGCTGAACAAAACTTTGCCACTAAAGACACTCTCATGTCGTGAGTTGTCTGACTGAGAACAAAGTGGTTTCCTCGGTCGCTCTGTATCCAGATGCGGTCCAACGCTGTGCCTGCTCAGTATCGCTGTTTAGTACAGTGTTTTGACAGTTCATATGTTGATAGAGATACAAGTCGTCACGTGAAGGAAAAAATCGAGGGCAGTCTTGCTGGTAGGAATTTTTTTCACGTAGCTTGATACGATTTACATATACGACTCAAGTGTGCCGAAACGCCGCTGAGCTCGTAAGCAGTGTTTACTCCATACCTGAGTAGTTGCCAGAATCGCTTGTTCTGCGCTCACTCTTCCTGTTCTTCTTGCTAAGAGGGCCCAGCAATTCGGTCCAAAAGCCAATAGGAGGATCAAGGAAGGTAGCTTCATAAGCGTCGATTGCAGGGCGCTCCCAAACCAGATCGGTTGTCATGGGAGCTCTCAGCTTGGTTCTCTTGAGGGCCTTCCAACCAAAGAATGCGATGGGTGCTAAGAGTTGGTTAGCAATTTGTTAAACAATCCGAGAATCACTGTGTATCTTACCGAGAAGAAGCATGGTGTAGTAGATGAAGAAGTTGTCGACAGACCAGGGAGCGAAGGATGTGTAACCGTAGCAGGTAACAATCATGATCATCCAGCCAAGTCCGATATATGCTGACCATGGTTGGAACCAGCCGCAATATGGCAAAGTCTTTCTATCAATGCCTTGGGCCTTCAAAGCACGGTAAAAGAAGATGTATGTAACTGTCATGACGATATAGTTGATGACGCCGCCGGCGGTGATGAGGTTGACCAGCCATGTCAAGACTTTGTTCGAGCCGTTGCTGACCTGGAGGAAAGATAGGCAGGGGAACAACATGACGAGTGCGAAACAGTAGATGGGAACGCCGCTCTTTGTAGTCTTGCGAAAGATTTTCGGGAACCGGCCCTCGACCGCCATGCCGTGGATGCTACGGATGCCGCAGTAGGTGTATGTGTTGCCAGCGCTGAAGATGGATGTGACCAAGAGCGCGTTGACGAAGTGAGGCAGACCTTCAATGCCCATGTTGGCCATGGCGATAACGTACGGCGAAGCAGCGGCGGTACCGCCACCCCCCTTGGTGCCAGACACGATGGCAACCAGCTCGGGATCGTTGTATGCAACGACAATGCCAGCGGCAAGGGCTCCGCCGATGAAGAAGATGCCGAATCTCCAATACACAGTCTTGAAGGCGGTTTTGATGTAGGTTCTCGGACGTTTGGCTTCGGCGGCGACCATTGAGATGTATTCGGGACCGACGACGCAGAAGGAAGCAGACCAGAGCGCAGCGCAGAAGCCTTCGAATCGGCCAAGGGTGCCCATGGTTCGGTGAACGGCGAATGGTCTATGGCAAGAGAGTTGAGTCAGCGCTTGTTCTACAGAAGTTCAATGATATGGGTGGTTGACATGAAGCGCGTGCTCAGGCAGTGAATACTTACGCTCCAACAACGTTCCAGTTATGGAATCCGTAAGCGTGTCCTTGCGGATTGCCTCCACACATGGTGACAAACGTGAAGGCGAACAGAAGGAAGATGAGTATGACTACCATCGGTCAGTGTTCGGCGAAACGAACGACAGCGGCATTTTTCTATTACCTTTTCCACCCGACAACCAGAACTCGGCCTCACCGTAAGCTTTGACAGCGAGGATGTTCAACAGACTGTAATCATGTCAGCTTTTGGGGCTTGTGGCACGCTCTTCAAAGCGCGTGGCATCGTTTGCTGCATTGGGCCGAGGCATCAGGATCAGGGAAAGAGAAGTCGCAAGGGCGAGAAACGCAATGGCATATGCTCCTCAAAGGAAAAAGTCGCATCGAACATGGTCGCTTGGGTAGAACAAGACGCATGGGCAAAGTCGCAAGGAGAGGAGAGGAAGAAGGTAGGAGAAGTCGCAAGGGCTCGGCGCTCGGCGTTCAGGAAGCTTACCCATAAAGAATCTGCGGAAGGGTCAGCCAGATTTAGAGAGCGGGACAGAGTCTTTTAGCGTACTATACAACACAACGGAACTGACCAACTCGGGATGTCATCTCGCCAGTATCCCAGCACGGTGGTGAGAGCAGTTATTTCGAACGGGATCAAGAGACACTCATAGATTGCGAAGTTGAGACCGGACATGAAGCCAAAGGATTCGTCGACGAAGTGACCTGCAAGACGGATAAAGCCTCCTTCGACGGGGTACAGAATTGTCATTTCTGCGATGCAATTGTTGACTAGGCCGAGGAAACAGGAGTAGATGAGATAGGCCAAGAACAGACTACCAGGGCCACCTCGAGCAAGGCCACCGCCAATCGAGACGAAGAGTGCTGTGCCGATAGAACCACCAATTGCGATCAATTGGATTTGTCTGTTGCCCAGGCGGCGTTGAAGATGGTCGGTACTTTCATGAAGGACACCCTCCTCAGCGGAATCGCGGTGGTAAGGCTCAGATGGCGATTGCGAGATGACATCGGCCGTCTTCTCGTTCTTGTCCCAGAACGGCATGACAGGCGGTGGTGGTATACAAAAGTCTGGGGGAAGTGAGAAGTGAAAACGAACCTGCGGAGACCAAGACAGAGTCCGGGCAGGCACGCGATAGTTATACAGACGATGCAACCAAGAGAAAAATACTGACAGGGCCTCTGCTGATCCAGGCGCAGCTCTTGGCCGCTCGATTGCAAGGATACAGACTCGTAAAAACGCTACTTGATGGGGCGAAAAAACCCACTGAAACCCAGATCTGGCGACTTGGTTCGCTAGCCTTTCCTGGGAACGTGTGATTTCTACGGAACCTTGCTAAACCCAATTTGCTTGTTGGCAGTTTGCTTGAAGGATGCGGTTTGTTACGCCGAGGGACTGGCTATCAGCTGGGCGTGATAAGAGAGTGGATATCCTTACCTCATACAGTCGACTCCGTCAATCGAAATACTGCAGTCTTTCGATACCAATCTTCCAAAGATTCAATTGCTTCCCCAACCTATTTCCTCGCCACAGAGAAGTGGACCTGACGCGGCTGGTGTAACAAGCAGTCTTTGCGCAGCGCGCGATACGATATTACACTAGGCTCAGTAGGGCGTACCGTTTATCTCAGTATTCACGACTTCTTGGGCGCGCGGAACAGACACCGCAAGGTTCCCTCGACGCACATGATCGTAATTAAGATGATGATAACTTTACCCGCCTCACTTGATCCTTCTGCCAACTTGTAGCGAGGTTAGAACAAGCGCTCCAAGAGGGAAGAAGATCCAGAAACAAAGTCGCCGGGTATCTCCACGTGAGCAATACCTGTACATGCGGGGCTCCAGAGAGGTGAGGGCCTTGGACTGCGCGTCTTGGCTCAACACTTTGACGTCGGCGGCTGCCGTCGAACTGGTCGGGGAGTCTGGGCGGTGGCCGTTTGCCCATGGGCGAACCACATCCCACGGAGATGACCGCTCTAGCCGTTTTAATTGGGCCGGTGGTGTGAAGATGAATGACCGATGCGATCCAGCATCGAGAGAGAGAAATTTGCGAAGGTCATTTTTCTCATCTGGAAGGCGTGAGGAAAATTCTCGGGTTTGTGGAGTTTTCCTTCTCCGCGACACTTTCCATCCTTGCAACACCCAGATCAAACACTTTGAAACTGATATTTGAACAGACGACAAGCGAGACTCCAGGTCCTAGCACATGCCTGGGGCATGTCTATGACAGCTTTTTCGTACGATGGCACTCTTTACATGCAGGTTGCAGCTCGTCCGTTCTCGACCGCTTCCCCAGGCGCTTTCCGCAAAGGGTTGCGACTTCCTCCAGCATCGCGTGTGAAACATGACCTCTTGCCATCATCTGTTTCTTGATAAACAGATTCCTGCTTATCTTTGTTTAAACCCCTTAAATTTTCGAAGGACATTCGTCTTGCTTCTTGTTGTGTCAAGGTGCGGACAACTTTCTGATCGCCGCCGCAATGCATCATGCTCATGAAAGACGATGGACAACCTGTGACATTACGATACTGCGATAAGGAGGTTGCAATTATGATTTTCTAACTCTTCAGGTGAAGATCTGGATGTCTCTGCAGGCCATCGAGCAGTCGGGGGTCGCGTGATAGATTACGAACTTACCTACCAGATCACTTCTCCGCTACCAGGGCCGGTGCTTCCTTGACTCATTGGGGTTCCGCCACGTGTATGAGCAGGCTAGCAAGTGACTGTCGGGAGGATCAATTCATGACTGATATGATACGGAATGCGGCACAGCCTCTTGAGGGCCTCCAGAGGAGCCAGAACCGAATCAAAGTGACGATAACTGATAGGCAGCCCAAGGAGTAGTATCTGTCCGTCGGGTCAAGCGCCTTGTGATCGTCCAACTCTCAAGCATCCACAGCTTCACTTCACGACAATCTCCAAGGCTTTATCTTGACTGACAGAGACTTCAAATCCTAGCTCTCCTGCACGAGAAACGCCATCTATACCGTTTTCAGTTAGGTAACGACAATCCGGATGTTGCTGGAAAGTATGGAAGGTGCCGCACCCACAATGTCAATACGATGGTCAACGAAGAACGATTGTACTGGATCTCTCTCGGTGTGATGTTCGGGGACGCGATCATTGGTCAGAGATGAGATGCTGCGTCTGCGTGAAAGAACCCGATTCGGAAGTTTATCTACCATGACAAGTGGCTGTGACCACGGCCTGGGTCTTGCCGAATCACAAGAGCTTATGTGCGCCATTGCATGTTCACCAAACTACTCCGTAAATGTCTGCAATTAGCTGATAGCCAGGGGATCATTTTGACAATTGTCAGAGGCTTCTCGGTACCATCCCTTCAACAGCCGCTTCTTTTCTATCATGGTCGTTGGATGAACGTGTGACCTGCTCAAGCCAAGGGGGTCCTTCGTCACAGCGATCGTGTCACACGTGCACATGGGCTCGGCCTCCAATGAACACTCGAATCCATAATCCATACTCAATTGACCCGTCTTTTTGGGGGTACTGGGTATCAAGACTGTTCTGGGAAAGATCCATTACCGTTGTGGCGGTGTCAAAACTCGAGTTGTCAGCGCCATGGTCTAGGGCAGGATGCGAGCAGCAGTGGGCCGCTCTTCTTTCTTCGAGGATGTCGCGTTTCAGGATTATCGCAAGGCACAGTCATTCATGATGCTCGAAGCACCATCCTTGAGAGCGTGGCGCATGATCGCGTCGCACGTCTGTTGCTACTGATTGAGAGGACAAAACTCCTTTCCCAAGTTTCGAAGGACATATTGAATACCCTTACTGTTTCAGTGCAAGTACGTTCACCGCACCTCACTCTCATAGCACACCTCAAGCTTAATGTTCTCTCAAGCAGTTGCATCAAATTCTTACCCGCTCATCCAAATCATTGGCGTTTGATGAGCATGGTCACAGACAAATCAACCAGTCTTTTATGGATGTTTCGGTTGCATAACAATGGCAAAAGCGAGCTCGGCCTGACTTGACATCCCGTCGCTCCATCCTCCATCAATACCGTCATGACAATATGGGCTTCATCCTGTTGAGATCACTGCTTCTGTATCAGCAGACAATCGCTCAACCGCCGGGGAACAAATCAAACGAGAGCGCTAAGCAAGAGTGTCAGGCTCAGTCATGGTACCGCGACGCTTTCCACCGGAGGAACTTTGGCGTCAGGATCCTTGTTACGGAGCCAGCCAGAAACCGGATGAGGTTGAGAAGTCTTTGAGAGCCTGGGGTTTGGAGCAGGGGAAGCGAGAAGTCGCCGCTATCGAGCTGAGGGCTTGCGAACATGGCCATCTTCTCAGCAGCTGAGCAGGTTTGGCGGTAGGAAGAGGGAGGTCTGGCGGAACGGGCAACAGCAGCCTTGGATGGTGTCTTTCACTTGGCTTATGCCTTGCGATGCTCTGCTCCACCAAGACATTTCGCGAGTTCAGCTACTAACCTTCATCAGGCTACTCCCCGTCTCCAAGACCAAAGCAGCCGCGGCTCGTTGAACAAATCTTTCGTCTCTCACGACACGATCAAGCTTGCCGACTTGCGAATCGCCGACCCATGCAAGCAAACCGGCATACTCGCGTCCAACTTCCCGCGTCCCGCGCCTCCCACACCAGTAGGAATCACTTCAGATACTCCTGACTAAGAACCATGTCCATGCGCCTTGAATATCGTACTCGGACATGAGTCGGCCAATCGCAATTCATCTCTCGCATCAATGGACCGCATGCGGTAATGTTCTGCCCTCGACTGCAGACAGGTTGAACTTGGAGATGTAAGCAAGCGGGTGGCTTCTTTGCGATGTGTACATTACACATTTGTATTCTCAAGAGTCGCCTGGCGGCATTCTGACGGGATCAGGGGCATCAGGTCATGTGTTGCTTGATGCAGAAGTCAGTTGGAACGTAGGGGAGTTGAGGGCTCTGTCGACTTCGCCTGCGTGTAACAACGGCGACTATCACGGTTTCTCGATACGAAGCTCTCAAGGTAAGTAGATGCCATGGCTGGAGTCATCGGTCTCTGTCTGACCTATGAATGTGATTCTATAATACCGTGGTGTAAGTAAAGGGTAGTAAGTTGTATCCATTGTGATGGCAGGCGATGATAGATGATGGTTCTCTTATCCACGCAACGAAGTTCTTTTTCGCATGTGTCACCGTCCTTGGGGTGCAATCACGATCATGCAGATCTGTGTATAATGATTCGACATCTGCTTTCTCCGTAGAGTGAGCAACGGGGATTACACTCTATAACAGAGTACATCTTTCTCATGGATGGATGGGACATCAGAATATGTATATGAACGATACGCGAAAAGCTACTCTCTCGCAACAATTGCTTCTTCTATGAATCCCTTGTAGTCTGAAAAGTAAAGTTTAAGACTTGAATGCAAAACAACACGCCATTGCTACACGCACCCACCTTCTACATGGCTCTAGCAAAAAGTCTTCTTGACCAAAAGAACAAAACGTACAGCAGTGGGAATTCCCCTGTCGTCACCGACCAGAGTACTAATCCACCGTTCAACTGCTTATGTATGGCAGAGCGGACGGGATGCCCAGTTTTCAGCTGACTGTGGCCGTACGTGCTTTGATGGTGGCAATCAGCGAATACATAGCAGGGAAACTACTATTCATCGCGATTGCCAAACCACATCAGGATCGTCTGCACGGCCAGAAGTGCTTGCGACTTGCGAAACCCTGACCGTCCTCTTCCACTGGAGTGTACCATGCCAGCTTTTTTGCGTCAACGCGCATGATTCCAGCTCTTGCTTCGTGTCTCTTTCTCAGCCAGAGTTTTGCCTCTCGCAATCACAGCGATCTTGTGTCCTTGCTCCTGCTCTAAGGATGGACCGGATCTGGCTACGAGATTCGCGGTCGGGATACGGTGCGCAGCGGATACTACGAGTACGATGCTTCGGCTACTGTGTTTAGCGACAATAGACATCAAAGTTCTCTTTATGAATCTGAAAATTAACCATAAGGGCATGCAGGTCCACTAGAGCCAGCTCCTACGGACACGCTCGCAGCCATGCGACCGAGAGCTTCATCCGCATGACGCGACTTTATTACAATTTCAGGGAACCATCTATGCAATCGATGGAGAATCGTGTCTCAACAGAGCCGACCATAATAATCGCTGATTGTGAGGTGCAAAGACAAAAGACAAGTCGTCCAGTCGAAAACTGGTGACGGTGCCAAGTGTCATTCTTCCCCGCTCCAGCCAAACTCCTCGGAGCACTCTCTACATGTCCATCAGTGTTTTTCTTGTCTGACACGGGTCATCAAAGGATCATGCTGAGGAAAAACACTATCTTCGTTCGAGTCCGGAAGTAGGAGACTGGTCTCATCTTCTTCGGCCGAAGATCTGGCAGCAATGGACAGTCAGTGCCCTTGATGCAGGACTTGCATGCTTAACTCCGAACGATGACTTAATGCCAAACACATGTCCCGGAGCTTGAGGGGTAGCTCTACCTCCGGACCTTGATGATTCAAAAGACAGGCAAGATCGTTTTCTGGGCTCAAATCATCTCGAAATCTTGTTCATTTCGCAAAACACCTTCAACCAGTCTACACAAATCAATCACATTCAATTCATCATGTCTCTCTTTGAACCTGCCCCCGAGCCAGCCACCGAGCTCGGCAGACTGCGTATCCTGTCTTCCACTGCTGGCATTCGTGTCTCACCGCTCCAGCTCGGAGCCATGTCCATTGGCGATGCATGGTCAAGCTTCATGGGAAGCATGGACAAGAAGCAGTCTTTCGCCCTCCTTGACGCCTTTGTCGAGGCCGGTGGCAACTTTATCGATACTGCCAACAACTACCAGAACGAGCAGTCTGAACAATGGCTCGGCGAGTGGATGCAAGAGCGTGGAAACCGTGACCAGATGGTTATTGCCACCAAGTTCACAGTCAGTAATGACAAATCTCCCGTAAATGCAATCATGTGCTGACCATGCTTTCAGACCGACTACAAAGGCTATGACCTTGGGAAAGGAAAGGCAGCAAACCACTGTGGTAACCACAAGCGCAGTCTCTTTATGAGCGTGCGCGACTCGCTCAAGAAGCTCCAGACAGACTTTATCGATATCCTGTATCTGCACTGGTGGGACCACACAACAAGCATCGAAGAAATCATGGACTCTCTTCACATCCTAGTCGAGCAAGGCAAAGTCATGTACCTCGGTATTTCAGACAGCCCAGCATGGGTCGTGTCAGCCGCAAACTACTACGCCAGAGCCCACGGCAAGACACCATTCTCCATCTACCAAGGACGCTGGAACATCATGCTCCGCGACTTTGAGCGTGAGATCATCCCCATGGCTCGTCACTTCGGCATGGCTCTGGCACCCTGGGACGTCCTCGGCGGCGGCAAATTCCAGACCAAAGCCGCCATCGAAGAGCGCAAAAAGAACGGCGAGGGCTTGCGCAGCATGATGGGCGGCGAGCAAAGCGAAGACGAAATCAAAATCAGTGCCGCTCTCGAAGAGGTCGCCAACGAGCACAACGTCACCATCACTGCAGTCGCCCTCGCGTACGTCATGTCCAAGACGACAAACGTGTTCCCTCTGGTCGGTGGCCGCAAGGTCGAGCATTTGAAAGACAACATCAAGGCTTTGTCCATCAAGCTCTCTGATGAGCAGATCAAGAAGCTCGAGGGCGTCAAGTCTTTTGACCCTGGTTTCCCAAACACTTTTATCGGCGAGAACCCCGGTATTTCTGGTCAGCCCAACTTCTTGCTTGGTGCCTCTGCCAGTATTGCTTTCCAGAAGTTGGCTAAGCCTATTGGCCATGAGTAGATGGTGTCAAGTTGGGGTTCTAGATGGACAATATAAGCTAATCAATCGTTTGTTGAGAATGGGAGGATTTAATAGTCACGAATTTATGTTACCCTATTCTTGTTCACTCGTGCTCTTGGCTGGTTCTGAAGATGTCCATGTCCTTTGATATGTTGATTAGTGAAAATGTCACATACTTTCTTTGCTTGTTGGTTAAACAGCTTAACGACAACTCGTCTCAAGTTAAAAGGTTCTCCAAAGCCATGAAAGCTATATACATGGAGATTCATTGCCAAAACATTTTGCGCCCTCCTTTCATTTAGTATTGTGCGTGACCATCTTGCCAAATACAAAGCTTTCTCAAACAAGTGCCAGTCATGCCTCAAGGCTTCACCACCAAAAGCTTCCAAAACTTCACCACTCTAACATCGCGACAAACAAGAACAGATGTCTGGAGGGCAAAAATGGATCCTGCCAAACGTTGATTTCTCTCGTAGAATTCAAGGCTTCACAATGAACATACTTGCACAGAGATCCTCTGGAGATCTCTCAAACTCCACAACGACCCTTCTGTCTCCCCTCTCTGTGGCCCATACGCAGATAAAACAAAAAAGATACTCTCCACATCCAGACGGAGGCAAAAAGGGGTCCTGCCGGGACTCGAACCCGGGGCCACTCGCAAACAGACTTAGAGTTTTCAAGGTACCGGAGCACCTCCCTAAGCGAGTATCATACCGCTAGACCACAGGACCTGGTCATGAAGTCGTGCTTGCTTGTGGAAATATATATTTTATCAAATATCGAGATGGCGAAGCGAAGTGAGTCCGTGCAGCGAAATGTGGCTGCCCTCAATTTCAAGCTGAACCTTTTTTGTGCCGTGGTCAGAGCTTCGTGCGAGAGCGCGGGAAACGGCTGTGTAGCCGAGGCGCAGAGTGCCGCTTTCTAATGTGGATACAAAGAATGCTACCCAAACGAACCAGTAAAGAAAAAAGGCGGCTAGTAGCCACCGCTCGTGGGCAAGCATGAGCGCGAGATAGCGAAAAGGCGGACACCTCGCTGACATGGGTGACTCTCAGCGTGCGCCATGGACTCGAGGGCTTGAGCGCAGAATGGTCACTGGGATTCTTCACGAGAGGAGCGGAAGGTTAAACAGAAATTAGCGAAGCATACTTGATGAGACTTCCAACGGGGTCTCTGCAGATCTTCTTATACATAGAACATTAGAGACATCTGCCTTTTGTGTGTGTGTGTGTGTCATCTCGTCTTGTTGGTGTGCTGTGTAGGACATTCGATGAAAGGCCCTTCTTCTCTGCGATCGCGGACTGGAGAAGGATGCCAGAGCGGGGCACTTCCGGGGCCTCCGTGGGAAAACAGGCATGTTGGAGTCGGTGTCATGTCGGCGATGTTGGATATATCATGTGTTAGTTGCTTGTCGGAGTATGAACGGCGTCTCTATGATGGTAAGGTGGTATTAGGGTATTTAGGGCTCGAAAGGAAGACGAGACAAAGAGGATTGAGAATATGAGCGTTGGAAATTCGAAGTTGCTTCTGAACAGACTCCAAGGAACAATAATGTCTGCATGTCTCTTGCGGAGTTCGCCTTGCGAGGTCAAGCAGAGGACAAGATCATCTCCACACGGATGCCGGGCTGGTTTGAGAGCCCTGAAACAGATGCGACAGTTGTTTAACTTGGCTTGTTGGATGGTTTAAACAAAGGTCATCTGAGCAGTGATCCCAGTGTGAACCTCGGTAGCGATATCAAAATGCAGGGACGCACTGCTCATGTGGCTTGCCTTTGCCCCGCAGCTCGTGTACAACGAGGGCTCAAAGGCGGTCCAGAAAGTTAGTCCAGGCCACTGCGGGGCGGGGCCGGGGAAGGAGAGACAAGACGAGATGGTGGAATCGTTTTCCTGGGATTGTGCGGTGTTTTTCCATTTAACCCTTTCATCAAGCGAACACCCAGGACGCTCTATACAAGATGACGACGCCGCCCGATACCACGACACAAACGCACGAAGTGAGCCACAGCCCACGAGAGGCTTCGACATCGCCGGATCGCAAGAGAGACGGCCCGGTCGACGATGAGGCCGAGAGAAGCAAGAAGCGGCGCATCACCAGAGCGTGCGACCTGTGCAACAAACGTCGAGTCAAGTGCGACGGGCAACAACCGTGTTCGAGATGTGCAGGCCACGATGTCTGCGAGTACCAAAGGGCAGTCTACAAGCGAGGGAAGCCTAGTCGTTCCGCTTTGCTCGAGCGACAGAATGGACACAAACAGGAAGCCGCGCCCGCGCCGCCCGTACCTGCCCCGACGCAGCAACCAGCGCAACACACACAACCCCCGCCTGCACCTGCCGTAACCATCACAGCCAACTCGGCCATCCCCGAGCAACCACAACAGTCGTCCGCCTACGCCCGACACAGTTCCTTTGGTACCGATCATGGCATACAACCCTTCATACACCGTCCGAGCATGGGAGAACGTCATCCTTCGACCGTGACTCTAGATGGCAATGCAAACATGTGGAACGGAAGATACTCGATTGATCTCGGTACTGCGGCCTTCAATCCATCCATGTCGGCTCCAGTATTTGGTGCCGACGACGGGGCTTCAGAGACGAATTCAGGAGGTTCTGGTCATCCAAAGTATCCCGTCCTTGTTCCTCTACTGCCATACGTCGCGTCCATCTTGACTGAAGCTCAGGCTGCAAGTCTGCTCGAGCTATACTTTACCAGTCAATTCAACACATTCATGCATCCTGTATGCCGCCATGTACATGCCTTTGTATTCCGCAAGGCTTCAGTCATGAGCAAAGAGAATCCTCGTAGTTGTAGTCCTGCCCTTCTTGCGAGTATGCTGTGGGCAGCTGCCGAGACAGGAGGGCCGGAAACTCTGTCTTGGTCACATTCGAAGCGTATTGGCATCTGCAGGAAACTGCGGCTGGTCACCATTCGTCTGCTCCACCCGCTGGTGCATTCGGATATAGGCTGCGTACATGAGCTGACTGATGGTCCGACAAGGAAACTGCAAGAATCCAGCTCTGGCACTCTTGACGATGTCATTACATATATCCACATTGCTGCAATCACATCAGCCAGCGAAGAAAAGGCCATGAGCATGAGATGGTGGCATGCTGCTTTCGCTCTTGCACGAGAGCTTGGGCTGAACAAGGAGCCAATTTCCGGTTCCTCCATTCCAGGTGTCTCACCAACAGCAAACAACCAGAGCATGATTGAGTTCGAAAGTGATCCATGGCTCGGCTTGAATTCTTTCGACTTTGACAATGGTCTTGCACAGTACATGGATGCTGCCGATACGACACAGCCCGAAGTCGATCAAGAGACACTCGAAGAGCGAAGGAGAACGTGGTGGTTGCTATACATACAGGACCGGCATCTGGCGCTTTGCTACAACAGACAGAACGCGCTGTTGGATGCCGAGTGTGAAGATCTGCTTTTACCTCTGGACGAAGCATCATGGCAATCTGGCAATTTCTCGTCTCTGACACAACGCCCACAGTTTCCTTCATTCGAATGCACGGGTCACAACATCTATGGCTGGTTCTTGCCATTGATGACAATCGTGGGCACGATACTCGATTACAATCATCTCAAGAACCACCACACGCTCGGAAAGCTGTATACAGATGGACAGCGAGTGCAATCGCAAGTTCTTCTCCAACTCGACAATTACGCTCAAAGTCTGGTCCGCTTCGAGCAACAAGCCTCTGCGCTGGACTACCAAGACATCCACCACACAAAGACAGTCGTTGCATATGCGAATCTTGTCATCCAAGTCTCGCGCGTATTGCTTGCAGGAAAATGGGATCCCATGTCTTTGTTCGACGACCGGGATCTTTTCATGGCTACTCCGTCCTTTACAACAACAATCGCCAATGCCATAGCGGCCGCCGACAACGTTTCGCATATTCTAGACGTGGATCCAGATCTAGGCTTCGTGCCTTACTTCCTGGGCATTCAATTGCTGCAAGGCAGTCTTCCTCTTCTTCTCATCGTAGATCGACTGCAGACAGAAACCGACCCCAAAATCATCAACGCATGCGAAGTCATCATTCGAGCGACCGAAGCCTGCGTATCGACTCTGGACACCGAGTACCAGGTAATTTTACAATGTAACCACTTCACTTCGTCTTCTCGGTGCTGACATATTCATCAACAGCGCAACTACCGCCAAATCCTCCGATCCGCAGTCACCCAAGCACGAGGCCGATATGTGCCGCAGAAAGAAACACAATATCGACGACACACTGTTCTCGCATTGTATCGCTGGACGAAAAACGGCACTGGCATTGCATTGCGATGAGGAAAAGAGCTGGGAAAGCATTAGATGATAGGATTGTTGGCTCGTAGGACGATATGATGACTACATTTCTTGTAAGATCTTGGGGAGTTTGGTTTTCTTCTTTACGGTGGATGGACAACGGAGCAAGGGATCATAGCTCGTTGGATGCATGATCTTGCGCATACATCCAGATCTTCGAGTCTGCCTTGGTTTCCATGTGGATATACCCTCGTTTTGTGTTTAATGTACACACCTTTTTCCCAAGAACAATCCGGTGTTTCTTGATGACCTTTTACACGCTCAAACTAAACTCACAAATTGTGTTCTGGAAATTCTGAAATTTGTCTTTTTGCAGTTTGAAGCCAGGGTGATGCCATTGACAAGCATTTTCCACACGCTCGACGACATTGCGGCAGCACCACGCTATGTATCATCTCATGGCTATGACACATGGCTCGATAGTGCTACTGTGGATGATACAGAGTTATTCGATTCCATTTTTCGCGTTGGTTGCCGGTCCAAGAGGCGAATATCCCTTTTTCACATCTCAAGACTAGAAATGCTCAGCAACAGTCAGCAGATTACCCCCTCCGTTCTCCACCATTCCAAAGATCGGGCAACACATGCAAAGAAGGAGACTATCGTACCCAAGCTAGGGTTTCCTAGATAACACTTGCAAGGACGTAAAATGCTGGCTTCATAGCCTAAAATCTTCCCACACACGAAAGTCTCCATTCACCACCACAGTCACCACTACGGTAACGCCCCCCTAGCGTGCACGATATGCTTAAGATAGACAAAGCAACAATACTCTTGTATGCAGGATCAAAAGATAGGAAGCCACAACCATCCCTTCCCCAAAAATTTCCCCAACCTTCAACCACCACCAAAATCTTCCATACCACCAGCATTCCTGGACCAAAAACGATGCTCTGATCGGCAAAAGCAATGATTCCGCCCGGGTTCGAACCGGGGACCGCCTGTGTGTTAGACAGAAGTGATAACCAACTACACCACAGAACCAACTTGTTGGAGCTTTGAGTAAAATCAAAACTCATATTCAGCAACACACACAGGTAGAACAATCCAACTGAGACCCAACTCTTCCAGAAACAAGACAAAAAGCTCGACGGCAAGCTGCTGAGTGTGGGCAAATCAAGAAGCAAACAAGGTATGCGTTGCTAGCCGACAGTCCCGACATGCGATTTCCATCTCTTCACATCTCGTCCGTCATTCTTTTTCCACATATTCCATGGTCTCTATGAATGAAAGTGGGCAGTACAGCACCGGCAAGATGCCCAGTGACGTGAGGGCGGCCGGTGCTGCCTCGGACAGAATGTAGAGAAAGGGTTGTGGTTGTCACAACAACAAGGGGCAGCGCAGACGTCAGGAACAGACGGCCTGACAGTGACGAAATTGATGGCATCGATCTATGCTCGGAAAGCTTTGAGCCATTGATCTGATGGAGATGATAACAATTCACCACGGAGACAGAAAGATGAGAATGATGCCGGGCGAGTGTTGAAACCCAGCCACCCAGCCGAGCTTCAAAGCCGCCGTGGGGAAGCACGATCGGAATCATGAGCAGACGGGCAAGAGAGATGTGGGAGACTGAAAAGTCGCACTGAGCGATCGATTTCATCCGCAGCGAGAGGCATTACAAGAGAGACCGAGGCTGCAGACATTGAACGCGTTTCTCAACATGGGCGCTCGCGAACAGAGGCCAAAACAGCCAAGGCCAGGTTCTCAGGCCAGGCCTGTGAGAAGGTCACCGTACGCTGTAGACTTGCCGGCTGAAGAAGACAAGAAGAAGTAGTCAAAATGTACAAGGTTTCATAACCTTCCATTGGCGGACTTTTGGTGCCTGGCTTGAATCTTGGGTTTGAGTGGCTTTTTTTTTTTACGTTGCTGAGCGTCTTCCGCGCCGAACCCTTGTCGGACAGCCGTGTCCCAAGTCCTCACCTGCAGTGTCTCGCTGCAGCTCTCTTCTGACAACCCTGACACCCTGCTGTGTCCTTTAAGCGACGTGCAAGAGTTATCCTTATCCCTGCAAACAGCTGCCTGTCTTTGGTTGAACTTGTGTCTTTCAGCTCCGTAGTCCCATGCGGCTGCTGGACCCTTGAAGCCCCGAAAGGCTCGACCTGAGAAGTAATCGTGGTACCACAGATAAACTTCTTCCACACCTGTGGTCGCAACACAGGGTTAAAGTTTCCAGTCAAAAGAAGACACTCGAGTAGGGTTGAGAAAAAATGCTGTCGAATTTTTTCCAGCCAAATTTTTGGTTCACATATCGATAGGACAGATAGTGGATAAGGTAAGGATCAATAGAGCACAAGTAAAGACGACATAACGCCGCCGGTCAATGGTGCATTTTTTGTGGTAAAACTCTCCGAAAGAGGGTTTTGCATCACGTTGCTTACCAGACAGCGGTAGCCCGTTCGGTTGTCCCGTCTTCTTCCCAGGTGGATTGCGGCGTACCTGCGAATGCTGTTGCGCAATTCGGGAGTCCATGTGCTTGATACACAGCCTCAAAAATCATCCACGGTGCACGGCATGTCTAGGCAGACTAGGAAGACTAGGACGAAGAAACGGCTTTCTCGGCAAAGCTGTGGGCGAGAGTGGAGGAAGTTTTTCGCTCTATCCTCTGGTGATTAGGTAACGAGCCACGAAGCGTTGGCAAAGAAGCTGTTTGTTTGATAGGGAAGCTTTTCGCTGCACAATACGGCACCTATCCAAAAGAGTTGAAGATGTGCGATGTCGCGTGCGTCTTGGCTGGTTGCTGTGCTTACTTGCCGGAGATTCTGCATGTGAATCGAAGATCCACTTTGTCGGCCATGCCGTCCTTGCATACCATCACTTCGCTACGAGTAAGGATCTATAAGCATTAGATGTCAGCGGAAAGCATGTGTCGTACTTGCGGTCCGATATGTGTGGTACGTTGGTCAGAAGCCAGAACAATTGGTCGAGGTGCTTGGTGAAGCCTGGTCGACCCTCATCAAGCCGTTAGACAGAGAGGAGACTACACAACCGAGACATGGAGGACCATTCCATCGCTTTATTGATCCTTTGAAAAGTGTAACCAGTGTGTGGAATCTTCAACATATCGATAACGGGAGTCGAGAAGCCAGATACGATGGAAGCTGATGCATGGTCATTCATCCTCACAAGCTTCTCACAACAACAATGTCATTGTAAACACGTGTGAAAGGTGTGACTGCATGTAAGCGCTGGGTCCTTGCATGACTCTGTCGATCGATATGCGATGACCTTGCATCTTTCTTCCCACCACAACCTCTGTCCTCGCCAAAACTACAAGGTACAATGACAGTCACAATCTACCAAAATTCAACAACGCGCGGCTTTTTCATTGGTCGTCAGTGGAAATTCCCATTCGGCGTCTGAAAATTGACACCACGCCCCACACACACCAGCAGTCTCTTCCTGGACAATAAATCTTCGATGCAGGGCGCTTGTAGTGAAAGGCAGAAGGTCACAGAAATGGTGGTGTGGATAGGCGTGGAAGAGAAAAACGAGAAACAAACTTTGGTGCCTGGACTCCGGCAAAAGTATATTCTGCGACATCGTTGGTTCCTGAAAATCCGTACCTGGAAAGTTTTAGCCCACCACATGCAGCCTCATCCATGCCTTTCTTCGATGCTGCCGCCGGGCGCGCGGCTTGTCACCATCGATTCTGCAAGTTGATTTTCTATCGGTTCACCACAACGCAGCCTTGCCGCGCGCAGACAGCCCAACTGGGGGACCTGGCCAATCACCCGGGGTAGCGTCACTCAACATGTGGACCTGTCCGCAGCAGTACAAGGATGGTGACGCGGAAACCAGCGTCGCACGGCGTTCAGATTTCGAAGCGCTCCGAGGGCTCTCAGTTCGCGAGTCAAAGCGACTTCTCAAACTTTGGATACTTGAGTATTGGTCAGGCACTCCCGTCCAAGCAACCGAAAATGATCAAAGCCACGAGAAGTATACGCGGCAGAGCAACGGTCGACGCTTTCCCCTTTTCTCTTGTAATTAGCGGGTTCTAGACTGAATACTCTTTCACCAACACAGCAACAATTCAGAGACACTGGTGTTCGGACTCGATGCATCAATCTCATTGGCTCGGGGAGTAAGGAAAATTGGGTCTCTCAGCCAAGCAGATTCAAAGGTAAAGTTCAAAGTGCATGCAGAGCACAGCTCTTCCGCAAAGCATGGATCTCGTCTCCAGTCTGGCGCATGGACGAGGCGCCAAATGATGGGAAACGGCTTGATTACGTCCACTGGGAGGGGGGGCCCACGAATTGATGGGCCCTGCATCGCGGAAACGGCTGAATTAAACACTGATCAATACACAGTGTGGGAGGGCTGAGATTCATAAAAGAACGGTCAACCCATCCCATCCTCGCTCTCCTTCCTCGTTCCCAAGTCACTCTCTTTTCCTTCCTTTTGGTTGTTTTCCAGTCGACGCCATCGCGGCTCCACATTCACTTACCAACACTGCCAATCAAAAAATCAACTAAACAACAACCCATTTTCCAACCACCACCAAACACACAATCGTTTATACAGCCGTCAAGATGCGCTTCAACCTTCCCACCGTTCTCCTCGCCAACCTGGCTCTCAGCAGTGCTGCCGCCATCCCCAAGCCCGCTGTCGAAGAGCGTGGCCTCATTGGCTCTCTTCTCCAAACCCTCGGCTGCCTGACTGGTCAGAACGCCAAGTCTGCCTCAGCTGGCCACGCTTCCTGGATCGGTAACGACGGTGACTACGTCACTGAGTTCAGCAACGAGTCCGGCGAGGACCTCGTCCTTGTCATGTGGGGCCCTGTCGGCTCCTGGGTCAATGTCCAGGCTCCTCTCATCACCTACCAAATCACCAACGGCAGCTCTGTCAACATCTCCACTGTTACTGGTACCTCAGGCGGCTGGGCCGCCCTTTACGAGGATACCAAGATGGTCAACGGACAAGTCAGCAACACCTGGGGTGAATTCACCTACAACGGCCAATACTCCACTGTCGATGTCTCTCGTCTCGTCAACATGAACGGTCGCAACATGACCATCTCTGGTGCTGAGTGTGTCTCGGACATGGAGCAGTGCGTCTTCACTTGTGACTCTGGCGACTCTTGCGAGTTCGGCTACACTCTTGAGAACTGCTCTTCCCAGAAGGGTGCCCAGTCTGGCATGTACGCCGGTGCCGCCAGCGGTGGCTGCTTCGTTGGCCAGAACAACAACTTCGTCAAGACCGTCTTCTCATAGAGAAAGCAACATCTTTTTTCACGACTGGATCTTCATCCAACAAACAACCAAAACGACCTACCTTTCGAAGCTTCATGTACATAGCACATTTCATTCTCTTCTTGGATATCACTCTTTGACCAAACCAATTTCAACTTTTTTTCCGTTCTTCAAACCACTGCCAGATCGCCTCGTGATTTGCTCAAAAGTGACTTTTGTTTTGGTAGCTACGTATTGATCACCCCTGAAGCTTCAGTCGTTGCACGTTGCGATCGACAACAGCGGTTGTCTCATTTCCCCTGTCTGGGTTTGCAACATCATAATCACCGCAATCACTGCAACAACAGCCACCACATCTAATTTGCAATACAACGAGACATTTGCCAGCCCGTTAGTTGTACTCGATCAAATCTCCTTCCCACATCAATAATCGATAGCTGTTTCTTCTCAATCGACGAGTCAATCGAGAAGCTTAGATGGCAGCTCTGTTCCACGCGACGTGCGCCCGTTTAATTGATGGTTTGGCCACATCCCTTTGGGCCTTGACGTACATCACGAACGTATCTTTTGCAACGGGCGAGACGCTGTACGAACAGGCAAGATTCAGGAGCTTGGACAAGGGGTTCGTGTCAGAACTCGAGTTCTGAAACAATAGGTCAGGCGTCGAGATTCTTCCTTTGTGTGCAGTGTGCACCTCCTGTTCTTGGTGAGAAATAGGCTTACGACAATAGCCATTGTCGGGTTCGGAGATCGATCAGGTTACACGGATGGGACATGGGCGTGTTATCCGAGCCAAAAGTCTTGACCGGCGTTGACGGATGTTGAGAACAATGGACTATGGGCATGTATGCAACACGCGGCACACAGCCCTTCATTAAACTTGTTCGCATCGGAAACCATCATGCTTACAAAGTGTATCTTGGACAATAACCCAGTCTCCCTCACATGGCCGCTTCACAACCCAACACCATTGAGCTCTCGCAAATATTCTCAGCAGAGGTAGATGATGTACTCGGTGTATCCATGGCTCACACGCGAGCTTTACCTTTGCCCTTGCCTTTAGCAGGTACCACACGAAGAAATCGCTGGACGACGTCCTCCACTTCTACCTCTGTCTTGGCCTGATTCTTCAGCATCCACTCGCCTTCCTCGAGTTTTGCTTGCTCGACTGCACTTTTCGCCTTTGTATGCATGGCCGTATGTATGCTCTTATACACACCCTGACAAGGATACGCGATCAGTCCCAACGTCCCAGCACCCGTCTTCATGGTCAAATTCACAAAACCCATACTCAGACCTTTCGCGACACCTATGGCGCCTTCTTTTTTCTTGGCGGCATACGTCTTGATGAATATGTCGGTCATGCCCTCATGTATACCATGAACAAATGATTTCGCGGCTACGCTGCCGCCACTCTTCCAGTCTGTGACTGCTGTGTGCTGGTATCCGGTGTCGCCGTGGAGTCGAGGCAGTGCCCACATGCCTTCAACTGCCGCTAAGGGTATGTCTAGCACGATGCCTTTAACTGGTGAGAAGAAAAATTTGCCTGCGCTCCTGGCGGATGCTTTCATGATTTGTTTCCTTCTGTTCGCAGAAACTTCTGATTCTGCTTTGATGGACGAATCGCCTCGATGATGCGTGTCATAAATTTCTTCGGGTATGTGAGTCGGTATCGTCTGCTCCGAGGTCTTTCCATTTTCATTTGGGAAAGTGTCGGCCGACTTTGCGCTTCGCTCGCTTTCATCATGACCGTGATTTTTCGCTTTGCTTGGACCGGCTTCGGCATCCGGCGAATTAGGCTGGTTTTTGGTGTTCTTGTAGACTTGATAAGGCTCGGATACGACACCGGCGGCAGCTCGACCTATTGAACCTGCAGTATGAAGCGAAGCTGACACGACAGCAGAAACAGGCTCCCATCGCTTGGGGTCTATGGTAATGGGCTTCGAAGGGTAACTACACTCGTTAGTCCGAGAAAGTTGATCCGACTCATGCTATTCAGTCCACTTACTGTGTAAGCTTTGTCGATTTCAGCATGCCTTGTCTGGCCAGCAAGGCCGCTGCTCTCTTTGACAATTTTGTCGTCTTGCTCCCATCCCGAAATGTCCAGGCAGCTGGCTCGTCTCCGATAACATCGCACTTCAAGTTGACTGGAAGCTGAGCGTGAAAAGATTGTACAGCCGAATAGACACCAGTCTCTGTGCTCATCTTTTCGGCTACTTCCATTGCGGCTTGTCTGGTCTCTGGTGCCAAACAGGTGGTGATGCCTCGGGCAAGACCAACAGCACTTAACGACTGGTACGCTATGGGTTCCGGACCGGCGCCCGAAGCTGCTACCATGATACCCCAAAACGGTTGACTGTACTTGAATCAGAATAGATGGCAGATGGAGCTCGGAACCTCTACTCACTCTCCAAAGAAGGGTACCAGGAATGAAGGGACACCTTTGCTTAACCCGCATGCAGTCGTTCCAGCGCCGCCATGATGGATCACTGCTGCGACATGATCAAACAGCCATTCATGTGGACAATCTTCAAGATAAAACACAGTATCATCCGATTTGCGGTCTTGCCCAAGCTTGCTCCAACCGCGTGAGATGAGTGCACGAACTCCGGTCATGCGAACGGCTTCCAGTATCATTTCAGTCAGCGCCTCTGGATCTTCTATTACGATGCTGCCAAACCCAATGTAGATAGGCGTCGAGCCTGCTTCGAGGAATGTGCGCAAGTCTGGTGGAGGCTTGTACGATGGAGGCTCTCGGAAAAAGAACCCACAGACATCTGCAACGAATCAGTCTAGAGTATCGTCAATTGGAAGCCTAGTTGCATACCGATATACTCTGGCCAGTCAGAAGGTCTGGGTACCAGTGCTGGCGACCAACAGTAAGTGTGCGGTATGTTTAGCGTCTCCAAAAGCAGAGGGCCTTCTGAACCGGGCACAGGCTCGAGATCGAGCGTTTTGGTCCGCCAATTGTTGATCAGATCTCCTATTCTACTTATTGTTAGCACGGATCCTTTCACCGCACAATTACGCATACCCTTGCCACGTCATCCATTCCACAACACCATACGACATCATGTTGGCAACTCTTGGACTTGTGTCGGAAGAATACTTGAGGTTTGCTAACGGATGCGCAAACGCTCTTGTGCTCGTCCACGGCATCGTGAACATGATATGTAGCGGTATACCAAGCGCCTGCGCACAGTGTACGTGTCCAAAGCTCGGCGGGTTGGCAATGATCGCATCAGCAACAAATGGCCGTTGCGTCTTTTCGTCCGGCTTGTAGCATGAGCTCCAACAACCCTCGAGGATTTCTGCCAGCATGCGTCGTTTGCGACCAATGTCTCCTGCTCGAACACTCGCGACGCTTGGTATCAAGCCTGGGTTTTTGACAATGTATGCCATCAGATCTGCTGGATCACCGCCTATGGGATAGAACTCAAGGCCGGCTTTTCGTACAAAGTCTTCAAAGACCGCATGCGTGGCTATTCGAACACGATGACCGTGTTGTTGCTGCAATTCGCAGCCTAGAGCAACAAAAGGCTGTACATCGCCTCGACTGCCAACGACTTGGATGACGATGTTGAGTTCGGCCGGACATGTGACTATAGGCGTCGTTTCTCGGATTGAAGGAGCTCCTCGGGGTGGTGATGATGTGGTTTCGTGGTCTTGAACCAGTCTTGTGAGTTGTCGACCTAGAGATCCGTCTACATCCATATCCATGCGACCGTCATCGCGCATGCCAACACCCAATGCATCTGGTACATTTGGAGCCACAGACTCGTATGGCGGAGGTGGATCCTCATGGTCGAATGTGGAGTCGTTCGGATTCGTCGCTTTCATGGTGAGAAGAATGAGAGGAGAGACGACAGAGGTAAGCAAGAAACAATCGGATAAGTCCAAAATGTTGAAATGCAAGCAGTCACGCTAGACTTTAAGGTGTCTCGCGCAAGGTGACGTCTGCCAAAAACCCTGACTCGGTCTGCGTGCGCCTTGTACCAAGATAGAAACTTTTGCCTATGCGAAACGTTATCTGCGGAGCTCTATATGACCACTCATGCCCCCGTCAGCCCAGCCCTCCCTGTTTCCACCCTCGTGCTCGTCGTGTCCTCGTTCATCGAACACCAAAAAAATCACGCGAACTTTCGACCCGGATCTCCTACAGACACATATCTGACCATCAACCATCCGCAAACAACTATTCTCAATCCAGCGCTCAGAAAACCTCACCATGTCGAGCACATCGAACAAAACGCCCAACCTCAAGCGTCTCGCTGTATCACAATACTGGCATGAAGCAGGCTTCACCGGCACAATCGCACGCGCAACCCTCCGCACCCTTCAATTCGTCGTGTCCATCATTCTCCTCGGCATCTACGGCACCGATCTATCCCATTTCCCTCCTTCAATCAAATCCTCCAATACCGATTGGATCTTTGCTATGGTTGTCGCTCTTCTCTCAGCTGTCACTTGTATATTGCACTGTTTCCTCACCATCAAGAGACTCGGTTGGATCTTCTGGGATTTTGTTCTGTGTGTGCTTCACGCAGCACTTGCGGGTGTGTTTGCAAGCGCGTATCTGGGAAAAGTGGAGGACGCGGATAGAGAGGCTACACAGAGTGTGGCTGCTATGAGAGCCGGAGTGGCATTTGCGATTATTGGGATGGCGTTGTGGTTGGTGAGCTGGATACAAGGCATCAGCTGGTGCTGTTCTGCCAGAAGGATTACGAGGAGGACTGATAAAGTGGACGAAGAGGAGGATGTTGAGATGGGCAAGGTTTCCGAGGATCATTAAGCAAGCTTCTGTTGGGATTGCAGTACGTTGGAGGCGTTGATGGGTCTTTTGGCGTTGTTTTTCTTTTCTCAAGCATGTCGCAAAAATGTTATCCAGTGAATCTTCAACTGTCTATCTCGAGATCCCTTTCTCCAAGACAGTGATATCCAGTCCACAATCCACAAACATGCAATTTTTTCTCATCAGAAGCAGTCTTCAAGCAATGCGTTCACTCATCTAAAGTTTGATCAACGACATGTACAAGCGACTGTTGAGTGAAATTTCTTGAAACACATTCGTCATGCTGTGCGGGCAAGTCCTTGAAAAGTGCGTATGGTACCGTATACCCCAGAGGCAGCGTTTAGCGTACGTATGGTACCCGAGTACCTTCAAGCCACCGAAGTCTCTTCCGGGTCTCATAAGAATATTACTCAGTAGATGTGTTTCTATTGCGTCGAGAAAGACAATTCTCAAGCATGTCGAACGTATTTTCCAAGCATATGATCTTAACCGGGATGCTGCAAGTTCACCAGTGAATCTGCGATGCCGAGGGAGTCTTCTCAGTGCGTGATCACTTGAAGTACGGAAATAAGATCTTAAGCAGGACTGACTTGTGCTTCTCCTTTGAGCGCATGGAAAGCCTTCGAGAGTATCTCTTCACGTAGAAAGACGACGAGATCTTTGTATACGGAAGTCAAAATCTTGTCAATATGAACAAGTCCGGCTGCGAAGCCTGCGACCCTGTCTCCGCCCTTCGAGACCGGCATCGGCGTCTCGTCTCCTCGACCTTCCCTTCTCAATCACGGTTCGCGCCCATCATCTGCACCGCAAGCATTATGCCTTCTTAAAACACTTTGCCTTGATCATCTCAGTATACACCAAACCGCTTGATAAAAGTCGCAAGAATCCATCAAATTCCTGCACAAAAGTTGCCCGGATGACTAAGCGATGCAGACCCGCTTCCATTGCCGCTTCTTGCTTCTGTGTCAACATCTCAGGCGTGATTTGCGCCTCTATACAATAGAACCAACGGGACGATAGGAAGTTCCCCCCTTGCGAGAATGTTTGCGGAAGTCGCTAATTATGCCAATGATGCCGGTACGTATTCTTTGCAACTTTTCTACAGTCTATTGTCTGTCGCGTTCTTTCATTCTTGTTCGGCATTCGGCGGAAAAGTGTCCGAGACGTCAATTCGGTATAGAGATGTTGCTTGAGGATTCTGCATCTCGACAGAAGAGCAAGAACAAGAGAGATAAGAGAAGATCACTACAATCATTTTCCTGTTCCATGTCTTGCAGGAGCACTTATCCCCCCTTTCTACCCAGCCTGAATCTGCCTACAGCCGGGTCTTTTGTACTTTTACACCCGTCCATTTCCAATCACTTCATCACATCGCTTCTATGACCCTCCTTATTGTTTCTCGAGGTTGCATTATCGCATTTCCCTCGATCTGTCCAATTCCCTCACCAAGTACTGACCAAATGCTACAGCGGCGGTCGAAAAGTCGTTGAGATTGTTGCAAGCTCTCGTGCAAATAGCAGCAGGTACCACATCTTCTGCACTCGACGCAAAGAATTTCAATATGGCCAGGGGCCAATTTGCACTTGGTGAGAACTCCCGCTCAGTCTCATCTGCCTCCGAAAATTTACGATGATGCATTGAGCAAGGCGTTTTTTTCTTTCTCAATCACTACGCTGTATTCGACGTACTGATGCGATTAAACCACCAGCACGCCGCTACCTCCGCCTGTTCAAATGGATCGATTTTAGCCATGCAACTTCTGCATCCCTCTCAGAACCCGCTTCTTCGCGCCGCATCCTCCTGTCCTCAAAGAATGCTCTCCTCGCCCTCTACTTTTTTATGGAAATGTTTTGTATTGTGTGTCTTTGTTCCCTCTCCCTCTTGACCACAATGACAAGAAATACTGATACAGGCAAAAAGACAAATGCAATGGGCGTAACCACCTCATACTTCCTGACGCGACTCCAACACCACGCACTCCAGACTTGGTTCTTTGCCATCAGTGCCTCTCTCCTCTTGACTTTCTACGATTTCCTCACCTCTACTACAACGCCAAAATCAACGCTTGCCACGAATTTACTTCTCGACACCTGCGATATCTTGATCCCGGGCTCGGCAGTCAACTGGATTCCTGTTTCGTCGGTGACTGTGGGTGTTACATCTAGTATTTCTAGCGTCGTCACTGGCCATCAGATATGGGTGCGCGTGCAAAAGGAAGCGAGAGAAAGAGAAACGAGGAAGAGGATGCAGAGGAGGGTGAGATTTGGTGCTGGGACAAAATTGTCGGATGAGGAGAAAGAGGAGGTTGAGAAGGTGGGGCCAGCGAAGGAGGAGAAAACCAGTAATGGGGTTGTCAATGGGAGTGTCAAGGCTTTGGTCGGTATTGTTGGGGATGGGGGTGTGAAGAAGAGGTCGAAGAAGGTTTGATTGATGAGGGAAGTGTAGAAGCTGGTATTCGAGAATCAGGGTGTACATACGATCTCGCTCTCGGCTCAGAATTGAGCTGGAAAATGGCCGACTTGGTCATCGTTTTTCCAGAGATCACCTCAATCTTCTACATTCGAAGTCTGCGACCACCAAAATTCGCACTGCTTCTTGCCCCAAGTATCATCCACAAACTGCGCAACAACACCTTTACCCTCTCCACCAGCTCTCTCATCATTCCCCTCTCCAAACACCATCGTCTTACCCCCCTCCACCCACTTACCCCAATACGGTCGCTCCCAGCTCCCAGCAACCTTATTCGGATCCCCCGAAACCACAAAACTGACAATGTAATCGTGGAAAGTGCCTGCAATCTGTGCTTGCGTAGAGGAGACAGACGTGACAGGAGGGTCAAAAGTCTCATACCACATTTGATCGCCATGGTTGGCGCCGCCGAGGACGGTGCAATTGGTAGCCCAGTGATACAGATACACAGGCGGAGTCGACGCCGAAGAGGCGAAGCGCGCGGTTTGGCGTACCGGGCACACGTATGCGTAATGCCCGTACGCTGCTTCCAGACGCTTGTACTGCGCTCCAACCTCCAGTCCTCTGGTATCTGTATACTCTGAGTCTGCGTATACGGCGGGGTCGGGATAGAGCGAGTCGATGGTGTCGAGGTCTGTTGATGACAACTGCGGCAGCAATTCTGCCCAAAACCCGCGGAAATCGGCCGAGGTGGAGGTGGTCTTGGGCACGTACATGGTGCCCTCGTTGTGATTGAAGCCGGTGAGAATGGGAACTTTGTTGTACTTGCCAGAGGTCCATGCGTCCAGAGGTCGGCGCGAGATCAATTCGTCGTCGATGACGGGTTGCCAGGCCCAACGTACTGAAGGGTTGTAGGTCGCGAATACGGCGTTGGAAGCTTCGACTACTTTTTCTTCAGAAACTTTGCGCAGACAAGGCAGAACGTCAGTGTCGGCGAGATTGGTACATCCAGTTTCGGTCAAGAATTGTTGGAATTGGCTTTCGTGGAGGGCAGAATCGTAGGGGTGGAGGGCGCGGGATGTTGGGCCGCCGGATTCGATGACTGCTTTGTGGAAGAGTTGGTGCGGTGTGTTGGTGTTCATGATGTGATGTCCGATCTGATAGGTATAGCAATCGAGTCAGTCATCATATATCTTTTGCGACTTGGGCACAGCAAAGAAAAAAAAAAGAGAGAGAAGCACCTACCGAATGCGCACCAGCGCTCAGTCCCACCAACGTAACATCATCCTTGTCACCTCCAAAAGCGGCAATGTTATCTCTCACCCACTCAAGCAGAAGGACCTGATCCCATAATCCCAGATTCAACAATCCTTCCTTGTGCGTGAGTCCAGAATTAAGGAACCCCAATGCGCCGATGCGGTAATTGAAACTCACAGCCACAAAAGGCTCAGTAGAGTAAGCAAGCATAGAAGCCGTATTATGCATCTTTGCGGCACCGCGATTGAATGCACCGCCATGAATATACACCATAACCGGGACTTTCTTGTCTTGTGGTAAAGAGGCAGGGCGGAATACGTTTGCAGTCAGGCAGTCTTCAGACCATATATCTGGACCACCGCCTGGAGGCAGAAGTTGCTTTCCGGGACATCTGGGCCCAAATTTATCGGCTGTGAATGTCGTATTGCTGGCAGTCACAGGGACAGCTTTCGTAA
The DNA here is from genome assembly GCA_003992365.1 of Aureobasidium sp. P6. Taxonomy (NCBI): domain Eukaryota; kingdom Fungi; phylum Ascomycota; class Dothideomycetes; order Dothideales; family Saccotheciaceae; genus Aureobasidium; species Aureobasidium sp. P6. Next base: position 79,695 of record RZIQ01000008.1, on the reverse strand, counting down.
ATCGAAGGTCGTTGATTGGAGACTGTGCGTACGGGAAACCAAGAAATGCCTCTATAGGAGCAGGAAAATTGTTATCGATGATTGTGCCAATAAGTTTGGCTTGAGGAAGCGTAACTTTAGGAAGCGCTGTGCTCTCAAAACCAAGGAGTCGCTGGACCGAGCCAAGGACTTGTTGTTGCAGCGAAGCAAGGTTTGCTGCTGCAAAAACGAGCGGAAGCAGCAGAGCAAAAGCAAAACGAGTTGATAAATTGGAGTAGGGCATGTTGGCTGCTCAGTCACAGTCTGCAGCATCAATTGTGCCGATAAGAGGGGCAAGGCTCGCTTTTTGGTTGTGAACAATTGTCAATCACGACATCGGAGCCAGGCATTCAGTCATCAATGTTTCGTGGCGGGGCGGGCAACTTCAAGATCCACAGTGTCTTGCTGTGGCATTCGAAGATGCTCGAGTATCTTCAAGGGAATGTGGTCAAAGGTACATTGGTACTGTACCTTGGTGTTATCGATAGGCCATCTGCCCTATCGCGGGGTAGCCTTCGGCCGGCCGAAAAAGAACCTGGAGAGGCACGGCCAACAGGAGAGATAGATAAGATCTTCAAAGAGTCAAGAGACCGGCCAAAATGACTCGGATGTGATTGATATTGGGAATGTTGTCGGATTTTTGAACAAACGGATTAAGATTGAGGCTGCCAGTGCATCGCGTTAGCATGTCTGGATGAAGTCAGCTATTATTACATGTTCAAAGCCTGCATCCAGGTAGACAGAGGTCGGACTGCATGAGTTCAACGACGTGATTCAAGATAGTCTGGTAGGTATCAGGGCTGTAAGAGACATGAGTAGTCTCTGCAGATAGCGGGGAAAGATAGGTTATCTTCATGATAACTGCTCCCTGGCGACACGGCTATAGAAAGTGCAAGTCCGCAGATCAGTTGTGCCTGCCTTTCCCATACATCCAGATCTCTTTGACCAATGCGTCCTGTTGCTCTAACTGTCAAACCCACAATATCATCACCAACATCAGAAAAGATGGCAGATCAAGTCCCTCGGGATGACTTGTCTATCAAAGAAAAGGCTTTACCTGCTGCCGAGACGACGGAGATGGATCTCAAGACCGGCGAAGTGATTGAGGATCTCGATGCTGCAGAAGTCTTCTTGCGACAGCACAACTTTTCCCATGCCTATCTCGCCGAGCTCCTGCAAGACGAGGCGGCATGCAAGAAGCTTGTCCGCAAAGTAAACTGGACGTTGATGCCTCTACTCTGTGGCACCTACCTGCTCCAATATATCGACAAACAAGCATTGAGCTATTCTGCCGTGTTTGACCTGTTCACCAGTACTGGTACCACCTCGGAGGAATACAGCTGGTTGACCAGCATCTTTTACTTTGGTTATCTGGTTTCGGAGTGGCCGAGTAGCTACCTGGCACAGCACTTTCCGACCGGCACTGTGCTGAGCTGTTTCGTCATCGTATGGGGCGGAGTGATGATGTTGACGGCAGCGTGTCAGAATTTTACTGGATTGGCTATTTGCAGATTCGTCCTGGGCTGTTTCGAGGCGCCGATTGTGAGTATAAGCCGGAATGACGATGCGACTGCTTGCTGACCATAACCAAGACGCCCTGTTTCATGATGCTAGTTGGAATGTGGTTTACTCGCAAAGAGCAACCGTCACGAGCAGGTATCTTCTACTGCTTCAATGGCGTAGGTAGTATGGTCGGAGGTATCCTGTTCTATGGAGTCGGTCAACTCGACGGTTTCCCGGTCTGGAGTGAGTATGGGCCCTTTCCACACGAGTGATCAATGGCTGACAATTTACAGGAGTCATATTTTTGCTTTGCGGAGGCTTGACCATCGTCTGGGGCATTGCCTTGTTTTTCTTGCTGCCCAACAACATCATGACTGCTAGGTTCTTCTCGACCGAGGAAAAAGCACTGCTCATCGCACGCAGTCAAACCAATCGTACAGGTGTCTACAACCCGAAGATCAAACTGTCTCAGGTCAAGGAAGCATTGCTGGACCCTCAGATTTGGATATTGTTCTTGTTTGTCTTGTGCAATGAAGGAATTAATGGAGGTGCGTAAGCATGAATCGAAGGGATCTTCAGCGACTGACATAGACAGGCTTTGCCAATTTTGGCAAACTCATCGTCAAGGGTATCGCTCATGGTGATGCATTGAAGACGACGGCATATGGCATTCCATCAGGCGGCTTTCAAGTGTTTTTCGTTTTTACTGGACCATATCTGGCGTCCAGGTTCAAGAACATTCGAACCTATGTCATGGCGCTATATCTTTTGCCGACACTCATTGGTACAAGTCTGGTATGGAGGCTGCCAAGAAGTAACTCGAACGGACTGCTTGTGTCATACTACCTGGTGAGTGCTGTCTGTGTCGTAATGAGGATGCAGAGCTGACTGGTTGATAGATGGGTTCATTCGTGTCATCCCTCGTGCTCGCATTACAGATGCCGGCAAACAATGTAGCAGGCTACACCAAAAGAGTGACATCGACAGCCTTCGTCTTCCTCGCATACTGCATTGGCAACATTTGCGGGCCTCATGCATTCCTGGCAGCCGAGGCGCCTGTATACCAAACAGGATGCAAATTTATTTTGTCGTGTGCAGCCATTCAGGTGGTGCTTGCGATTGCATTACGGGCCTTGTTGGTGCGCCGTAACAAGAAGAGGGATGCGGAATTTGGCGTAGTATCGGACATGGACACAAGCGATGAGACAATCGAGGATCTGACAGACTTTGAGAACCCTCGCTTTAGGTATTCATACTAGATTGAATAGTTGCAGAATGTTATGCGACACGCTTTTCGGCCTTTTTGATGTCTTTGCGCAACTTGCGAATATCTAGAGTGACATGACGAAGAGCTTGAGCGGAATTGGCCGCTTGAAGCATGGGATCTTCGATGGCAGAGAGAAAGGACCTTTGACTGGAACGCAATGCTGGAGGAACCAGGATGCCATACCAGTGGAGCGGATCGCGAGGTTTTTTTTGTGTCTTTTCTTTGTCTGCTGAAGATTCAGACTCTTCCGGTTGGCTTTGTGCTTCAGCCAAATCCTCTTCATGCTGCGGACCAGGAGTCGGCGGAGGAGTGGGCTGCTGTACAGGTGCATCCTCCTTCTGGTCTACCAGCTCATGTTGTGGCACCTCCTTGGTCGAGTTCGTTTCCGAGTCCTGGGTCGAGGTTTCTGTCGAGGGTGATGTAGTATCGTCTCCCCTCAGGGCAAGATGGGGTATATCCTGATGGTCGACTGAAGCTTGGAAGCGGCGAATGGCCTGCATGCGATCGTCATAATATTCCTGACCATAGCGGACACGATTGGTCGACTTGAAGGTCGCTTGAGCTAGGTTGAAGAAGCCCGATGAGAAGTGACGGGCCAAGTCTTGTTGAGCCTGATGATACGAGTCCAGCAACACCAGATGCTTCTCCCACAGCACATCCAATTGATCGCGCAGCTCCTCCACGCCGATGTGAGGCTTGTCTTCGCAGTCCATCTTGCTGTCGATATACCTATATGAAACCTGCAAAGGACAAAAAGCCAATCGCGGAGGAGACGCGGAGACCTGGAGCTGTCCTCCGAAAGGCTTGGCATTTTGAGACTCGATGATGGAACCGACCATGACGATTCGAAGGAAAACATAGCTAGCTGTACATACCTGTACATAGTTGTACATACCACGAACCACAAACCACGATGTTGATGTCACGGCCGCCGTCGCTATTGCGGCAAGTGCGACCCAGGCGACTGCCAAATCATTCGTCGCTGCGACTTTTCACCCAGAAACACCCGCTCCTTCTCATCACACGCACATCGTCACCTCGACCGCAACTTCCGTATCTGTCGCAGCCCTCGCGCAACGCCTTTGCACCAAGGCAGACGGCGCGTTTCTTGACGACCGAAAACAAGAACTATGTCAAGGAGCAGGTATGGCTGGCTGCCAAGTGGTCTGCCGTAGGATGGACCTTTTTCTTCCTCGGCGTCGTCGCTCTGTATGGCATCAACCAAGAAGTCCTTGAGCGAAAGACGCCGTCTCCTGATGAATGGTCTTTCTTCTCGCGAAACCACTTCCGTTGCGCCAATGCTGCCATCAAGCCTGACCATGAATATACCGACTGGGTCCAAGTCGCATTGGAGTTTCGGCGATGTCTGGAAAGACTCGAAAATGGAGACATTGATGGCAATGCTACAACTCCTCTCGCGCCTGGCTTGGGAGATCTCCGTGGAACCAATCTTTCAGCTTTTGACATTTCGGAAAAGTCGTATGCATGGAAGGAGGGTTACTTCCAAGTCGTCATGCAATGCGCCCGCGCTTCCGAACATATCGACAACATGGTCCTTGACACTACTCGTGGAATCGTCTTTCCCAAAGATGTTGTGATTGGTCCTTCCAATCCCAATCCTCGCCCTTGTCCTCCTGGTGCCGAGTCTGCACCTCGTGAAGAGGACTGTGATAGAGCGTACGCTCCGCCAGAAACCTTCTACCTCAAGGTCTTGACCGGTCTTGGCTTCTCTACTCGCCAAAGAATCGAAGCCGCTCTCGCGTACGCCAATTGGCTTGAGATCAAGGGCTTGAATGGCTCGGCCGACGAGACGTACAAGTGGGCTCTTGACATTGCCACTTCGGCCCTCCCTGCACCTGATGCTGTCATCGACAAAGACACGTCAATCCTCCGTGTCCAGGAAGCCACCCCTCCGAGCCCCAACCTTCTTCGCACGGCCACTGCTCTTGCCACTCACCGTGCTCGCTCTGGCAACATCACTTCCGCCCTTCCTATCTACCTGTCTGTCTTGCGTGCTCGACGCGCCGCCCCAGTCGACATTGCTCCTCCCCGCAGATCTGAATACAGACCAATCACAATTTCGGATCCTACCAACACTGACATCGAAGGTTTCTTCAGAATTGTCAAGGCACTTTTTACACCTCCGACCTATCCTGCAGAACCTCCGTCCGGCGACGAACCTTTCCTGCGCCGACCACCTTCTGTTCCCGACTGTGCCGAAGCTGAGCTCATGGTGTACATTGGCGAGATTCTATTCGCAACTGCCTCATCTGGCCGTGAAGACGAAGGGCTGGGCTGGACAAAACAGGCAGTTGCCATTGCCGAAAAGGGCATCTCGTCCAACGATGTCGATTCTCTCGGCCGCGACAAGTGCAGGGCATGTCTGGAGACTGGCATTGCCAATTGGAGTGCCATGGTCACCAAGTTGCTGAAGGAAGCTAAGCGCCAGCCTGCTTCTTCTTCATGGTCTAGTTGGTTCTCCAGCAGCCAGTCCGAAAGCAAAGAGGCCAAGTGGGAGGATGAGCTGCGTGCAGTCGAAGAAGTTCGCCTGAATCTTGTTGCTCAACGAGTCAATCAACAACTTGCTGCTGCTCCTCAGCGAGTTGGAACCTTCATCGGGTGAATGGCTTGAACCTTCTATTGCAGACCACTTGACTTCTGTATCGAGTTTCGCAATCTGTGCAGATACTGAGTCCCTGTTCTTGTCATGCAGAAAGAACATACTCTCGCTGCTGACAAGATTCACTACAAGCTGAGAGTTGCCGGTCAGCTGCTTCAAGACCTTCAGTGCACAGCTCTATCGACACGACCCTGCCGACGTTGTACACAAGGTACCTGGGAAAAAACTCCCATGTACTGGAAGAAGCAAGGTGAAGATCGTCTGGCACGGCGGCATTGCCTTTGATGAAGGCTCCATTGGCGAAATAGGCAGATTACATGAGAACGATCTTCGCTGACAGCTTCGCGGGTCTAATCAAAAGCAAAGAGGCTAGCGAGTGATCAGTGTCATCACCCAGGGCAGCGTCATCAAGACGGCGCAATCAGTATAGATAGCTTAGGGCACGTTCACAGCTCCTGATCAGTATTACACCTGTTGTCGTGACTATGGCGCTTTGCAGATGAACAAAACAAAGAATAAGCAAACCACTATGCTTTGGCTCAATTGCTTCTATGATCTGCCTGATGCCGTATTCGTTTTCGTTCAGAAACATTTGCTTGTTTTTGCTTGAAACTCCGGATTTCAGACCAGTTGAAATGCTGTTGTTTCCATCATCTGATACAATTATGGAGTGCTCCGTGGCAGCATGATTTTGCTGGAAGTAACTATCCGAAGGTGAGAAGATGTCGCCCACATGATCTCTCCAAGATTGAGAAGTGCTGAGTGCATGCAACATGCTTGTGGGAGGCATAGTCTTGGTATTGCTGTTTGGGAGGTGATCAGGCTCAGAGAGAGCAGGGGACAGAGCGCTTGACGTGCACTACTTCACACTGGTCTCTGCAGCTGCTTTGCTGAACTTGCGAGGTTGCGCAGATGAGATTGGTGGAGACGATGCTTTGCGCTTTGGTGCGTGTCCTGATGGAATAGAGATGGTGGAGCCCCTGGATTTGCAAAGAACGGACTTTTCTAGGTTCGAGATTTCGGACTCATCAGGGGTATCTGTCATGATGTCGTAATTTGGGTGTGTGATGGGAGCAGTACTCTCAATGCAGTTGAAAGTCAAGACGAAGACGGATAGGAGGTGACAGCGAGATGTAGCTCTACGCGTGTGCTGGATAGAGCGTAGAAGAGATGTCGAAAAGGTAGAAGGTCAGAGAAGTATGGTGGGCACTGACCAAGCGCCGGGGGTGGTCGAAACTTGGGAGTTGTTGTGGTCGACAAACCAGGGGCTTTCATTCGTTTGACTTGTTCACGACATCTTCGTGCCAACCACTTTTGCAGCATCAGTGGGTTTGCACACCTGCGCATCCACTTTCTAGCAAGCTCGCAATCCTTGATCGGTAAGTTGGTCAAAAGAGTCTACCCGCCTCGCTCCCTTTTCGATCCATTCCCCAGCACCTGCGTCTTCTTAAATACAACCAGTGCGTGATACGCCATAACTTGAGAACTGTTGAAGTCACCATTCCCATATGCGACCCATCTCTCCTTCGTACGAGCACACTCTGTTTGTCCATTGTTTGACCTCGTTCAATACCGCCCATGACCTTCGCAGAGCGAATACACCGCTAATCCGTGCGATCAAATAGCCACCAAAATCTCACCATGGCACCCAAGAACTACCGCTGCACCTACTGCTTGCAAGCAGGTAAGGTAGTTGACAAGGAAAAGGCGCACATAAAGGCGCATTTGGGCACCATACATCGGCTTGGCCCGTTCTTCTGTAGCGAGCCCACCTGCAACTATGTCAACTGCAGAAGGTATCAGAAAGTCTTTGTGCTGGATAACGTGTATCTGCTTACCAGTTTGCTCACAGGGACTATGCTCTGATCCACATTCAAAAGCAGCAATGGCTTGAGGGTGCTGGAGGTCTCCATCACGGGGCAACCGTTGGTGAAGGGGGCCATGCTGCTTTGAATGCAGCAGTTACTGCTTGCCATATGCCGCACGCCGCCGCGGTTGTTCCAGTTGGCTCCGCTTCTGGCCCGGTAGTCGCACCTCCTGTCACCAACCTTGCTGCCGCCGACGACGAGGACGAGAGCCGCAACTACCTCGCACGACTCATCGACATGATCATTGAAGTATGCCTGCCCTATTTGCAGCGCATCGTTGCTTTGCCGGTTCAGAAATCTTTTCTCGGCATGGGCGGTGTCGAAATACACACTGCATCATACCTGAAGCAGCTCTCGAAGCAGACCCGTTTCGAGAGTGAGCTCAGCAAGCTCAGAGGCATCAACCTGGACCTGGAAGAGGGTCGAGCAGAGGACTCGACTTCTCTTGACGAGATCAACATCAGCATCGACAAGATTGCTAAGGTTCTGCTCTGGTACAAGGACCAAGTCGTGGACGATTCGACGGCAAGCACGGAAGAGGTCAACGCCGATTTGAACAGACTCGATCTGATTTGGACTGAGATCAAGGGGCTGGGTGAAATTGATGATGCTGATGATGCTGATGATGCTGATGAAGCTGATGTTGATGAGGACAGAGATGAAGCCATGGAAGACATGTAGTTACACAAGATGGAACCAAACAAGAAGAACTGAGGAAAGAAAGATCGATGGTGGATACACATGCAGCTGGAGGGATCAAACAGGCAAAAAAGATGGCATGCACTGTCCACATATCATGGTGTTGTAGAGTACTTTTGGCTTTTTCTTCTTACTGGTTCTCTTTTTCCTGCAATTGCGGCCAACATCTTTCCCATGCTAATTGCGCAATAACCAACAGACCAGAACAGTAGTAGGTTTTTGTATGAGAATGATGTAAAGATCGGTAGCTGGTGCATTTTGACGCTCAGGGGCTCATACGAAAGCGATGTTTGCAGAAGAATTGGCGAGTAGGACGTTCTGCAGATGGTAATTCGAGAAAAATAAGTGTATAATGCGAGATACACAGATCGACTGGTAGGTCTAATAGTTTGCCATATTAAAGAGGAGAGGTGCAAGAAGCTCGATCAGCGAAGCAATACTGTGCTCGTCATCTGACTTTCTTCTTGCGCCTTTTTGTAGTATGTCACATGAGAAAAGTGCCCAACCAATCTCAGCTGTTCTATACAAACCCATCGTGCACTTTCTAGACGCCCTTTTAGCATCACTCCCAAGACAACTGCCAAGAGATGGTTGCGATGACGGCCACGGTCGAATATTCACCTCGACGCCAGAATTTTGATACACACTTTCTTACCAAACTCCGACCCACCACAACCCATCACCACAACACAGCCATCATCAAGTCAACAACATGGCTACCTCCTCCAACAGCAACAGCAACAGCAACAATAACAACAACAGCGTCCCTGCTGCCACTGCAGCATACTGCTGTCGTCTCTGCCTCGACAACGGACGCGGCGTGGTGAGGCACTTCACCAGCAAGAAAAACATGAAGAGTCACTTGGCCATTCACGGTCTCGGCACTCTGAGGTGCACTCATTGCCCCTACGTGGGCCGCAGAAGGTGAGTCATGATGAATCATTCGATTTTTGCAATATCTGATGATCTTGCAGAGAAGATTGTGAGCGCCATGCTCAACAGGAAGGCCATCCCAGTGCAAGCCACTTCCTCGACCCGGCGCTCAATGCCCTCGTTGATGCAGAGGTCCGGGAGTGTGAGCTCCCTCACACCACCCCCTGGGCCGCCGCTCCTACTGCTTCTGCCGCTGCAGAACACGCTGCCTGGGTTGCTGCGTTGGTGACCGCTGGTCGCACTGTTCCTGCCGGTGCTCTACCCGCACCCGCCACTGCCACTACTACCCCTGCTCCTTCCAACACTGCCTCGGGCCCTGTCATAACTCAGAGTGCTTCTCTCTCGGCCGCCGTCGCCGGCCCTGGCACCACTGCCGTCCCTGCTGCCTCTATCAACGGCAGCAATGCCGAGCTGCCTATCGCTCCTCTGGCTCTGTGGCGCCCTGCGGAGTTCTTTACCCGCGATGTTGCGTCATTTGGACCTCACGACGTATCGGGAACACCCTTTCCTTGGAGCAACGAGGTGGGATCTCGCAGCCCTGTGAGCTGGCGCGATTTCTTATCTGATCTTGAGAGTGGGGAGGAGAGTGGGGAGGAGAGTGGGGAGGATGGCATGGAGGTTGACAAGGAGGAGGGTATGGAGATCGACGAGGAGGAGGATATGGAGGATCAGGAAGATATGGGCGAGGACGATAAGGAGTGTGATGAGGACGAGGAATGATTCAAGGCATGGCAATTTGTAATGTTTGTAACGAGTTCATGGGTATGGCGGTAATTATGGTGTCAATTCGATGATCTGTCTTCTTTGCATCAAGCCAAAGGGTGTTTTTTCTCCATACCGGCGTTTGCTAACTCGATATACCACAGTAATGCACATAAAATTATGATGTGTTACTTTAGCTTCCGTTGAAGAGGAAGCGCCATGGTTCAGTCTTGATATGATTTCTATGACGGTTTCTTAGGAGAATGACGTACTATAGCATTACAAAGGGACATTCTAGATATGGTGTGTCTCCATTGAGACACCTATATCTCCACACTCTCACTGAACTCTTTTCCAATGAGCTAAAATATGATACATCACTATGGATCCATATCCCAAGTCGTTCTCAGATTGAGAAATCATGATCCAAGCGAACGAGGGCATTGGTCGACTGACAGGGTACGTTTACTCACACTATCATACTTCTGTCTCGATCAACTCGTTGTTTGTATACATTGATTTTGCTGATTTTACGCGTCCTTTTTTGCTCTTCTCTTGCGCCTTTGTTGTCGACAATTTTTTTTCCTTTGCGCGTCCACCGTCTTCTTTCAGCACATTGTAAAAGTCTTTGTTGTCTTGATTCTTGTGATCCGTAAGTAGTAATTGTTGCAGTACTCCTGTCTTTTATATATGACCTATACCATATCAGCATCTCTTGTCTGCCCTTGGAGTAACGCTAATCAACCACACTCAAAGATCCAATGCCACAATGGCTCCCTCAGGCCGCCGCACCCGCCAAACAATGCTCACCGAGCAGATGGACCATACCTCTCTTCTTTTCTCCTCGGGTCGTCAGACCAGAAGCAGCCTCAAAAGAGGTCTGCAGCAACTTAACGATGTCGTTGACCCCTCGCCCGCCACATCCACCACCCAGCCTACCATCAATGACGACGAGGGAGAAGATGAAGACGACAACGCCTCCTGCGCTAGTGGACCCAGCACCAGAGGTCTGGCCGTCAGCAAAAGGGCCTCCAAACGCCCTCGCCTGATCAAGAAGCCCGCCATCAAGAGGCCCACTCCTCCTGCCGAACAAACGGGCGTCTCAATAGCCCTTGCCAATCTCCTGTTCCCCGAACATGAAGAAAACGAGGCCGAGAAGACTCCAAAGCCAAAGACTTTGGAGCAAGAACTCTTCCCGACTCCTTCACCTCCTGGTCGTTGCGCTATCGACCCTCTTGCTGATTTGATCGGTCGTGTTGTTGAGATTGCGGCGCCCTATATCTCGGCTATTCCTGATGCGCCCAGAGTTGTTACTGGATTGACAGACAATGGCATTCAGAAGATTGTCATGGCCCCTGCTTTGGATGTTGAGATCAACAAGATCAGAGAGGCTGGAGATGTGGAGAATGCACGCAAGGGTATCGATGTCATCATTGGGATTCTCAAGGTGTACAAGCGTTGGCTGGGGGTTGGACATGACCAAGATGTCAAAAGGGATATCTACACACTTAGACGTCTTTGAAAAGCCGGATGGAGCATGTTGGACGTCTTTCAAGCACGACACGGAAGCTTCCAAAGAGGTGCAAGCCACCTCCGTCTGTTCAAACGACGGGAATACTGAACATGACAAACAGGCAGTTTCCATTGACAGCATCATTCTTTGGCTCTCAGAAGCGTTGGATTGTATTAGACAAGGCTGCACTCTGGAGAAGGATAACCAAGATTGTCGTAGGACTACAGGAACGGAAATGATACATACTTTTCAACAGAAAGGACTGGTTCGTGGTCATGAACAAGGGCTGTCCAACACAAGCTCGCGAAGAATGAAAACATATGCATCAAAAATACCCAATAGCACTAGTGATATTTTTCTGAATGTGAACGCGTGAGTTTTTGTTTGTATTTTGGTTGTCAAGTCAACTTTTTCGTTGGTCGAAAATTCCGCTGCCGAGTTGTTGTTGTTGTGAAGTTGAAAAGTCTCGCTCCTCGAACAATCTTTCACATCAACACACATACGGCTACGCGTATGTAACCATTTCACATAATCACTTCCTCGCATCCCTCTACCAACATGGAACCTACTGTCCAAGATCGCCTCTTGTGGGAGGCAAAAAACTCAATGAACATCTACACCAGAAGAGCTTCGATTCCACCATCCATCCGCTTCCAATCACCCGGCTCTGAGTTCAGCGACGACCACGTTGATGAGATGAAGGTTGACGCCACCATTCCTGCTGGCCCAGACTCATTCGAATCCTTTTCAACTGATGATCAGAGTATCTTTGATCAGATCAAGATCAAGAACGAAGACGAGGACAAGAAGCCCGCCTTTCTCTCTGACGACCCCGATGACAGCGAAATGATCGGTCAGGAGGTTACTGCCGACAACAACCCCTACTCCGGTGCCAGCCGTTTGCTTGAAGACGCCATCAGCAGAACCAACTACGGACTGCTTACTTCTGCATCTCTCGAAGAGCACGAAGAGGGAAAGCTTACCGTCAGTGACTGGCTTCCCAACAACGCCACTTTCACTCGCTCAGAATCCGTCGGATCGACCGCCGCCAACATCAGTTCGATCGAAGATCAATCTCTCCCTTCCAGTAACAACGATCTCATCGATCGCCACCCTCCTGCCATCAAGCACGAGGTCGAGATGCACAAAACCAGCACCAACGACTTCGCCATCAAGGTCGACGGCGCCTTCAACATCAGGTCCAACCTCACAGACGACGGCAGCTCCACCATGAACGACTACAAGGTCAAATCTACCATCAACAGACGCGACAAGCGTCATGTCGTCGGCTACGACCCTCACCCGCGCGGAACCCACCACTACGTGCCCCTTACCCAGCACCTCGCAACCATGGAGGCCCGCCGTCACAACTCCCGCGCTTATGCCTTCCCGGCCTTTGTACCATACATCCCGGACCCCAAGCCTTTGCACGTCCTCGTGCGCGATCGCCTGCAGGAATCCACCCTCCCCAACTCCGGCCCCAGTGGTCACGACCAGGACTTGCCTTCTATCCTTGAACGTCACCACACCAACGACGCCTTTATCATCGATCGCTGCCTTTTCGAGCTAAAGTACATGATCGCTCATGAAGCTGTCGCTGGTGCCAAGGGCGCTATGCGTGACACTCTGATCCGTATGAACTATGAGTGTTCTCAGTGCAAGGCTGCTGACGAGCCCAAGGATGTCTTGAAGGCTGTGGCTGAGGAGTTGGAAGTGGTGTATAAGGAGTTGAAGGAGAAAGTTGTCACCGAAAAGAAGGCTCAACATTACCGAGAGTGTGAGGCTCGCTTGGGATTTCTGTGAGTTTTTCTTTGAGATTGAAGATTGCTTGATTGGTTTACTGACCGTCTTTTGCAGGAAGAAAAAGATCGACGAGCTCGATTGAGCACTGTAAATCCTGACAACCTCAACAGCCAACAGGATGTTTCCCCCTTGACCTCTCATGACGGCTCAAATGCGGCTGCTCTTCAAGCAAACCATCTGGGGTCCAGAGTTGGGAAAGGAGCATGAAACGGAAGCATCAGAAAGATGGAAAGGGCAAATGGAAGACGAAGATCGAGGGCAACAATGTCTTCCCTCGCATCGAGAATAGAATGGTGGATGGAAAAGCCATGCAAGAAATCCGAGAACAATACCTTAGTCAAAAGTCAATCTCTGTCCCACCCTGCAAATTCTTGAAACCCCTCTTTGTCGTTCGATCTATACCTGCGTTCTTTGTTGTCGGCAGGTCTCTTGTCGCCACAAAGCTTTGTTCCTGTAACCTCGCGTGTTTCTGAGGCATTGTCCTTTTGTGCTTGGTGCTTTTGAATTCGTGACATGCACTCTCTCATCAACAAGGCCAGATTGAACCTCGAGATCTTCGCTGACAAAGCCAGAATGTTCGGTCTATAGCGTCCACGAAGCCAGGACATCATTGAAGGCCTAGTATGCAGTAGGGCTAATCTTCCGGGTACGGATGGACATGCAGTAGGTCCTGGTACGCTACCTTTGAGGACGGCAAGATCGATCATGACTTGCTGATCCAGCTTGAATATCGGTACAGGGCCTAGGATGATTGTGAAGACGGACCAAGATACAGCTCATGGTAGATGATGGCTTTCCGTATCAGAATTGCCAGACTGAGATGCCACCGTGACGTTCTTCGACTGCACATCGTAGCTTCTCAAGCCAAGACAGTCAGAGAACCGGCCCAAAAAGGAAGGAACCCCACAAGGCCGATTCTCACGCACAAAAAGCTTGGTGCGTCAACGCAGCCTTCTTCTCTTCCTCAACGCAAATCATGTCGACCATGAAGCTGCTCTCCCTCGTCTCCTGCCTCTTTCTCTCTCTGGCTTCGGCCTTTGAGCACTCGTGGCACCCAGCCGGTGTCACCGACCGTGAGTCCTTCACCTTGTTGATATGACCACGGCGCGATTTTCTAACTTGCACTCGCAGTCAGGGGCCCTTGCCCCATGATGAACACGCTGGCCAACCACGGCTTCATCCCCCGTGACGGCCGCAACCTCACCAAAGAGGTCGTCGTCGCAGGTCTCAGCTCGGGCCTGAACTTCGACGCTTCCCTGGCCGCGGGCATGTGGGAGCAAGGCGTCATCGTCAACCCCATCCCCAACGCCACCTTCTTCACTCTGTAAGATGCAGTCCTTCACGATGGTTTTTTTTTAAGAGTTCGGAACTGATGATTGCCAGCGGCCAGCTCAGGCGACACAACATCCTCGAGCATGATGCGAGTCTGAGCCGCATGGATGCGTTTTTCGGCAACAACCACGTCTTTGACGCAGAGGTTTTTGCCGGCAGCGCGAGGTTCTGGAGACACGAGGTGCTTAGCGCCGAGATGCTTGCGTCGAGCAAGTTGGCTCGCATGATCGAGTCGCGTGCTTTCAACCCGCACTACACCTTCACTGCCACGACCGACTTCTTCAGCTTGGCAGAGACGGCGTTTCCCATTGTCGTGTTTGGGGACACTGCTGCTGGCACCGTGCGTAGAGACCTGGTCATGTACTTCTTTGGTAAAGATTGCCTTTTTGAAACTTGAGAGATTGCGGCTGATCTTGGTGTGTGCAGAACATGAGCGTTTGCCTATCGAGTTGGGCTGGAGCAAGAAGAACGAGACGACGACTCTGCAGACCGTCTTGGATGCTGCAAAACTTATCCAGAACGCTACAAACCTCCTCACGCCTTTGCCCTCTAATCACAGCAGCACCGCCAGCTCTAGCCGTGTCGATCGAGGTGGTGTTGGCTTTGGTCGTGGCGTCCACATACCTTTTGACCTTTGAGTCAAGATCTGCAGGCAGTCACTCATTGGCGTCTCAGGCCTTCAAATAACGTAACAGATCGCCAGCATTGCTCGCGGCTTAGTATGCTCAGAAACCCATTAGCTCCTCGTTTTCTATCAGATTCAACCAATATTCCCATGCTTGTCCGTCGCTGTCCGTCTGGCCCAAGTCTTCGTCGATAATGTGATTGAACGGTTGCGGCACGACTGGCACAGAGCCATCTATTTGTGTAGATTGCTCGTCTGCCGTGCCGTGTGAGTTGCCAACCACTTCCTGCGAACCAGATAACTGCTGCTGTGACAGCCGCACTATGAACTCAGGCATGACCGTCTCTCCAGCCGCTGTCCGCGCAGACCAAGCCTTCAAAGCCAGACTCCTCAAACCATGATAATGATTATTATGATAACCCGTCCCCGTCCCATCAAGTAATTCCGGGTTGAACTGATACGCAAGCTCAACCTGTTTCCAAGCTTCGGCCGCCACTGCCTCGTCGTCAAGCCGGTCAAACGCCAACGCGTGCAGCACGGGAAACAAAGCTTCAAAGCAATAGAACAGCTTAGTATGCCAGCGATACCGGTTCAGGATCGGGCTTGCACAGCTGGAGTTCTGTATCTGCAAAAGCAAAAGCGCCGTATCCAAGACCTGACGTTTTTGGTCTGGAGACAAGTCTGACAGCGACTCGTGCGGAGGGAGGCAGTGGCGGAGTGCAAGGCGACATCCAGTCGTTTTGATCAAGCAGCGCGAGATGCGTTGAAGTGGGATGGATGCATCACAGTGTCTGGCGTACTTGTCGTGTAGATCAGCTTCGAGGCGCTGGACTGCTTGTGATTTGGCGTCTTGATCTTCAGGCTCAAAAGCCACACGCCGGACAAAGTCGCCGATTTCGTAGCGGATGGAACAGAAGACCATCTCGGTGATGCCGGTTTTCTCGTTCGGTAAAGCTGTCATGTCGGGATGAAGGTCTGCATCGTTGAGATTCAAGGGCCGCTTGGTGTCGAAGATTAGCGCATGAGCTGGGTCGGTGCTGTCGGTGACGCAGAGATTGGTGTAGTGTCGATTGAGAAGATAGATTTGCCACCAGAGTCGGCGGTTCATCTCTGCTGTAAAGACTGTGAGGGTTTGTAAATTCTTTTCTCGATGAATGCCCAGACGGTGGGCGAGTCGGACAGCTACTCCGACGACAAGCCAAAGGCTTTGTGGTGAGCTGTGCTGTCGCGCTGCCATCTAGAGAGCGAGATCTGTCAGCCGGCCAAAATGGTTGCATAACACGGGTTAAGACTGACCAGATATAACGCAAAAGCTTGGAGCAGTTGCGCATCTGCCGCGTCCATCAAGTTTGCACTGAGCAGACACTCTTTGGCCATGACGAAGTGTTTGTGCAGTGCGCTTTCTCTCGATTCACCCATCATGTCCCAACATTCGTGATCACCGAGGGACTCAATCGCGGTGAGAAATATGGTCGATAATAGTGCTCGTGTTTCTTTTGACAAATCCTCATAGTCGTGCTTCGAGGCCTCAATCATCAGACGCTGTGTTGTCGGAATGTGCAACAGATTCGTCATGGGATTCACATTGTCCACATAGGTCTGCCAGAGCTGGAACATTTGTGCAGGATGTGGCCAGCATATTGTTGATTGTTGAGAGGGCACTTTGTCAAGCAAGATCGATTCCACTCGGAATGGTTCATGAGAACTTGGCAATTACTTAATCGCAGCACTTACCTCGCTGGATGGGCAGCAACTTACCTCGGAACACTCCCCGCAAGTGGTGGGTGCGATGGTCCAGCCAGATTGCTTTGAGCCGGCGAGATGAGAGCTGCAGGTTGTGGTACAACTTCTGAAAGTAGTCGATGACCCAAAACTTCCACACCCGATGATAGATCTGCCGGCGATGCTCTCGGGGCTCGCCTTCGCTGCTTTGCTGCATGATTTGTTGAGTTTCTGTTGTTCCGTTCGCAATTTGCATTGACCTTCAAGCATGCCGCACACGGGTTTTGGCCATCACATTTGATCTTGCGCCTTTGGCACCGGGTACAGCTATGATTTCGAGTGATTGCGGGGGCCTTGTCCATTTTGACGGAGATTGTGATTGTGTCCCGAAGGAACAAAGAAGGGTGGGAAAGAAGAAGGGCAGAGCGGAGCCGACGACAAAGAAAGCGGGACCGAACGAGTCGACGGGACCGAGGCATCGCTCCATCTCCGCTCCCGAGTCTTTCTTTCCGTCTTGGCGATCCTTTCTTTTGCAGATCTTCCATTGAGAGATCATGAATTCGCACTTACTTTCTGAACAGCTCAAAGCACCATGACTCTACCGGGGCGATTTGCTCAAATGTTGCCAAGTCCCAGGCTTGGAATTTGGCAGGAAGGCTGAGTCTAGAGAAACATACTTGGCGGTCAAGTATCTGCACATCGCTCTGCGTTCCAAGAGTCGCAAAGAGCCATCCTCGAGAGCAGGTAGCTTTCCGAAGGGGTTATCAACTTCGTCGTCTGCGACACATGCCAACTCCAACCGAACCTTAACCGCTACGAATATGCTCCTATGCCTCGAGTTCACCCTTGCGCATGTCGATGCTGACAAGCTCGTGTGCGGGATTCAGCTCGTCCAGTACCAGCATCACTCTCTTCGTGGCAGGCGAGACCTTGGAACCATAGATACGTGAGTTCGTGTTTGCGTTTGCTTGTCTTTGAAGCGCCTCTTGAAGACCATGACGCAGTATCTATATTGTCTCACGGACATTGCAAAAGTGCGTCTCCGTCAAGCGGAAGCGTAGATGTCATCAGTCCACTCAAGGTGAAACCCATCGTCTTCTCGTACATGACTGATATCATGAGGTGCCATTCACCAACTGAATTTCCTCTGAAACATCTGAGAGGTTGAACACTTTCCTTCAAAATGTTCCGTGTCATTCCACCTGAGATTTTTCGACACAATTTTCAGATCCCGCCTTCCTTAGACAGCACCCGCTTTCTGGCTGAGAGCATGTCTTTTCTTAACAAGTATATTCATGGACATGGTCACGTTAACCGCTTTGAACTAACACTTGTGCGTACAATCGAGAAACAATATTTAACGTCGATCTGCTTTTGCCGAATTTGACGCAACCTTGGCGACCTGGGAAGGTGTTGATCAGCACAGCACTGGTAGCACTGTGTAACCCAGCAAACATCACACGGTCTCCTTGCTTGGTGGTATCGAATTCAACCTCGGATCAGATACGCAGCAACCACGGCTTCTCAAAGATCCGTTCAAGTGATCTGATGTCATGACCATAAATATCAAGGTTCGAGTCTTGACCTCGGCCAAGACCCTGGAAATATTCTATTTTTGTCAACCGTTCTAACGGGTTTTGGATAGCAAGACATAACAAGCTTCCAGACTGCACCCAAAAAAAGATCACAAGGTCTTTCGCAGCAACGCCCCCACCGCAGGGTCTGTTTGTACGAGGAGATCGCCTATACCAGTCCACATTTGTGGGGTTGATCTTTTCTGCACGGCCTTATGGAGTGTCTTGAGGCTCGTAAAAGCTGCAACGTCGTAACGTTGACAAGAAATTCTTCTCGGCGCGGTCATACAATTGAACATACCGCTCAAAGGCAACTCCACCTCGTAGATATAAGAAGACCAGCCATCGTCGGCTGAAATTATTCTTTTCTCATCATCAACACTCTTCATCAACACTCAGCATTTCCATCAGCACTCAACATCTTCACCAACACAACTACATCACGACATCCTTTCTATCGTATTCAGCAATCAAATCTTACACAACAACCACAATCAATATCGAGATGCTTTCCAAGTCGCTCATCTCAATCTTGGCTTTGACCTCGGCGGTGTCTGCCTCTCCCGCCCTTCGCCGTCAGGCAGACCCTTGCCAGGATGCATACAAAGCTTGCATCGCCGCAGGTACTCCCGAGGTTGCCTGCTCATGCACATTGACCGCCTGTGTCGGTGAAGACAATGCCCGCAACCGCGAGTACTGTGCCAGCGCAACCGCCAATTTGAAGAAGTCAGCCACCACTGCTGCTCCTTCCGTCTGTCCTACCGCTCTCTTTGATGGATGCAACCCTGCTAGAAGTGCATGCCCCGACGGCCCTGGCACTTACACTACCGTCAGCCCTTCCACATACCCTACTAGCTATGTCATCAACGGACAGACAGTCTCGTTGACTGCTGCTCCTACTTCTTGCCTTCCTACCGCTGCCTCGAGCGCCAGCGCAAGTGCCACCTCTTCTGCTGCTGCCGCCAGCGGTTGCGTCGCCAAGTACAACACTTGCAGAACCACTCGCGTCAATGGCCTTTCCGCCAACCAGGCCCAATGTGCCGCCGACAACGCCGCCTGCCAGGGCGATTGCTACGCCAAGTACAACACCTGCAGAACCACGCGTGTGAACGGCCTTTCCGCCAACATGGCTCAATGTGCTTCCGAGTACGCCGGCTGCCTCGGCGAGAACCCCATCGCCTCCACCGGTGGCCTGATCTCCTCCTTCATCCCCTACTCCGCCACCGCCAGCTCTTCCGCCGCTGCTAAGACCACCCCCGCCACCACTTTGACCACCACCGCCGCCGCCGCCCCCAAGGCCTCTGGCACCAACGCTGCCGCCCCCGGCTCCAACCCCAAGAAGGTCGACGGCAAGACCTGGAAGCTCAACAACGTCATCCGCTACTGCGGCGAGGGCAACACTGGCTGCGACTACAACTTTGACATTGTCGCCAACGGCAACACCCAGCACTGCACCGTGATCCGTATGCCCGGCTCCAACGCCGCCAGCGAGTCGTGGTCCAACCAGAAGTGCGGCGATTACACCGTCTCTTGGGGATACGTCGCCAACCCTGCTCCCGCCTATGCCGTCCTCACCGTCGTCGACAAGGCCGGTCAGTTGGCTTGGTTCGGCGCTTCCAACATCAACGGCCAGGCTGTCACTCCTTCCAACCCCTTCGGCTCTGGCAACTACGGCAACCTCGGTCCTGAGCAGGTTTACACTTACAACTAAAGCTGTCTTTGAGCTTTGAGAGTCTTGAATGAGTGAGGATAACATGTCCTCTTTGTACATATGGCATTTTTCGACCTCTAGCATTTTGATTTTCCGTATTTTTTTTTGTTTTTCCTTGAAGTAGTCATATTAGCCCACTTTCGTTAACGCATTATGAATAAGAAACTTGCCTTTTTTGCTTTTTACAACTTCGACCCGAACTGTGTCTTCCAAATTGTTCAAGTGATTGCCAGCACTGCTTTTTCATGATTTTGGAAGAAGCTTGTACCTTGCTGAATACTTCTTATGTGCGGCAATGTAAAGCAGTTTCCCACTCATGCAATCCTACGTTAGACGTGGGTAAACCGCCAACAAGATGCTAACCAAGCGTACAATGTTGGTAGTTATACTTGATTGGTTCAAAAAATCTCTCTTTTTATGCCCACCAACTACCACTACATCTGCCACTGCTGCTGATCGCCATTAGGAGGATCCAAACCGGATAACCAGTCAAGCTCACTATACCCAAAGCCACTGCCAGCGTTACCGAATAAATCAGTCTCTGCGACGGGCACATCCCACATCATGTCGTCGAACCAGAAATTGTTCATTGCTGCAGCGCCATTGGGTGACAGGCCCCAGATGTCTTCCGTCACCATGTCTGACGCCGTCATTGACAAGGACGCGTCATCGTTACTGGTGGTATCAGCCTGTAGACCAGTGGAAGTGCTGACTGTGGGCGGTTGTAGGAGCGAGTCGTTAGATGTGTTTTGCTCATCTGCTTTGATTTGGATGTTGTACTCGGCGAGTTGTTTGCTGATGTCGTAGAGCCTAGAGACGACATCTCTGGACTTCTTGGCTGCGGCAGACCATCTGTTCATTCGTTCGAAGAATTGCAGGGCTCGCTCGATTTGCTTATGCCAATCTTGCATCTCAGCATGACCGCTACTAGATGTCTCGCTATGAGGAGTCGATCCAGGTATGTCGGAGCCCGTATCCTGAGTGTTCTGGTCTTCGGTGTGTGGAGACGAAGATGCGCTTCTAGACAAGTTTGAAAACACGCAGACAAGTGGGACCATAACAGCTTGGTACCTTTGAGGATTGTCAGTAGATGCTCGATGACGAATAGGACTTTTGATGCTTACATGAACCACACGGCGTTCCAGCCGGCCAGCATTTCTTCCTTGCACATTTTGGCAATATCTTCGATTGTACGAGCTGCGACGGCTTTGCAGCGTCCAACTCCGACCTTTTCTTCCGCGGAGAGTGAAGTTTCGGGGACATTTCGCAGGGCTGTCGCCAGAAGATATGGTCGGTGTAGCAAAAGGCGCAAGTTTTGGTATCTCCAATACATGATCATGGATGTAGTCTTGAGTGCATCGGTGACATTTGGTGAATCATGAATACCAGTGCTTCTACCAGACTTCGTCCCTGTGGAAGTCAGCTTATTGCCTAAGCAAACCATAGGAGACCGACTTTGGAAAGTTGCGACATGTGTCGAAGGTTTCAGCAAGACAGGAAGATCGCTAAACCACTGCAAAAGCTCTTTGTCCAGTCGATTGAGCTCATCAAATGGAAGAAGTGGCGTGGCGGAAAGCGCGTCTTGGATTTGGGTGGCAATTTTGCAAAACTCGACATTGTATGCCAAGGGCAAAAACTTTGCCATCGCTGGATCCTGAGAGTCCTTTATCTGCAGCAATTTTAGACTTACTCGTGGAGAACATCATTATTCAACACTCACATGTGGCAGATGAACTGTAATACCACGACTCAACTGTCCAATAGATGGTCTTCCGGTCGTCGTACTGTCATGTGTCAATCAAGATACAATGCCGGTGTCTAAAGTCGACTCACTTCGCCCAGGTGTCCAGTACATAAAGGCTCCACCAAGTTCGGCGTCTGACATCTGCAGAATTGGAGATACTCGTCGGACTGCCATCCGCAGTACTGGTCTCAGTGTACTCGCGGTGCAGGCCAAGTACAGTCGCCTGGCGTAGTGTCGCACCCATGAGATTATTTGCAAGGTTCGGTCGACTGACATAGTGGAGGCTGAACGTGTTAGAAATTGGACCCTGGTTCAGGTTCAGTATAAACGTACTAGTAGCCACTCAGCAGACCAAGAGCTTGGACAACAAGGACATTGCCGCTTCCAAGACTATCGACATCAAGCAACTGCATCGCGCGTTGGTAGTAAGCTTCATGAGCATGATTGGTACAGTCTGATGAGACCACGGATCCAAGAGCCAGCACAGTGTTGAGGAGAGCCAACCAAGCAGAGTCTCTACGCTCGCCATAGAGCCAAGTTTGGCGAAACTGGTGCTCGTCTAGCATGGGCATGAGCGGATGAACCTTGTCGAAATACGCATCAATCAGTCCTTGGCCAAGTTCCGCAGGAGGCAAGTATGTAGGACTCAAACTTCGAGGGTCGGGTGAAGGCGAACATATCCTACTGGGTATGGCGGTATCGGTTTGGCCCAAAGCCAGCATCCTTCGTGTTGCTGGTGCCACTCTGCATATGACCTTGAGTGCAGCTGTAATGGATGAGACACCTACATACGAGGAAGGTCTGTCCAAAGATAAGGAAAGGCCATTCACGTCGTCTGAAATACCCTGAACACTGTTTTGATGGCGGGTCGCCTCATCCAACGCGGGGTCCTGCTCTGGAGCTTGAATAAGTGTCTCAAGACTGTCGGCTCCTTCAGATCCAAGAGTAGAGGCAGGTGATCCTAATTCTGATTGCCTCTTGGCCGACACGTCTTTTGCTGGAATTCCGACGGCAGCAAGTAGATCCTCTTGGGATAGCGAGACCAGTTCCTCAACATCTCGTCCAGGAAAGAGACGCTCAAAGATCAGACGATACCGTTGCACAGATGCGGACAAATCCTCGACTAACCTGAATCTGTGTCAGCTTGCCCAACAACAGCATGAACAAGTTCCAGTCTTACTTTCGAGAAGGTACGACTCGAGGAGGTGGTTTGGAGTAATGGCAAGCATCTGCTTGCTGTGAATTAGATGTTAGTTTCATGTCTTGGCAGCTCGGAAAAACAATACCTGATAGTAGACACCTGCAAAATGTAAGACAAAGCTGATGAACTCAATGTCAAAGATACTCACACTGGCCACACGGCGTAGCACCGTCGCACCTTATCTTTCTCCGCCTGCAAGACCCTGAACTGATTAGCTTCCGACTGCATGTTTGTTGGCAAGTATAAATTTTACCGCATGCGTTGCTTGTAGTTATGCGTCGAGAGGTTGATGGCCGGGTGGATTGTGCATCCTTGGAGATGTCTTCTGGAGTTCTTGTGGCTTGGAAGGTGTGGAACATGGAAGCGGGGCACGAAAGTCACCAATCTCGGTCTAAATCATGGAGAAGATATGCAGATGCCACGACGAACGTTTGACGTAGATGAGGATTTGGGATATCCCTTCAATCTGGGGTTGAAGACTTCTTTATAAATAATTAGGGCAGAAAATTAAGCTTTGTCTTGAGGTCGTCCCTGCGGACGGCGTTGACGATTGGACGTGCCGAGTCCATCTGGCCACCCCACTACACAGCTACTCAACGGAGCACACAGCATAGATATTCATGACTTATGAGGACGACTATCGAGGTACGATCTTGGGAATAATTACATTATGTCAAGGATGGCATCTAGTCGACATCATTCGACCCACACGGAGACTGTGGAATTCACCTGATCTCTAGGGTATTGTATCTCCCATGGGGTGAATTATCTACTGCCCATAGTACCGCCACTTCAAAGGCGCATCACCCGACTTGAGCCCCTTCACCGTGATGGTCTGCTCATCACCTGGAACAACATCCACGGCGCTGTCATTGACCAAGACCCCTTCTCTTTCTTCAAACACCAAACCTTTTGTCGGCTTGTCTGCTGTCACGGTAATCTTGCCATCGTTGAATGCGACTCGTACGCCTCGCTCATCCATGTTTAGGTATTTGAGCGGTTGAGGCCAGTCAACGTCACGCGACACGACGCCATCGCTTCCTTCCATCCAGATTCTGGCCGCAAGAACATGGGGCTCCTCCTTCTCGTTGTTGATGACACCTTCAAAAATGTTGGTCGTACCATTCGCTGTGATTTTGACATTCTTCTTGATCAGAGGGTCCTTGATCTCTTTGCCAGTCGCGATAGAGATGAATTGGAGCTCCACCTTGGCTGCAGTCACCTCCTTGGTACTGTTGCTGGATACCCAGCATTCGAACGAGCTTGCCTTTGCAGGTCGAGCATGTACGACGCTCCAGTCGTGATGCGCGCGCTTGACTGCGACAGCGATCGGCGCCAACACCCTTCGCATAGCGTAGTATGCGGGCTTTTTGCGTTGGAAATAATCGATAATGGCCCACGATGTGACGGGCCAGCAATCGTTCAATTGCCATACGAGAGCTCCACCGCAATGTCGCTTCTTTCCCCATTGTTGTCTCCACCCACGATAGCCGTACATCAGAGCGTCAGATTGACTGAGCTGCGTAAGATGGATATAGGCCTCCAGGCTGGTGTCGGTGGTGCGGAAGTTCTCAATCAAGTATGTCGCGATTCTTCTCTCGTGTCCGTCTGCTTTGTTGTGGAAGTCGATCATGTGGGATTGAGGATAGAGCTCGGTTGGGTCGGTGACATAGTACTTGATAGTGTCTATGTGAGGAAATGCCTCCATGCCGAATTCGGAATTGAAGCGGCCGCCGAGTGTGTCGAATATTTGATATTTTTCTTGTGTTCCGTGCCAGACGTTCCATTGATGCATGTCTCCTACCGTCTGATCGGATGAAATGAGGCCATCGCCCCATGGAGAGCCTGGATGGTAAGGCACGTGAGGTGAGTGCGCAGTGACGACCTCTGGGAGAATCTACAGCAGAATCAGCATATGCGATGAGGAGCCTCGGAGAAACAAAGTTACCTTTTCGTAGAGGTACCTGGCTGGGAAATCGGTCTTCAACCAGTTTTCGGGGTCTTTGTCGGCGTAGTCGTACGTGAGACCGCACTGCTCTTGTACCTGATAGTCCTCGTTGTTGCCGGCGTAGATTACAATGGATGGATGGTGGCGGATTCGCTTGACTTGAGCAATACACTCTGCCTGGACAGAGTCTCTGAACGCTTTGATTGCAGCAGGGTAGTTGCCGCAGCCAAACATGAAATCTTGCCAGACGAGAATGCCCAGCTCATCGCAAGTGTCGTAGAAAATGTCCTCTTCCCAGATGCCTCCTCCCCAGACTCTGCCCAGACCATGTTAACAAGACTGTGTAGTCATATACGAACATGGATGCATACCTGATCATGACTTGATAGCCATCGACAAGAGTCTGTAGCCATGACTGATATCTCTCTTTGGTGATTCGAGGTGTAAAGCTGTCTGCCGGGATCCAGCAAGAACCACCGCAGAAGACATCAACGCCATTGATTCGGAAGAAGAAGCTCTTGCCGACCTCGTCAGGTTCTTGTATCAACTCTCCTCGACGGAAGCCAGTCTTTCTGGTACATGTCTGGAGGTCCTCGCCATTCACAACAAGAACGGCTTCGCAACTATACAGAGCTTGTTCACCATAGCCATGCGGATACCAGAGTTTGGGCTGCGAAATGTGAAAGTCTGCTTTGGCAATGCCATCGTCGTCAACAGAAGCTGTCTTGTCGAAGACCAGCTTGTCGCCCAGGCTGATGGAGATTTTGACTTGAGCGTCGCGCGAGCGCTCAGTCGAGACGGCGACATGGACGACGACATCATCAAGAGATTCATTCAAGTCATAGTCAACTCGCATGTCTGAGATACGAGCATAGGAAGTTTCGAGTCGCACTGCGCGCCATGGCCCGCAAGTCAGAAGAACAGGTCCCCAATCCCATCCCCTTGATGAGTTGGTCAGTATACGCCATTTCTGTACGTCATGCTCCGCTTACCAGTGGTATTGGGCTTTCCTGGTAGCAAGTCTAGCCATGTCCGCATTGAAACCAACCCACTTGTGTTCAGGATGTGCATCTTTGATCTTGCGTCCCTCCAACAAAGCTGAGCGGAACTCGATCTCTAGGACGTTTCCGTTGCCAGACTTGAGCTGTTTTGTCACGTCGACTCTGTGCGGGATGAACATGTTGTCGCTCTCTAGAACAACCTTGCCATTGACTTTGACAGTAGCGAAGGTATCAAGACCATCGAACACGAGCTCATGAACCTGGCCGTCACCTGCTTCCTCGACTGATGGCAATGTGGTTCTATACGTCCAACTTTTGTCGGCCACCCATTCGCATTTCAGCTCGTTGAAGCCAAGAAAAGGGTCTGGGATGCTGCGAGATTCGACGTCAGGTAGTTTTTATCGGGGCAGACGAGTGAAGCTTACACATGGTTTTCTATGAGATCGAGATGCACATTTGTCGGCACTGTTTTGACAGGCATCCAATCATCTGAATCGGTCTGCTTGAACTGCCATGAATCTTTCAGCTCGCGCACCAGCACTGCTTTGTGCGATTGTGCCGGATGTGTCATTTCGGCGAGAGAGTGAGCGGTGGACAACCAGCGCTATGCGACAGCAGACTTTCACATCTTATAAACCACCAAGGTAATTCAAGCAGATCCGCGCCGGGTAAACACGTCCACTGGTGCTCGAGGGGCCCGAGTTTTGGATACATTCGTACCGGACGTGTCCTCGAGCTCCGTTCCTGATCTGGTTAGACTGGTTGGAGCTCCGCACAAGGATATTCTTGGCAGGGTTGCTAGCCGAGGTCTCCCCATCAGAGAACGGAGAGCTTTTCTCCGTCAACCTTCGCACCAAACACGCGTGATGGACGCGATCATTGTTGTCTCGAGAGTCCAAACATCACATCATGCGATCATGGCGAGACTGTGGCTGTCGAGAGGGCGCCATATTGGGGATGATAGGTGTACAGCTCGCGAACTGTGGCCTGTTCCCTGCCTCCGGCGTTGAAGACGATACACCTCGCTTCTGCTCTTTGACTCCGAATCACTTCAATCCAAGCAGAGGCTGCCTATTGAGCTTTGCAAGCGTTGCCACTGGTCAATTATTACAGACCAGAACATCCACATGTCCAGGCAGTCCACACGACACCAGCCCAGCTCAGAACCAATTTATTTTTGTGAGTCATCATGGATGCAGCAGATAATTGCCAATGAACGCACCAGTAAACGCCTCAATGCTTTGCTTTATGCTTCTCTGTGTGAGAACTACAATCAAACATGGGGAGTCACCCTCAATAGTGCACTCACGTCTCAGAGACCAGGCTTTCAGGGCCGTTTCTCCGAACAATGAATCCTTTGCGCTTGATCCTTCAATACGCCCCTGAGCTCCAGAGGTCAATGTTTGGATGTTGTGCGATTCTGATAATGTGGGTGTGATCACGCTGTCAAGAGGCTCAAGATAAAGCGTCTACGCTGGTCTAGATGGGACCTTGCATGGTGGATGTTGCACAGCATGTGAGGGGATCCAGGTTGTGGGAGAAAATACCTCCGTAAATTTCATTTGCATATACCAATCACAAGGCCCGGCCATCAATATTCACAGGAACATCGGCCCTGCATCCCGATTGTGATCCTCCTACAGAAAAGCTAATACACAAAATGTACAAGCGACCATCTGCACTGCAGAGATAGCGCCATAATTGATGGCAGAGCACTATATTCAGCGCACATGATACCTGTGAAGTTGGAAAATCTGTGCTTGGGACCAAGGCTCGGTAAGCTTCAACGGTTTCCCATTCGTTCACGGAGTGCTCGCCTCCGCCTTGATGCACCCGAAAAGAGACATCCTCCGGGGTCGAGCACGCGGGGTGCATGCAGATCTATATCTATCGAGTCCATCTCCCCACAGTCTCACCTCCAGGATATCAATTCAGATCTTCATCGTTTACTCCTTATACCTTCTGTTGAGCATCTCATACGTCTTTCATCATGACGATGGACGAGAAACATGCCGTTGAGGGGCTCACCGTATGCACTTTACTTCAATTTACTTCAATCAGGAGATCCATACTGACACGGAGCAGCAAGTCGATACCCACGAAGAGCACATCGAGACGATTGCAGGCAGTGCTGCCTTCAACGATGCATTGCTGCGCGACCACCCTACCTTTCTGAGCTCATCCACATTCTTGCTCTTCGGATGCACTCTTCTCGGCTTCCTCTGCCAGTGAGTCAAACACGTATCCCGCTCTGAAGCTCTATCCTAACGATTCTTCAGGACAATGAACGGCTACGATGGAAGTCTGCTCAACGGTCTTCTTGCCAACCCACAGTTCAAGGAATTCTTCCATGGCTCTAATGCAGGTATCTGGGCTGGCATTGTGTCGTCCATGTACCAGATTGGTGGTGTTGTTGCACTTCCTTTCGTCGGTCCTGCCATTGATACCTGGGGCCGTAAATGGGGCATGTTCATTGGTTCCTTCATCATCGCCATTGGCACGATTGTGTCCGGAACCACATACCTGGATGCCAATGTCAAGCAATTCATCGGAGGAAGATTTGTTCTCGGTACGCACCTTGGCTTGGGTCACCGACTCCTCTGCTAATCCGTCAACAGGATTCGGTGTTTCCATCGCATCTGCAGCCGGGCCCATTTATGTCGTCGAGATGTCTCACCCAGCTTACCGCGGAAAAGTGACAGCTTACTGCAACACGTTCTGGTTTACCGGCAACATCATAGCAGCAGGTGCCGTCAGAGGTGCCCTGAACCTCTCCGGCAACGCATCGTGGATCGTGCCCGTGTGGCTTCAGATGGCCTGCCCCTTGATCATCTGCCTTTTCGTCTGGTTCATTCCCGAGTCTCCTCGTTGGCTTTATGTCAACAACAAGCAAGACTCTGCTCACGCCACACTTACCAAATGGCACGGAAAGGGCAACCCTGAGAGCGCTTGGGTCAAGCTTCAACTCGCCGAGTATGAAGACTTCTTGAACATGGACGGTGCGGACAAGCGCTGGTGGGACTACAGTGCTCTGTTCAAGACGCGCGCTTCTCGCTACCGTCTCGCTTGCAACTGCGCTTTCTCCTGCTTCGGCCAGTGGGCTGGCAAGTAAGTCTTGGCTATGTGATGTTGCCGTTGTCATGACGCGCAGACTGACTGACCTTTTCCAATACAGTGCCGTTCTGAGTTACTTCATCGCCGCCGTGCTCGACACAGCCGGCTACCACGAAGCCATCGAACAAACCAACATCAACCTCGGCTACGCTTGCTTCCAGTTCGTCATTGCCCTGACCGGTTCCGCCTTTGTCGACAAATTCGGCCGCCGTCCTCTCATGATCGGCTCCATGACCGCCTGCGCAGTCGTCTGGGTAGGCATGACAACCGCCAGCGGCCTCTTCAAAGAGACCGAGAACCCCGCGGCCGCCAAAGCGACCGTGGCAATGATCTTCATGTTCGGCGCCGTCTTTTCATTCGGTATCACCCCCCTGCAGGCCTTGTATCCTGTTGAAGTGTTGTCGTTTGAAATGCGTGCGAAGGGCATGGCCTTTTCGAGTCTGTCGGTCAATGCTGGCGGATTGCTCAACCAGTTTGCTTGGCCGGTTTCGTTGAAGAATATCGGCTGGAAGACTTATATCATCTTTATCGCTTGGTGCACCGCGCAGGCCGTCATCATGTTCTTCTATTTCCCCGAGACTCGCAACCGCACTGTAAGTTCTTCCACGGGTAGCGTCGTCTGGATAAATGCTGACGTGTCAATATAGCTTGAGGAACTCGACGATATCTTTGAAGCCCGCAACCCTGTCAAGAAGTCGTTGGAGAAGAAGCAGGTTGTGGTCAGCGACCAGCATGGTGTCGTCGTGATCGAGAAGGTTTTGGAGTGAATATGATGCTTGATGAAAGACCAGGAGCTGGATGGATAAGACTGTATTTGGCACGGACTTGTGATATGGTATTAGTGATGCTGACTCGCGTATGCGAACGACGCAATGGAATCCTTTTGTGGACACCGACATCACAGACCAATTGTGAAGATAATACTCTTCGGATGTGTTCCGACTTCTCTTGATATACACTGTGATTGATCGCCAGTATGGCAGAGAATTGGGCAGCGACTCAACAGCACAATGAGCATATGCAAAGACCCGAAGACCAGGCAACTATACTCGTCATCCAACAGCTCCTCGATGGCACCACCAAGCCAGAGTCCGCTGCCCTGGATATCGCATCGAATTATGAACCTCTTTTGTTGCAGAAAACACCAGTCTCATGGTCACTGTGTAAACTGCTATGCGATGCAATTCTGCACGCAGCAACCACATTCGAGGACTTTGAGCGCATTGTACAAATGCTCATGCACGTATCCAAATTGTCAGATGTCATTGTCGATGGCGAGCCGTTCAAAGAGAATGAGCGGACATACTGGCATGACATACCCGAGTTCAGCTTCTGGTTCATGGAGCACGCACTACGTTAGTATTCACACGCTGCACTCGGCCAATTTCCTCACTGATGCGTAGTGTAGACGTCAATACCGTCAAAGACATGGACCTAGGACGCTGCGCAATCACATGGTCCGAACAAGCGCGGCAATACAAAGCCGTAAACATGTTCGGCGCACTCTACCTTTGTGCTCTCGATCCTCTGATTTCAGCGATCGAGTTCAGGAGCATGGCAAGAGAAGCGCGTAGAGCTCTCTGCTCGGCACTCGAAGTAGACGTCCTCTCAGTCCCACAGATCCGACGAGCGAGTATATACATCCCAGCGGCTGCTCAGTGGCTTTTATACTCTGGAAGTCTGATATGGGAGTTTTGCAAGATGAAAATCGATGATGACGGTCAGAATGTATGGCAGGAATGGCTTGGCGGGAGCGATGGCAGTAAACCTCTTTGGCAAGGAAAAGAGTGTTTCTGTGTGCAGAGATGGGGGTTTTGGAAGCA
Organism: Aureobasidium sp. P6; assembly: GCA_003992365.1. Lineage (NCBI taxonomy): Eukaryota > Fungi > Ascomycota > Dothideomycetes > Dothideales > Saccotheciaceae > Aureobasidium > Aureobasidium sp. P6. The sequence goes on along the minus strand of RZIQ01000008.1, from coordinate 48,974 downwards.
GAGGTTTGATGAGATTGCTGGGTTGGCGAGGCGGAGAGGGAGAGGACGCGCTGTTGTTGATGTTGTTTTGCATGCGAGGCAGGCGCTGAGGGCTATGGCGATGGTTGAGCAGGAGGATGCGGCTTCTTTTGCTTCTATGCCAGGCCTGTACGAGTCCGAGTACGAGGATCAGTGGTAGGTATTCTCGCGCTGTAGGACGCGTCAAGGAGCTCACGCACGTCATTGAACAAAGAGACAGGTCGCGGTTGAACTTCGGGCTTGTTCGTCTATGGACAGGATAGAGACAGGACGTGTTACAGGTCAAGCATTACCTTATTTGGGTTATAGATATCAGGGATGGACAATCGTTACCTCTGCTTATACAAGTGTGTGTGTGTGACTTGGTAACTTGGCGTTTTTGTTGAATGTACAGACACTGATCAGAATGTCAGGCAAATGTGGCAGAGATTGTTGACCAACTTTCAAAAAAGCATGCCCGAATCCAGAAAATCCCATCCTACAGTCGGCAACCACTTCAATCTCGCGTTTCAAGCATACAAATATCCAGAGGCGATGCTTTTTGACCGGTCGAGTCTCCACTAGACCATGAAACAATCGAGCGTGGTGCTATATGACCATGATACTGTCCTCCATACTTGTCGAGCTCATCACCCTGATCTCTCTCGGACTCAATACCGGATCTGCAAAGCGGGCTTCGGCAACCCGCATGTCAACCCGCCCGCTACGTCAGGGCTCAAACTCTGGCCAGCTGTTTTGTTGCTGTTAGCCTTGGTTTCGCGTCAGCCGTTGGCTGCGTTGCCAGGTTTTTGTCGATCTGTTTACTGCCCGGCAGCGTATGATGTCGGTGGGCTGAGTTTTCCAGCGGGCCATGTGAAAGTTGGTTGTTGAGAGGGGAGTGAAGTCGTTGAGGTTGAATAGACAAGCAGGTCCTGTCATTGCGACGTGTTGTTCCTTCATCACCCCGTTTCTTTGCTTTAGGAGTGGATAATAGCAAGCTTCCCGCCTCTTTCCGTCCTTCTTTTCTTCCTCACCTATTCTTCCTCTACCATATCTTTGCAACACACAGAAGATCCGTATCCAACATGGGCGGCGAAGAACCCACACCAGAAAACTACACGCTGCTGCAGGGCTTCGAGTGGAATGTGCCCGCAGATGGCAAGCATTACCAGCGCCTCCTGAATGCAATGCCCGCATACAAGCACATTGGCATCTCCAACATCTGGCTGCCTCCCGGCTGCAAAGCCAGTTCTCCAAACGTATGACCTCCTTTCACACCACTCTCATTTCTCCTGACGCGGATTCGAATAGGGCAACGGCTACGACATCTACGACCTCTACGACCTCGGCGAATTCGACCAAAAAGGCGGCAAAGCCACCAAATGGGGCACCAAAGACGAGCTCCTCGCCCTTTCAGCCTCTGCAAAGGAAAATGGCATAGGCCTCTACTGGGACGCCGTCCTCAACCACAAAGCTGCCGCCGACAAAAAGGAAAAATGCCACGTCATCGAAGTCGACTCGAACGACCGCGACAAGCAAATCTCGGATCGTCATGAGATTACCGCTTGGTTGGGCTTCGAGTTTGAAGGTAGGGGGGATAAATACAGCAAGCAGAAGTACCATTGGTATCATTTCGGCGGTACGGATTATGATGCTGCGACGGGCAAGAATGCGATTTTCCAGATCCAGGGCGAGGGCAAAGGATGGAGTGAATCTGTCGACGACGAAGGTGGCAATGCCGACTTCCTCATGTTTGCGGATTTGGATTACTCGCATCCCGAGGTTTGCGAGGATGTCACCAACTGGGGCAAATGGGTCGTCTCTGAAGTCGGACTCAAGGGGTTCAGACTTGACGCCGTGCAGCACTTTTCGCAGCGCTTCACAAAAGAGTGGATCGAGGCGTTGAGGAAAGAGCATGGGGATCTGTTCTACGTCGGCGAGTTCTGGACGGGAAACAAACAGGATCTGATCGATTGGGTCAATCAGATGGACAGAAAGTTTTCGCTGTACGACTCACCGCTGCTCAACAACTTTTCCAACATCAGCAAGAGCGAAGCGGCAGATTTGAGAAAGGTGTTTGACGACACGCTGGTGCAGGACATGCCCGTCAACGCAGTGGTAAGCAGCCTCCTCTCCTCAGCTCCCGCAAAAGCAGAACCACTGACTCGCCACAAAACAGACCGTCGTCGTGAACCACGACACGCAGCCGGGCCAAACCGTCGAGACACCGGTCGAAGGCTTCTTCAAGCCCCTCGCCTACGCTCTCATCCTACTCCGCCGCGACGGCTATCCCAGCATCTTCTACGGCGACCTCTACGGCACAAAGGGCGACAACCCCGAACCTCCCTCCTGCGGCGACAAACTCGCCGATCTGATCCTCGCCCGCAAACTCTTCGCTTACGGCGAGTTGAATGATTACTGGGACAACCCCAACTGCATTGGCTGGGTCAGACGAGGCACACATGATAGAAAGAGCGGGTGCGCTGTTGTCATGTCCAACACTGGGCCTGGAGAGATCAAAATGCATGTGGGTCCTGAGCACAAGGGCGAGGTGTGGACCGATCTTTTGGGCTGGGAGCAGGGTGAAGTCACCATCGATGACGAGGGCAACGGTGTCTTCCAGTGTCCCGGCACCAGCGTTGCAGTCTGGGTCAACAAGGATGCCGAAGGCAGAGAGCACTTCCCTGTCAACTTTGACAGCGACATCTACAAGGAAGCCGCAAAGGAGAATGGCGACAACCAAGACAAGAAAGAAGAATAGAGGAAACGATGCGATACAAGAACAGGGCGACCAGAGAACGATAGAGCATGCGCCAGATGCGAATGCACATATACGATACTGTAATACATGATAGAGATAATAAGACTGCAACACCAAACAAGACTCACCGACAATCCACCTGCATCATAAAACTTGTCGTCGTCGGAGCTCGTGAAGATTAATAGCGTCTCTTCTTCCTGAGAAGATCTTGTGCAAGTTTGAGCATCTGTCATTGTATCACAGTAGCAAATTTGACGCACAACAAAGTCACCAGACTCATCTGTCAGCATTGAAATGCAAGCATATATGCCTCACCTCTTTGCGCAGCATGTGCAGTCTGCATTCTGCCACAGCGCAAAACATAAAAAACGAGAATGAACCGGAGAAGAATCGCGAAAACGACCACTTGGCCGGACACATTCCGAGACTCGCCTTTTCCATCTACCGAGCCCTTGGGAACAACGTACCATCCGTATCCGGTAGAAGTGAGATGGAACGATTGATCAGATCAGATCAGATCACACTCCAACCTCGCGGGTTCAGCTCCCGAAACGGTCGAGCGGTTTCTCGTTTGATCGGCCGTTGTCTCGCAGCCTTTTGCACCTGATCTGAGACACTCTTCGTTGTCCCCGAACAGAGACGAAAGAAAACGAAGAAGAGAAGGAAGGAGGTATGCTCCGAGTCACAGGGTGAGATGGTAGGTTGCTGGTTGTTGCCCGAAGGGTTGCTCGGCTTTTGACAGGAGTTTGGGGGCTGATGGGACGTTGAGACATTTGGGCTCATGCCATGCGGGTGTTCCATCAAGAATGTGCACTGATCACTTGTCTTTGGAGAACACTACGAGGTCGGAGTGTCTTGTGCCGACTGCTTGGTCGTTCGCTGGGCAGGCACGTTGTGATTGTAATTGGTCGAGGTAAGAAGATCTTGTTACTGGCCGAAGGAATCTGCGAACTGCGTGGAAGAAATCTAAAACTTGAAAAAGCCCGTATGACGGGCGGTGGCCGGGTTAGGTCGAACGAGTCTCCGTGGTTATTACCGTTTCGCGCGGTCAGTCGACGCTGGTAGAAATCCTTCAGAACGCGTCTCATGGGTGTGGTGTGACTGTGAGCGAGTCTGTGACCGGCAAATGGTGAGTTGACACTTTCAAACGTTTTACCGGTGGTTTGCTCGAATCACAACGGCCGGCTTGACATGTCTGCCGCGATGTGTTGCCGCTTGCAAGGACACACCAGTTTTTTTTGGAGAGTCCATGCTGAAATTGTGACTCGTGAGCTGTAGGGGTCGGAGGAGAGTCAGTGTCTTACCATCAGCCAGGCGAAGAATCGCAGCTCGAATAACAAAAGGCCAATGTGTTTGTTTTGCTTCAGCTGTAAAACTGGCAAGTCACAGACTTTGAGCCGATATGCGAGTGAGAGGGTACATGGAGAGATGTACTCAATGATATGAGGTTCGAGATGAATGCAGCCTGACGAGCCGTCCTCGACAGCTCGTTCAGCTGCGTTCAACAAAAACATTCCAGTCTGGAAGTGCACTGGGTCATGCAAGAATGAAGGATGGCAAAGTTCGCTGCTGGACGAGACGGACTCTCATGGTTTTAGACCGCGTGCCTAGCGAGCCTTCTTCGAAACCTTCCAGAAAGCATTGGCGAGTCTGGAAAGAAGCGGCATAGAAGCGAGATGCTCATAGTTCAGCATTCATACACACGTGGTGCCCTCACGCATATGGCCGAGAGGCTAATTAATTAAGTGTCTCTGAGCTGGGGAGGGGTTCGCAGGGCTGAGCAGCGGTACAAGGAAAGACATTCCAAGACCTTTCACCGCAAAGGAACAGGCTCTCGTCGAGAAAATTGAGATTACAGTAGTATTATGCTGCGCGAGCTGGCGGTGCTGCCGCTTGTCGACCGTTTGAGGAGACACCAGTCCTAAATAGCACCAACATGATCGGGGCCCCCGAACCTTCTCACCGTCCTCGTGACGGAAGCCGGCTTTGAGAGTTGGGCATGTCGGAAAGTGCAAGGGAAAAGCAGGAGGAAGAGCTGAAGTCCAGCCTCAGCCCCATGTCTCACCCGTGGGCGCGGCAGCCTGCAGCAACGGGAACTCGATCTCGCGACAGACGGTTGTGTTGCGAAGTGAGTCTGTCAACGAAGTCGTTGCGTGGCACTCGATACCGTCGTGTAGAACAGAAGAAGTCTGATGTTCTGAGGATACTCAATGTACACGGTGACCAGTCACTCGAGCATGTGCTGTACTGTTCTGTACATGGTTACTCTGCAGGAACAGAAGGCAAAAAGGCGGCGTCCCCCAGCGGAGAATTTCCACAGGAGCGCTAAGCTTTTGTCGTTAACCACATTGGGAACAAAAGGTTCGCCGATTCCGATCGCGGCGGCCGAAAGGGTCGCGCTTTCCCCGTCGTATCGACTTTTTCAGATTTCGTCCCTGCCATCTTCCATGCCAAGTCTGTCCCTTCCAAACTTCGACCCCGTATCTCTCAAGCCCCCTGAGATGTTCAGCTGCTGTCGTCCGCATCCCAGAGAGCAAATGGTGGACTTTGCCTTTGCTGTCGACGCCTCATGGCGCTCGCATGGGCATCTTGTAGCGCGCGGCCACACCGAGACCTCTTTCTTGCGGAGGCTCTGGTATAGCGGGTTTGATATATAAGCATGGCAGATCACCACCCAATGCAGGCCAGATCATCCTCATCACTCTCGCTTTACTTGCGTCTCAAACAAGATGCGTTTCTCATCCTATGCTCTCCCCGCTTTTGCGGCCAATCTGGTCGCTGCTCTGCCTGCTCCTCAGGAGATCGACCTTGATATGGTCATTGCAGCTCCCGACCCAACATACACCGAGACGCTCGGCCTGACTGCCCAAATCGTCACCTATGACACCACGGCCATTGCTGCTGCGGCCACTGCTGCTGTTTCGAGTGTCTCGATTGATGTCACGGATGTCTTGGACGGCACTGCGATTGTCAGCAAGAGAGCCGAAGCCACGCCTACTGCTGCCTCCAACGACAAGAGAGGGCTCGGCGCCAGAGGAGCAGCATGCACCGCGCTGCCCACCGGAGTTGCTGCTTATGCCCTCAGCGCCGACACGGCTTCTGACTTTCGTGCCAACGGGTCTTTCGCCTCCATGGCCAGCAATGCGCCCGTTCCAACGGGCTATGTGAGCACTGTGGTGAACGCCGGCGGCGCCAACTCGGCCTACGGCTATCTGGGCTACTCCAACCTGGCCAGCTACGACACGAATGCATGTGCCGCCAAGTGCTCCAAGACGGTCGGATGCATGGCCTTCAACATCTACTTTGAGAGAGACCCGTCAGTCGACCCCGGCACTGGCGACTCGGGCTGCGCCAATCCCCCGAGTGTTGTCTATGCAAAGTGTGCCCTGTGGGGAGGTCCGTTGACGACTGCAAACGCCGTGAACAAGGGGCAGATGCGCAACCAGTTCGAGGTTGCCGTTGCCGGTTCCAATGCTTACCAGAACACGTCGCTGGCCATCCCTGCCGGCTACTCGCTCAAGGGTGCTTACAACAACGTTGCCATCAACGCTCCGTACGACATCCAAGGCTACAACACGTACATCACTTCTACCATCTTCACCGAGGGTCCTTTCAACATCCAGCTCTGCGCCGACTACTGCTCTGCCCAGACCAAGTACAACCTGGCCAACCCCGCAAAGGACGGCACCCCACCCAAGAGCTGCAGCTTCTTCAACACGTACATTCTTTACAAGAACAGTGCCAGCAGCCCCCAGGGCCAGTACTGCGCCATCTACACCGAGACTTGGGGAGACTCTTATGCCGTGAACTCGGGTCAATACCGTGGTTCGGATCGCTACTTTGTCGGCTACTCTTACACGTTCTACAACTCGTCGAGCCCGGGCATCGCTCCCAAGGTCGGCGACTCGAACGGTGCCATCTACCAGGCCCGCCAGGACATGACCTACTTCCCTTCGCAGCTGACCTCGACCTTCCAACCCTACTGTTCCAGCCTGCTTGGCTACACCCCCTTGGTTGCCACCACCACTCCCTCTGCTACATTCACTCCCATGACTACTGCCACGACTACCGTGACTGTCACCGCCCCGGCCAAGCGCAGACGTGATGACTCTTCGTCGAGCGTCTCTTTGATTATTCCTTGGCCCACTGATGTCGCCACCAACTTGGATAAACGTGCTGCCTCGACTCCAGACGTCTTATCAAAGTACCCTGCTGCCGTCCAAAGTGGAGCCTGTAGCCTCATTGTCACCCAGGCAACAAGCACATCGACCACCACTGCTGCCACCGTCACTGTCACTGTGCCCACACAGACTTCATTCGTGACATCTACTGCCACTGCTGTTGCTGCCGCACCCTCTGGCGCTCTCCAAGTCCAGGGAGGAACTTACGACGGTCTATTCATCAAGGTTTCCTTCCCCGCCAACTTTAATGTCGGCGCATACCTGACTACGAACGATGTCACCAAAGCGACTGTCTTTACTCTCGACTCATCCAGCCGTCTTTCCTCTGGCAGCGGCTTCGCACCCGTCATGAACTCGTACTACGACAGCACCACGATCCCTTATTACAATGCCTTCATCGAGGTCCCCACCAAATATTACACATCCTCCCGTTATCCTGTATGCAACTTTGCAAGCGGCTCGCTTTCGTGTACTGCAGGTGGTGGAGACGGCCGCAACATCGTTCAGATGTGTCCTAACTGGCCGAGTCCTTATTACGGAAGTGGACCGTATCTCGCACTCAACAGCCTACCTATTGCTGGCTGCTCGACTGTGAATGTGAAGCTTGTCCAGATTCAATAGACCAGAATAGATGATATAAGGAGTTTTGGTGCAATGAGATGTTCTCAAGTGTGTCAAAGGATGGGCAATGGAATGATGGGTCGGGGGTTTGGGTTTGGGTTTGAGATTGATTTCGGTTTGTAAGCTGGTTTGCCTTTTTTGATTCTCTCTTCTCTTGTTCTCACCATTGGCAATATATTCCGAGCTTTTAGAAGTATCCATAAATCTGCTTTGATTTCAAGACAATTCTCTCACACTTGGTCACAAGCTTCTATCAGTAAACTCAGATGTGATGGCAAGAGGAGATAAGACTCGACCTTAAAAAAAGAATAATGAAGTTATTCACTGATCAAAACCCGAATACGGCAAAGAAAGGTCCAGAAGCCGAGATCCGTCTCTCCAATCCAACGTGGTCTTCTCAAATGTCAAATTCGAAAGCCCAAGCGGTGTGCTCATCTTGTTGGGTTTGGTACACTGGGAAAGTGACAGAATCACCGTCATATTGGTGACCATAAACACCGCGATCAGAAGGTGCCGCCACGGCACCAAAGTGTCCTGCATCATCAAAGCCCCAAGTCTGGATATTGAGGGTACCCGATGGCGGCAAACCAACTGCAGAAAGCCCAGAAATGGTGATATACCAAGTACCCTGCTGGAGATGGACACCGGTCAAAACGCGAACCTTGTCTGTGCCGACCGTTGTGAAGACGTCCAGTACTCCATCGCCACTGCTGATGGTTGTTGCTCTCTCGCCAGTCATGCTCTGATGATAGTATTGGTAGACGTTGAACTCGCCATTACCGGCATATCCGGTACCTCTGTAGTCGTTGGTGTCCGTTTTAGTCAACAAGCTAGCCAGGAAATCGCGGAGTTGCCAGCCAGAGAGCCAGTTTCCTCTGAGACCTCTGAGGTTGTAGCGTTCAAGGCGAGAGATCCACCAAGCAGCGCCTGCAGAAACTTGCTCGTCGAAAACGGCGTATTCGTTGATGTTGATTTCGCGGTCGGGAAGGTTGTATTGCTGGCGAATGCCAGCCCATCTGGGGACATCGTTGGCCACATCGCCGGGCTCATCGTGCCAGGTGTATTGATCAGGGATTGTATTGTCAGCGACAATGCGTTGGACCCAGTTGGTCCACCAATCATTGCCAGTGTTTGGTTGAGAAGCGTAGGAAGGTCCGCTGATCAAGACGCCATCTAGTTCAGAGTCTTGTCTGATGCGATTGTACGTGCGAGACCAGAGATCTAGGTACTGTGCCTGTGATCGATCCCAGAAAGAACCATCGGGCTCATTCCAAGTATCATAGACAAGGCCGTCAAGCATGTTGTTGGCTTTGAGGTCACCGATCAATTGGTTGAGATAGTTGTCGTAGTCGGTCCAGTCACCGTTGTCACCGGGCCAGTTGGATGATTGAGTTGCGTGATCAGTTCCCCAGATATCATGGGGCAGAATGATCACCTTCGCACCGAATTTGCGCGCTTGGAAGTAGTTGTCTCTGGTGTTGTTGAAGCGAGCATAGTAGGTCTCGAGACCGTCAACCCAACCACCAGCTTCCATCTGAGCTCCACCAATGCGGGCATAGTTGAAGCCCATGTCGCTGTAGAAGTGATCAGGGATCTGGGTCGGGTCATCAGGAATACCATAAAGAACGCCCGAAGCAAGGTTCTGGGGAGGTCCACGGCGAGCACCGACTGTCAAATCAACCGTCGCCGTGTTTTGAGAGGATTGACGAGGTAAAAGATTGGGTAGTGCGTTTATGCAAAGAGGCAAGACTGCCAGAAGGGCAAGGATGTTGGAACTCATTGTATCAAGAAGGGCAGTTGGCTGTGAAGTTGCTAAAGTGGCTCTGGACGGTTGTTGTCTGGGGTTGAGGTGTGGTGGCTGATTAGTCTTTTATACATATTCATCCTCCGCAAAGCCTCCCGCAGTGTGTGGAGATACCATCTGGGGAGTGATCTGGGGTAGTCCTCCGGGGTCGAAGAGAGTGTATCAAGACACTGTCGTAGTATTGCGCGTGAAGATCACATTACCCCTCCGGAGCACATCTGGAGACGCAGTCTTCTACCGAATAGCGTGACATGATGGTAAAGCATACGGCCGGTAATTCGTATTCAAGACTGATAGAACACCATTTGGCATTTTTTCCAATTTTATTTCAGCCGGAAATTCTATGCGCAGACATATATCATTTCTGCCATTGAATCATTGAAATCCCCACCGGAACCTGTCAAAGTCCATGCAGATCTGCATGCTGTAGAACTGAATTCACTCCGGAGGAAGAGAACACGCAATTTAATTAGCTGTCGTTCATCAGCTGACCAGATTTGTGAATGCTAGAAGCATAAATTATATCCGTGTATTTGGGGGTGAACGTTTTTCGGAGCTTCAAACAAACAAGCTTCATGAAATGCTAACAAGCACTGCAGCCACTTGCGACACTCGATGTCAAAGTTGACGCTCTGCCAGAAACCTCAATATTATCCAGGCCCAAAGGCAGAAATCTGGAAGAGGGCAGGAAAATCTATCCCACCGGGCAAGCATTCAAGCGACTCGTCCGAGAGTGCAGCCTAATCAACATAGAGCTCCGCGCAAACCAGTAACACATCATTTTAGCCGCCTGAAAAGTAGCTGCAAGATCTCTGAAATCTGCAAAAAAGGTGTCGCCAATTCTACCAACGTAGAAATGTGAACCCACCGACAGCTCACAGGAATATCATCAATCGCATCAACAAGGCCTGACGTATCCTCAAGATAGGCTTCGTTCTCTCCCTCCAACAACTCTTGATCTTCGTGGACATCATCAGACCAACGAGATACATAGATGGTATGCATACTTGCCGTATTGGCACCTCGCAAATCATATGCATGAGCAGCCACGGTAACACACTCAGCGGGATTCTCTTTCAAAGGGCCGATAGTTCTCAAGCGCAGGCTTGTAGACACTCAGTAGCTGTGAAGCAACAAGCACGAAAGCGAAGCCCAGATGAGCGACAGAGGCTAAGTTGCAAGCGAGTGGTGCCATTGGCGTGGACGACAACTTCAAAGCCTCTGCTGCGGAGTTGGTCGAGGACTGGTGTTGTTTCTAGCCAGGCCGGTTGAGAATGCCATGCTTCAACACACCTTTCTTTGACTCCACCTTGAGTCAGCAAGTGTAAAGCGTCGGTGAAAGCTTCGCGCCTCACGACTTCATCCCTTGTACAAACGTGGGTTATGTCACTATCTCCAGTTGAGAGACCTTGAGCGCGTCGGTTGGTGTTGGCATTAAAGCAAGCTTGTCGCCATACACCTGCGAATGAGGATCGAATTGACTCTGGGAGATCAGTCGGCATACTGGCGACCACATGCGAGTGCCAGTCAAGACAGGTACCCATAAAGTCAAACAAGATAATCTTGATAGACATGATGATTCTGCAATGTGTATGGCTGCTACGCACACCGTGTACGATCCTGGTCCACAGTTTCAACAGACATGTGTTGAGGCAGGCTGACTCATGTTTGAAGGATTGCCTTGCCATGCGTCGGTCAAGCAAGATGACAAGCTCCGGAGGATTGCGCCATCGAGATTTGGTGGTTATTCTCAAGGCATGCAGCGGGAAGTTGAACAACCGCAGCTATATAGCGCCGTTCATAACTCAAATTAAACTATGTTGACCTCCAGAACCATCAAATACCTAGTTCTACGGATGTTAACTTCTATCCCTGTGGTATCCAAATCTTGCAGAGTTGTTTGTTGAGTTCCACTTCATTGTCCTTTGACGACGGGCTGTGCGTAAACCCTTTGACCTGCGGCTGATCAACTTATAGTCAAGAAAATTCAAGAAAACGTTAACCGACGGCCTGACTGTCCTAAAGCTTGTCAAACACGCCAAAAGGTCCGGCATGGCTGAGAATGCCCACGAGAATGAGCTTGACAGGACAGAAGATCGCACGTTCTTGCGAGAGCTAGCAGCGAACTCAGTCGTCATACTCAAGAACGACGACGCGCTATATCCTTTCGGAATGCTGTCGCAATCATCGGACCTAACGCAAAGCTTGTGACGTACTGCGGAGGCAGCAGCGCTTTTCTTAATGCCTACAAAGCTGTCACACTGTATAAAGCCTTATAAAGCCATGAATATTCGTAGTACAGCGCCAGTTGCCTTTGCACAAGGCGTCCATGAGCACCAGACTCCCCCAAAATCAAAACCATGACCCCAAGGGCCCCCCGAAAGACGTTGGCGTAGTTAAGCTGGTCCTTATACAATCATGGTTGGTATCAGCAGAACAGGCAAACTCCTTGACGGGAAAGTAACAGGAGCGCGAACGATTTACGGGAAGGGACTCCGAATATTGCTGTCTATATACTTCCTAAGCTATCTTGAATCTTGAGTTGACTTTGACAAAGCTTTAGACACGATAGCTTGAACCATATCTTTGTCTTAAATGGTCTTCTACCCGTACTGGTTCGTAAAGAGGCTTCTCACCATCAGTCAGGCATGTAGGGATGCACTCAATGGTCTGGTCCAAAAGACCTTCGTTGAAAAACGCCACACTATAACGATATCTGTTACTGACGGGCGAGGTGACTCTGTGAAGTGTTGAGGTATAGTGGTTGTTTGTCCACCGCTCTGTAGAAGTGTTAGTACAAACGCAAGGGCCGATCAGAGCAAAAACTAACCTAGCATATCTCCGATATTAACGACAAATGCATCTTTGACGACTTGGACTGGATACCATCTCTCAGTCTCGCGATGAAACACCTCCAATCCACCAACTGGATACAACATTAGTCATGCAAGAACACAATCCATAGATCTAACACAGTTTCTTACTATCGTCTTGGAGCAGTAGAGTCAGAGCCCCAAAATCTGTATGTGCGCCAATTCCACGAGACTTCTTGGAAGCTTCAGGAGAAACAGGTGGATATCTGTGTGCGCGACACATAGCAATTGCTGCCCTCGTCAGATGTTGAATGATGGATCAAGATGTGCATAACTCACAGTCTTTGCTGGAGACAAAGTCGTCAAAGAAGCACTCGTCCAGATCAAGGCTCAGGGCCATAAGCCGGAACATGATCTTACTCAGCTCACCCATCTTCTCAAAGTAGTCCATGAAGGTTTTCTCAAAACCATCTACCTGATTTTCTGCAGGCCATTGATTTGGACCTTGCAGAAATCTAGCATTCTGGCGATCAATCTCTGAGCCGATCATGAAGCCTTCCTTCACATCCGCAAAACCAGGCTCAAGCCGTTGTTCGCCGAGAGTTTCGAAGCCCCGAAGAGCTTTGGAGTTCTTGCGATGGAGTGCATTTTTCGAGTCTGCTGGAAGTGCAAAGAACGAAGCAACACGTTCGAGAAGCTCTTCGCGTAGAGGTGCTGGGACGCCGTGTCCGACAATCTGGAAAAAGCCTGGAGCCCGAGCTGCCGAATTGAGTTGTGAAACAATGATCTTGGTGGCTTCGATATCGCCTGCCAGGTACCCAGATATATCAATGACTGGTATATCAAGAACAGTCGTAGAAGAAAGTGGTTCGTCGATCGCCATGATCTCGAGCTTGTGTTTATTGGACTATGCCCTACAGAACCCAATCGTCGTTCATATATTGTGGGTTGCAAGAAATTTCTCCTCACTTCTCTTGACCCCGCGTGCTCAGGGTCAAAAGTATAGATAGGATATGTGAACTCTAAATGCGTATCCGCGGGGAGTCGAAGCTGCGGGAGTTCAAGATAAGCGATGGTTCTCAAACCGCCAGCCACTATCTGTGCATCTTCTGTCTCCATCGTACTTGTGTTTTGATTATGATTGGACATTTGTGCGGCAAAGTCCAGCGCAAGCCAGTCAAACGTTATGTGTGTTTTACGAATCACATTACCCGCACCCAGAACAGGTGTCTTATCGTTATCTCACCCTCTCGCTCTTCGACACATACTACATAAGCCCTGAGCATACGTTCACCAGATTGAAGTGAGATATACACAGCTGCAAGTTTGAAGCTCAGCATGTCGCAGCTCGAGGCATTCAAGAAGCGAATCGTGGACAAGTCCAGTCTGTCTGGTTGGATCTTGCCCATGATGGAATCTAGCTGGGCACCCCCTGGAGTGAGGACCAACATTGATATGGACCCGACTCCTCTCTCACGCCGTACATGGACCTGTTGGACTATCCTTGGATACTGGATCAGCGACGTGATTAGTATCCAGAGTTGGACCACGGGAAGTACTATCTTAGCCGTGGGCTTGACCTGGTAAGTATACAGTCAGACGTCACCTCGTTCTCTGTAGCTGACATTCACCAGGAGAGAGGCTGTCTTCTCCATCATCGTCGGCTCGACTATTATGGGCATCCCACTGACCATGAACGGGTATACTGGGTCTAAATGTCACGTTCCCTTTCCTGTACTGGCACGAGCGTCTTTTGGCTATCAATTCGCAAAGTTCCCAGTGATACTAAGACTTGTCACTGCAATGTTCTGGCATTCAATTACCAACTATCTCGCAGTGGGACCTGCTACTCAAGTTATCCGAGCTATCTTTCCCTCATTCCGGAATATGCCCAACCATCTGCCCGCATCTGCCGGTGTGACCAGCCAAGCTATGGTGGCCTATTTCGTTCTCTGGACTATTCAGTTCCCTCTCTTACTCATCCCTGTTCACAAGATGAAATGGCTCTTTGTGACCAAGAGCATTATGATGACTGTTACGGTCGTGGGCATGCTGATATGGATTTGTGTCAAAGCCAGAGGTAGTGGTGACATCTGGAGCCAACAAGCAGAAGTCTCCGGTTTCAAAAAAGCGTGGCTCGCCATGTGGGCGCTCAATAGCTGTACAGCAAGTTGGTAAGAGCAGTGTTGATACTTGGCTGGCGTTGTGCTGATTCCGTGTGCAGGTCCACCGTGGGTGTCAACATTCCAGATTTCACCAGGTATCTGAACAAACCACGCGATGTCCTCTACCAGGGCCTTTGGTTTCCTCTGATTTGCAGCTGGATCGCCGTCATTGGTATAGTCGTGACTTCAGCATCGAAGACTGTCTACGGAGAATACCTTTGGAACCCTATCTCGATTATAGACATGTGGGACGGCCCTGGTGGACGAGCGGCGGCATTCTTCTGCGGTCTCAGCTGGCTGTTGGCGCAAATGTGCGTGAACATCTCGGCCACTGTGGTCAGTGGTGCAAATGATATGGTGAATCTATGGCCCAAATGGATCAACGTCAAAAGAGGCACAATCATCATCACGATCCTTGGTGGGTGGGCCATGGTCCCTTGGAAGATTCTGACTTCAGCAAGCTCTTTGTTGAATTTCATGAGCTCTCTGGGCATCTTTCTTGCTCCCTGCATGGTATGTGCAAAACCGTTCTTGATCCCACAGAGCTTGCGAGATGTTGACATGTTTAGGGTATTCTATGCACCGACTTCTTCCTTGTCAAGCGTCGATGTCTCGACATTCCAGCCCTCTACGATCCAAAAGGCCGCTATGCATACACCTACGGTGTCAACTGGAGAGCCATGACGGCACTTTTAGCTGCACTAGGACCGACACTTCCAGGCCTCATTCACGCAGTCAATCCCAAAATAGACATCAGGGGCGCCGAATATGTTGCAAACTTCAATTGGTATTATGGCATAGTCACATCGTCCGTCATATATTCTGCCTTGAGTTTCGCCTTCCCAGCGGAGGAAACCATCGTGCCATATATGGTCACCGGAGTGATTGAAGGTATGGATACGAGCGACATGATGAATGCAGTGAAGTCTGAAAAAGAGAAAGAACTGGCCATTGTATCTGCGCGTGGTGATGATTGATCTGAGCTATACGAGGGCTGGAGACTGGGGTCCTCGATGGTATAAACTTTTACGATTAATTAGTGCGTTTGACACAATAATTCTTCGGATTGGTTCTCTAAAGCAGCGCTATCGAAGGATCCACGATTGAAACAATCATAGTACTGTTTGGCTTAACATCTTCTTATGTCATCAAAGAGTGTATTGATCTTCCAACTCTTTCAACCAGTCCATTTCCATCAGTTCATCATACCAGGTACGAGGGCAATAGGCCAGCAGTTAGAGACCGGAGCGCCAGTGACCGTAAACTCCGTGTTGAAGTTACTCTGCAAAGAGTTCAGACCTGATTGTCCGTTTGCAACAAAGATTTTGCTTGGTGCACCATTGCCGAAATTGCAGATGACAGGGTTGTAAATGTTGAGACGACTGTCGACCGGCATGTATAGCATTGGCGAAGCGCTGTTGCTTGGATCCCAGTTGACCCATGTGAGTGAAATTACGACTGAACCTTGTGGAACATTGGTCTGATTTGCGATCCTGAGTCGGCTAGCATTGTAGGCATTCATCTCATTAGGGAAATAGTGTAGGACTCTGCCGCTGATGTCGCTGATGATGGTGTTGTTCTTCTGGGCAAAGAGACCGGTTCCATCAGCTGTCCATAACGAGAAGTTGCCTGCATAGATGCCGCCGTCTGCACCAGGCACAAGCGCAAATTGAGAGTGGAGGTCAACCACGGTGGTATAGGTCATGCCATCAGAATTGCTTGTAGTGGCCGCCTGTGCAAGAGCCATGGCCGAAAGTGCTTGGAGTTGGGGATTGTTCGGGTTGGTTGTAGCGTTCCAGACAGGATTGTCGTTTGGCACTGAGAAGTTGGCAGGATCATGCATAAAGACAGTCTCCCCTTCGCTCAAGATGGACGTCATTGTGGAGTTGCCCAGAATTGTCGTATTTGACTGTCGCGCCTCAAGTGTCGGAAAACGTCCCCTGATCTTTGGTACATCAAATAGGTCCGAGCGAGATTTGAGTCTTGGTCTGGGAATTCTGGTAAGCATTTAGCGATTGGTGGAGGAAGAGACACATACTGATAACACGCTGGTTGTACGATAGATGCGTCATAACTGGCAAGTACTTTCTGATATGGCTTTGCGCCAGTAATGGCTAAATAGATTCTGTTCGCAACTGTGAAGTCTTTAGACAGAGCTCCCGTGTCTAAGCGCGGTGCGAGACTTACAACCGATTGAATAGGCTGCGCCATTCGGGCACGTTTGGCTGGACAGACTGCCTCCAGATACAACCACATTTGCGTTGATCGATGGCTCTTCGACTAGGGCCACACCCTGCTGGTAGTTCACCAGTGGTACTTTGACGCCGAGTACAAGCATTATTGGCAAGCTGAGTTTGGAGTTAGCATTTATCTGACCTCCGACTTGTAGGACACGGGACAGTTGGGGCGGACTGCCTGTGACGCCCGAAAGTTGGGGGTTCACAAGATCGAGAGTCGCTGTGAAGTCGGGTATCACTACGCCAACTCCCGCAATCGCTTGTCCTTGGGCTTGTATGTCCAGCTCGGCAACAGCGTCGATGCCCACGCTGAACCCCGCAGTGAACAGACCCGGTATACTGAAAGCGAGACCAGGTATCGGCTCGTTCAGGAGTTGTTTGGTCACTTTGCGGTTGTATGCTGCGTCTGCAAAGATCCCAATGTTGAGTGCAGCTTGGAAGTTCAGACCAAGTTTGGCGGTCAGAACATTTACTCTTGGTGGTGAGACGGTATAACTCGCCTGTCCTATGATGGACGTTGTCGCTTTGGCTCCACAGTTGACGCAAGCAATTCGTAAGTTACCTTGTTGGAAGATCGTCGAACCAGCCCCCAGACTCGTATCGAAGTCTTTTGTTGGAGCTTTCTCGAAATTGCCGATCTTGCGGAAAAGCTCAGAAGAAGTGCCTGGCCCGTTATAGGGAACTGGTTGTGGAGGAGTAGTTTGCGCTGCGTATCGCTCGGTACCAAGGACTCCGGTGACAGCATCAGCTAGCAGATTACCTCCTGCGGTGTTGATAGTGTTCAGGCCAGAGACTAATCCTGATCCTATAGAGACAGCGCCCGATACCACACCACCCAAGACTTGGCCTACGCCAACTGCCGCACTCTAAGTCGTATTAGCCAGAGCTTTGAGGTTCTACCAATCACACTTACACCAACAAAATTTCCTAGACTGTCATAGAAACCACGCTTCTGTAAGTCAACACTGCGCGTAACCAATTCGAGAGGGTCCGGAGTGAGATTCGAAGAGTTCAAAACAACATTGGGAAGAAATGCTCGAAGACTGTCGGCATACTGACCAGAGCTCCAGTCATAGTATCCCAGAGCATCATTGAGGATTTGATCAAAGTTCGGATCACCACAGGCAGCAGCTGGGAGATTATCAAGGGTCGAAGCAGGAGCTGCTCCACAGCCTTGGAGCGTGTTGGTGGTGTTGGCTGCCTGTCGAGCACGCAAATTTGATGTTGGGGGAGGATCATATGTTCCCCATGACAGGTTGACTTCGTCAATGGCGTGTTCGAAAGCCAACTCGTGTTCAACCAGTGCGGATATGGCTAACAGACCGTTCATGGGGCTCAGCTCGTCAACTTTCCAGAAAGTCCTTTGCTCCGTGAAGCCGCCATGACATCCATCTGCGTACGTCACCAGCGAGAGCTCAGAACCTGCGCTAGTCCAGTGATGTAAAGCATAGCCAAAAGCTTCCTCCGAAGCAAACTCGACGACAATGTGATCCGGAGTGCAAAAGTAATTTGTGATGAGAGAAGAATGGTCAAGTACGACAGATAGATGTGTGAGGGTCATCGAGACCGACGCGAACGTGTGCTGTAGATTTGGATCTAAGCAGAGTCAGGCTTTTCTTGTATCTGGACGTATGTTACACGACGCAAGTATTACCAGAGATGCCTTGAGAGGAGAAGTAAAGATCATGGGTATCAGTTGGTTCCAGGTTGCGGATATCGCCGAGGGGATGGTCCCAGTGAACGGCGGGCAGCAGAGGTGGATGGTCAACCTGCTCAGCATCGACCTCGATCTTGTGAGGCGTTCGATTATGGTGCTCAGAAGCCCACGCAAGGGCCTGACAGACCCGCAGACAGAGTGCTATGCGGATCAAGCGAAGAAGTAATGCCATCTCAAGCTTGTGTCTTTGAGGAACGAACCAGGTGCAACTCAAGCTCGATTGCACTTATCCGACACAATTGCAGCGACATCAAGCGCAATTTATAAGAAAACCTTCAAGCCAAGAATATGAGGTTTGAGGGCAACTTCGAGGCTTTGAGCGTGGTTCCAGCTCAGTCTCTTCCAGCCACGCATGCCGCCGAGCTTTGAAGTCTCTCGAGACTGTCTACTTGTTGAACAGCGGTAGCTGATTGCACGAGTCGCAGAGCAACGCAGCATCTTGAACACACCTTGAGCCTTGGCCGCTGCACAGAGTTACCTCGACTCGTGATAGTGCATTCAGCGTAATCCACAGAACTTTAGGTTGATAACTATACCAGTATACCTCGATATGCTTTCGAACTCAACAGGTTGCCTTTCATCCAACACACGAATAACAAGTCACGATCCATACAACTCCAGCCTTGTAGCGGACACAACTTTGAGCAGTGTTGAATCCATTGGCCAGGGTTGCTAATCAGTGAGGTTCGAGGGGCGCGACGCAGTAAGCCAGCCCGTGCTACACCTTGTGCCAGAAGCCGCCACCGCGGCGTCCAGGTACATCTTCGTAGTGACACGGCTGCCACAGACCCAAGCTTATAGCTAAGTACTTGAGAGAACCGGCCAGGGGTTTTGCATGCAGCAGGCCACGCGAGGTACTGTGCTGAGTGTTCCCCAGGTGCTGGCGGAAGGGGTCTATCTTGGCGCGATGGCGAGACTGGAGCCGTCTGACAGGGCGTTGAGCTTCAAAATGGCCTCTCTTAGATTCGCTTTGAACAATGTGAGATCTTGTCGGTAATTCCGAGTCTGGTTTTGGTTAAGCACGATCTATAACGTCGCGTTAGCGTTACTTGAATCGAGTCCAAAAATCCGCTCGGGTTTTGTGCGGCAGTTTGATTGCTAGAGCAATGATCTCATCACCACAAAATCTGTTATTCAACTTCGCCATGTGTTCGCAGATGCTTGTACCTGTGATTGCTACGCCATAGCAGCAGATCGACAAGGGAATGGTGTCTGGACCATCCTAGGTCTGTTGACAGGAGTTACTTACAGGAGTTCAGCTGAGGAAGAATGTGAGTATGATAGTTGTGCAGTCTGATACCACTAATTGTCTCTGCCGTGCCGCCTCGTAACAGAGTACAGATCGGAACGAAACAGTTTTCAAAAAACAAGCATGTGCGGGGTAGGTAGCTGAGTAGGTAGCTGAACACCCTCTGCGATGGAAATACTATCAAAGTCATGGACGATAACCACCGGGTGGAGGGGTCAGCGAGGTACAACAAAGCTTCTCATTATACAGTGCTGTAGAGCTTGTTTGGAAAGAGGTGGGGTCCCGAAGCCCTGAAACAATCAACACGGCTCCTCGAACTTGAGCTTACACAGTTGCTTGGACGCATGAGGAAAACGCACCAGGCGAGTACCTCACAAAGACCCATGAACTTCTAGATAAGGTTTCTGTGGCTTGCGTTGATCTTCCCGACGTCAAAGTAGAAGGTACAGCTCGAGCTCGACCTTTTGCGACGACACTCGTGGCCATATTCATCGCAATTAAGCAGCTCAAAATTGACGAACGATCGGGAAAGCGCATGCAATGCTTCCCGCTTTCTTCCTTGGCTCTCATTCTTGACACAGTGAAGAAGGACGGAACATGAGATCGTGTGTGACACGTGAGATTGGACATTGGACCTGCCAGAGTACTCATGCGGTTCCATAGAATCTGTCCCCGAAGTCGCCAACGCCAGGCTCCAGTTGACTAGCAGACTGTCAGCGGAAAGTCACTCGGAGATCAGTCCGGGACTTACCATTTAGCATTGAGCTTCTCATCGATTGCAGCTGTAACAATACGAATGCTAGGGTATTTGCCAAAGACGACGTGCAAGGCTTTTCGCGACGTAATGAGATTGACAATGATGATGTTGTGCTCTGAGACGCCTTGCTTTAGGATAAGGTCGACAGCCGTACAGATTGACCCTCCAGTCGCGAGAATGGGCTCCAATATCAAGACCGCTAGTCAATGAGTGAGCTGCGTGTTTTTGCAATCGGACTGTGCCCGTCACAGACCTTGTTCATGGAGTCTTCGCGGAAATTTGGAGTACAGAAGCGCTGGTAAGCATGTTTCCTCATCTCTTTGTATCAGAATCTTTCCGAAACTTAGTGGACCACTGATAGCACGTCAAAAATGCTCACTCGAACGATGTTCAGTGAGCTCACCTATAAGCTTCACGAAGTGGCTCCTCAAAACTTGCCCCAGCACGAAGAATGCTGATACCGCAGACCTTTGCTGTTTGTTTCATGCCCTCGAATGGTGAAGTGGTGGGCGTGACACCGTCAAATTTCTCGACCGGTAGATATTCACATGCTAGATCGTTCAGCCATCAATGAGCACGATCGTGACTTGGTCTTGCTAAGGAACATACCCTGAGCGATGATCTGCGTAGCTACTCGCTTGAAAGCTCTTGTGAGGTCGGGCCCAGATGTCTTGACATTGCGAATGATGGAAAGATTGGTGAGCAGATAATTGGAAGATGGGAGGATAACAAGATTTTTCCAATCTTGTTTCTTTTGGCAAGGGTCAAGAGACGTCGCTTTGAGCTCCAAGTTTGTGTAGTTCACTGTGCTGTGTTGAGGGATTGTGACTGTGGTCGTCATGATTGATAATTGATACAACACGGAGATTCTCAGTTCAAAGTTCGCGAGTGTAGGCTTGCGTGCAACAAGGGAGATGTTGATAGTGACGATGGCTCTGTTACTGTTTTTGATGTTACTCCTGCTCGCATTATCAACCAACCGCACATCGATTCTTATCGCGACATCTGAGGGTACGTACCAGATCCCGATTGGCAGACTTCAGGTGGTTGCGGCTATCCGCAAAGCCGCAGCCCCGCAGTCCAGGCCCGCAACGTTGGCAGAAACAATAAGCCGCACTTGTAGAAGTCCCGCACATTCCCCTAAACCCTAAATCATGTTCAGACAGTGCAAGGAGAACTCGGAGGCATATAGAAAAAAGGCCAACATTGGAACCAAGGGGCCACGAGAATGTTTGTCTCAAATTGTCAGGTAGTGAACTTTTGACGTATTTTGTCAGTCCTCAAACGCCATGACTATCCAGGTACTTGGAGGTAAGACCGCGAATGAATTCTCCAGATGTGACACTGACTGATATAGGTTCAAGTCATCCCGAGTTCGCAAAGGCAGTCAGCGAGCGACTGGCTACCAGATACCGATTCCCTGGCCTCGAGTCAACCAAATTTTCAAATGGCGAAAGTATTGTGGTCATCGAGAACTCTGTCCGTGATGACGATGTATTCGTCATCCAGACAGCGTCCGAGCCAGTCAACGATATGTTGATGGAGCTCTTGATCACCATTAGCGCATGTCGAATCGCATCAGCAAAGAGAATAACAGCAGTTCTGCCCTGCTTCCCGTATGCCCGGCAGGATCGCAAAGAGAAAAGCAGAGCTCCCATAACTGCTAAACTTGTCGCAAACATGCTTGAATGCG
Source organism: Aureobasidium sp. P6 (assembly GCA_003992365.1). Taxonomy (NCBI): domain Eukaryota; kingdom Fungi; phylum Ascomycota; class Dothideomycetes; order Dothideales; family Saccotheciaceae; genus Aureobasidium; species Aureobasidium sp. P6. The sequence continues at coordinate 26,979 of RZIQ01000008.1, read as the reverse complement.
CTGGATGCAACCATGTCATTACGATGGACCTACACGCGTCTCAGATCCAGGGATTTTTCAACATACCGGTCGACAATCTCTTTGCAGAGACGACGATTGTGGACTACATTAGAAGAAACCTAGCCACAGAAGATATCGTGATCGTCTCACCTGATGCTGGTGGCGCAAAAAGGCATGTGTACGACAACTAGCTGTCCTGTAGCACACGACTAACCATGTGATAGAGCTGCAGCGATTGCCGACAGGCTACGTGTTGATCTCTGTCTGATTCACAAGGAAAGGGCAGTGGCAAACCAAGTGAGCCGCATGATTCTGGTCGGCTCGGTGCAGAACAAGACGGCAATCGTAGTCGACGACATAGCAGATACTTGCGGCACCTTGGCGCTGGCAGCCCAAGTCCTTATTGAGAATGGAGCGAAGAGCTGCAGTGCAGTCGTGGTACATGGCTTTTTGTCCGGTCCTGCTATCAAACGACTCGAGGCTAGCTTTTTAGACAAGCTTGTTGTCGCAAACACGATACCGCTATCCAAAACGGCGGAGGTGTGTCCGCGAATTGAAACGATAGACGTGAGTCACGTCTTTGCCGAAGCCATAAGACGGACATACAACCGAGAATCGTAAGTACTCGCAGACCTTTGCACCTCTCTCTCTGCACTTCGCTGACACGACACTGTGTGTCGCTCTTGTTCAAATGAAGCCATGATCCAATTCGTGGTACATTTGGCCGTTGACAGATCCTAGTTGTTCATATCGCAAGACCTTGAAGCTGATTTTTAATAATGAGATTGTGACTTGCTCATACCATGATCGAGAGTTTCAGCAGTAAAATCGATTCGTCAGTGGACCAATTCAGTCACTGTACATGATGGTAGTGATCTCGTTTGCCTCTTGGCACACTAATGGTGTCGCATCGTGTATTTTGCAAGTGTGATGTTGCTCTGAACACTTCATCGACCGCGCCGAAGAGTGCAGCTGTGAAGTCTGAAGGAAGATTCGAGGAGACGCAAGCGGAGAATTGCGCCAAGACAAATGAGCCGACGAGATGCCGCGGTGGTTGCGGCTGTCGCGAGTGACCGCACCCTCCAACCGTCTCTCGACCGCAACATAGCCGCACTGGGCGCCGTCACATGTATGTATGCACGCATAGCACATCCTGTCAACAAGGCGATCGAAGTGTAGTGCCAATGACATGGCACAGCCGGCAGCTGTTGCAGATGGACACGTTGTTGATGACAATCCGCGTGTCCACACTCGTAGACGCGTAGGTCGAGCTTGCGACCATTGTAACCAGTCCCGAAGAAAGTGTGATGGAAGAAACCCTTGTGGTTATTGCTTGAGTGAGTATGCTTGCAGTGTTATACGCCTCGACAGCTTCATTTTGACTGCGGTGAAGGGACGCAGCGCGATTGCGAGTACCAGAGGTTGCAACGGCGACGTGGCAAGCCTGGCACCTCGGCAGCCAACAACGACCGACAATTCAGATCTGCAAAAGATGTTACGGAGCCTGCGAATCTTTCAGAAGCAGATCCAAGTACCGAAGATGCGCAAAATAATAGCGCCAACGAGGGCACTTGCGCAAGACCTCAACCTCCGGTCGTTCCAGACAGCTACGATGTTAGCAACGGAGCTCTGTCGCTCAATGTACAGGGAACAACCGGGTTTTCCATTTCTGACGACTGGAATATAGATGCATTCAACAATGTACTAGATGACTTTACTGATGCCACACGAGGCATCTCTGCAGCTGGAGTTAGTACCCAACTCATGCCATGGTCGCCTGATCAATTCGAAGCTGCCATCAACGTGTTGCCCTCACTCAACGCAAACAACACTCAAAGATCAGAAACCACTGCTTTGCCCATTCCCGGAAACGTTGAGAATACAAATGACGCGACCTCTAGAGAGCAACAGCCATTTCGGCCGGTCATGCCCAAGCGGCGTCGGCTAGACTCTGACATCTCCATCCAAACCTCGTCGAAAAGACCAAGAACCAGCAGTACCGCCCAAGAACAGCACTATCCAGTCTTGAACTCTTTGCTACCCGCTCTACGTGAGTTCATGCCGGACTCTTTATCCTTTGGCCTTCTCGAGGCCTACTTTGAAACGTGGTCGCCTCACGGCGCCCCTAAGAATCCCCTTGTGCCGTCTTCGGTCTTTCAGAAAAGAGCAGTCCTTGATACGGTCAGTCCAAGGCCTTCGAGCAATGTGCTACTAGCTAGTATGCTGTGGCTCGCAGCGCAGAACGCCGATGTTCCCGCACTCAGCGCCAGTCTTGGGAAGCGAAAATACGTGAGAAGGAAGCTTTTGCAACTGACAACCAAACTCCTGAAGCCTTTGAGCGAAGTCGCATTCAGCGGGTACGAAGGTATGGCTGACTCAAGTTCCCATGGAATAACATCACAATACCTCGACGAGTGTATGGCGTATGTACATCTTGCCATGGTCACCTCCGCAAGCGCGTTTACTCGGGCAAGTCTTCGGTGGTGGAATATGGCTTTCTCGCTGGCTCGAGAGATAGACCTCCACCAACCACTGCTCATTCCGGAATCAGAGCCAGAGTCGCGGAACGACATGTCTGACTGTCAGACTCACGACACACGTGGCTCAATTGAACGCTGGGGATCTTCTCGTACTTTGATGCTTTTGGCAGAAGAACGAAAACGTGTATGGTGGTTTTTGTATACAATGGATCGCCACATATCCTTTCTTTTCAACAAGCCACTTTCGTTGCTTGATTCCCAGTGCTCCAGCCTCGAAAGGCCCATCGTGGAGACATCATGGCAGGGCAACCTGGAGAAAAGCCAGGACGATATCGCCTCCGGACCTTGGTACTACTGCACAGGCACAGACTTCTTTCAATTCTTCACTCCACTCATGGCACTTCTGGGAGAGACTGTTTATTTCACGCTAGCTCAGAACCATCCGAGATTTGGTATCTCTGTACACACGACTAACGACTGGTCAAATTGGAGAGCCGCAATTTGCGAAAAGCTGCAAGACTACCAGAATGGGATCGAAGCAATGCGGGATGGCGAGGAGACATCTCAGAGAGCCGAGAGTGCTAATTCACACATTGCAGGCAGATCTGTGTCGCAGACGCCCCCGATTCAGGATCCTCGCAGCATCGTTGTGTTTTCGTACGCTGAATTCTTGGTCGACGTGTTTCACATCATTCTGGCTGGTAAATGGGACCCACAGACACTTCTCGAGCAACATCATAATTGGCTCGGATCAAAAGAGTTCAGCGAGGTTTTGGACCATGTAGTGGATGCTGCCGCTGCCATGCGCGAGCTGTTCGATCTCGACCCAGGTCTTCGCTTCATGCCGTTCTATCTAGGCATCTACTTGTTTCATGTCAGTCTTCCTCTGGTTCTCGTGGTCGATCGCAAACATCAGGACGTCAGCAAGCAAGTCATCGTGGCTTGCGACACATTCATCCGGGCACATGAGATTTGCATATCTCACATGCCCAGCGAATATCTGGTTTGTCAATTGCTGTTGCTTACTCACATTCCCGACTCGCTGACTTGTTGCAGATTGCCATGTTGACCGTGTTACGAACAGCAAAGACTGAAATGCAAGGGAAAATTCACACAGATGTGGAGGAAAATGCGACACAGCGAAGACGATTGCTGCAGAAGTTTGACTGGACAAGTGAGGGCAGAGGAGTTGCTTCTTAGGTACACGAAGTTGGGAAAAGATTATGTATTTCAAACGCAGCAGATGTGTGAATATAGTGTTTGTGAAATAAATGATCACAGTCGACGTCCCTCGCTATGAGAGCGCAAACATCAAGTACGAGATCCGCTATCAATCGTTTGTGGGCAACGTCCAGCATCCCCCAACCATGTCTCCGAAAGTCTGTATGAGGCCGTCCAAAGTCATTACTCTACCGTCATCATTTAATGCTGAACCGACTGTCAGTGCTTGTTCACAAGATTTCCGGTCGCGAAAACTTACGACAACGTCCTCCCACTTCTCCCAACCACGACCTTTGACCTGTTTCAGCTCGGCAGTGGTGTATTGCTTGCCGGTTGTGAAGTAGCCAGCATTGATTTTGGCGTCAATTTCGACACGCGAGTCTTCCGGAATCATGTCTGCAAGATTTTGTTAGTGCTTAAACGCATCATTCCTATGTTGCGGACATACCATCAGGAATCGGCACACGCTCATGAATTGGAATGCCAGAGTTCACAATGGCATCATACTTCATATTGGACATGGAAAGCATTCGATCGATCTTGGTGACGCCCAGCCAGTGCAGGATATCTGGCATGAGGGCCTGGAAGCGCATATCCCGCACTCCTGCAATGTTTTCTGTGCGCTGGAAGTACTTGTCTGCGGTGTCGCCACCACGTTTCCTGGCATTGTACACAAGGTACTTGACCACCTCGCCAAGAGCACGTCCTTCTTTGCGGAAATAGATGGCTAGACCGCTGCCGCCGTTCTGTGCCTCCCTGATAGCTTCCTGGATACCGAAAGCGAGATAAGGTCGGCAAGTACAGATGTCTGACTGGAAAACGTCCGAACCATTGCACTCATCATGGACTCGCAAAGCCAGCCTGACAGAGGGATCGGAGACGCGCTCGGGAGGCCCGAATATGTAAACGGTGAGGCCGCCGATTGGAGGGAGGAAAACTTTGAGGTCGGGTCGGGTGATAAGTTCGGGATAGCTGCCACCCATCTGCTCAAACAGAGTGCGGCGAAGGTGGTCTTCGGTGACGCCGAAACGCTCAGCAACACCAGGGAGATACCACACGGGCTCAACAGCGACCTTTGTGACTTTGACGTCTCCAAAACGGTTCAGTACAATCTCTCCATCGACAGGCAGGACCCCTTTGGCGACGGCTTCGGAAATCTCGGCAACTCTCATTGTGGCACGAGTGATGGCGATGGTTGGGCGGACATCCTTCCCCTGTTTCAATTCGGAGGCAAATGCACTGGAGACAATGTGACCATAGGGATCCATGGCGACGATTTTGTCTTTGTCACTCCACGCCGAGTTTTGAGCAAAGTCGAATGTCGGCTGGGTGTTTGTGAAGTCGGGTCTGAAATTGAGAGGAAGATCACCAGCAGCTATGGCGAGCGCATTGTAGACTGAGTAGGAGCCGCCATGAGCACCGATTGCATTTCGACCAAAGAGAGAGTCACCAGACCGTGAGACAAGAATCGGCCCTCTTTCTGATGGTGTTGCTGCTCCCCAGTTGAGCGGTATCGGTGCGACACCGCTTGAACTTGGGTATGTGGTGAGCTGGAGTGGAGGTTAACAAGGGGATAAATAGTGTGAGGAATGGCCTTGGTGAAAATAACATACTGTGATCTTTGTTGATGGTTGGCCAATAACCGAAGGGGCTTGAATGAGTACTTGTGTTGGTGCCATGTTGTGTGTCTAGTGTAGTCCGCTGATGATGAATCGCAAGGTATACTGAACGAGGTTCTGACCCTGCGAGAGGCTGCTTTATCTAACCAAAATGGCTGCTGCCTTTGCGGCGTGGCAGGAGATAACGGGCTGTGGTCACCTGCGGGCCTGCGGTTAAATGTGCTGCGGGACCGGCCCCTCATCTTGCCCAACATTCCGCAACCTGGCCACTTGCCGCAATCCCCTCACTGCCTATGGCAATCGTCGCTCCTGCACGTGGAGACGTCCCTCAGCCTCTTATTCGTGTCGCAGCGACCAATGACGGCACACCGAATTAGAGACTTCTTGTGCTACTGTCATCATTATCAACAAAGAATCTTTACGGCGTTTTTCAACAGGTCACGGGGTGATCAAGCACACGCCATTCGCCTCGAAACCAAGATGTCCATTTCCGGTAATGTAGAATATCTAACCCGGTCTCAATCTCCCGGCCATTTCACCCTTTCATCTCTCCAATCAGAAGTACAGTCTATCGCCCATGTCGCCAACACCAGGAGTCACACGCCCGTTCGAGTCTAAACTTTGAATGTCTCCAACGAAGAATTGAACACTATCACCATGATACTTTCTGACACGGTCCAGAGCTTCATGAGTAGCAAGAAGCGAGACGACAATGATATTCTCCACATTCCATCGCCTTTGTCGAAAATTAGCACTTGCTCAACGGTGTCGGCAGATAGTCAATGAACATACTTCAAGCTGTCAATAGCTGCCGAGACTGTAGCTCCCGTCGCGATTAGCGGGTCTACCACAAAGGCATACTTTGCGGCAGTGCCAGCAGTAGGAATATTGTTATAGTACTCCACAGCCTGAAGCGTTGTGGGATCCCTGAAAAGACCAAGATGGTGAACAGCGACTTTGTGCGCCGGAGTCAGAACATCGAGGAAAGCATCTACCATGGCCAGACCACTGCGCATCACGGGCACGAGAACCGTTGGGCTCTCGGGCTCGAGATCCGCAGTGGCATTAACTGCGAGAATAGTAGTTGCTTGTGCGACTAAAGAGCGCACTGTTGCTGGTATGGTGGATCTGTCTTCGAGTTGAGATAGTTTTGCTCTGAGGCTTGGGTGGTTGATGATGGTGACAGTTTGCTTCATCTCGGGGGCTGTCGTGAGGGCAGGCATTGTAAAAAAAAATGGTCGGAGGACGTGGTCGAATGCGCACCGTTCGCGGGGCAAAGACTCGGTTTATGATATATGTTTTGGTATTGATTTGGCTTGCTATGAACATGCACGTGTCTCCATGGCAGGTGACCGCAGGATAGTGCGGGAGCGGGTATCACTGCGGGTGTTCTTTGCGGGATGTGTCAATCCCGCAACTTCGCTCCGCACTGCTGTGAGCCTGACATGTGCATTGACAGCCCTGTAATCTACGCTGCTATTCATATAACGTATATCGACCGCTTTTCCAGTTTGAAGTTGGGCGTCAAATTGCTGACATGTCTACCACAGCCGACCGTGATTACCTGCTCACTCTCGAGAGCGTCCGCGAGCAAGCCGGCCGCGTCTACGAAGCGGCAGTCGCTGGTCAACTCAACAACTTCACCTATGATGCTACCAAGCTCGATGCGACCGCAGATTATGTCGTCTCGTTGATTATGGTATGAATGATGATCTCCTGATGTGAATCTGATGACTGATGTCAGACAGCGTGACTGGAAACCAGAAGACTTTGATAAGATCCCTCCGCACGGCCGATGGCAACATTTCAATGCAGGAGGCACCATTCGACTTGAACCGCTCATTGATGAGTGGAAGAGTGCAGGGGTTGATGAGGTAGAAATTGCCCGACGAGTCATCGATGTCATTGTGGTCTCCGTTCTCCTCGATGCGGGTGCAGGCGATCATTGGAAGTTTATTGAGAATGGTGTTGCGACTGGACGCAGTGAAGGCCTTGCGATTGCAAGTTTGAGTGCTTTCATAGCTGGTGTATTTGGTGACTCTTGTGTGGATGGTAAGTCTTATCGTGCCTCTGGTCAATTCTGCTGGTGTTGATGTTCGATGTCTTATAGCTCGAACGCTTACGGATCTGGACTCTGGTAAACTCGCTGAGGCGATGCAGAGTACGGCAGAAAATCCACTGCTAGGCATGGAAAGCCGCACTACATTACTGAACCGACTTGGCAAATCGCTGTCGTCAAATCCTGACTTCATTGTCGGTTCGAGCTGTAGACCTGGTCATCTTATTGGTGAGTCGGACTGGCTGATCTCTTTGTGAAAGGGTGAGACTAATGCTCTTAGATTATCTGCTTGCAAATGGCTCAGTTGGTGGTCCCTTCGACTTCAAGATCTTGTGGAAACTATTGCAAGGTCTTCTTATCCCAACCTGGCCAGAAGGACGAACAACCATTGCTGGTGTCGCCATCGGCGATGCCTGGCCTCTCAAAGTTCTCAAGGAGTCTTCCGATCAGAAGTTTCTGCCGATTCAGCCTTTCCACAAGCTGACCCAATGGCTTGCGTACTCACTCACCTCTGCCATTCAACGCCTACTACAAAGAGAGTGGAGGAACACAGATATCCTGACTGGACTTCCGGAATACAGAAACGGTGGACTGTTTGTTGACATGGGCGTTCTTGTTCTGAAGCCGGATGTTCTTGCTGCTGGCCTGAAAGCAAGTGGGAAGCAATTGCCTCAGTACGACGCAACGGGAGATGTAATCGTCGAATGGCGTGCCATGACTGTCGTGCTTCTAGACAAAGTCGCAAAGATGGTAAATCAAACGCTGATACAGAAGCTTGGTGAGGGTACTAAACCGTTGACTTTGGCACAAATACTGGAGGCTGGTACGTGGAAGGCAGGAAGAGAGTTGGCTGCGAAACACAGAGCGGACGATAATGCTTGTAGCCCGATCTTGATGTTTAGTGACGGGACATTATTCTGAAGTGGTTGGTTTTGAAGTAGAGAAAAGCATCAATACAACATTCAAACACTATGGATTTACATGAGTCAAACGTGAATGATTTCACATTTGTGAATGGCAGCACAGGATACAACCAAATAAGGTGGTCTCAACATTGAAATCCCTTTAAGATTGAATAATAGCAGAACGAGTTTGGTAAGAGCATGCTGATTCCAAAGCTTGGGGCTGTTCGACTCATTGAATCCTATCACTTCACAAGACCTCCAAGAAAGCTCAAAACTGTTCACAAGAACACATCTGGTTCATCAAAAAGCGAGTACTGTAAGGCTTCTAAATTATTTAGCGGTCTGTTGGATGGCAACTAATAAGGAACATGAGCTCACTTCATGCACACACCTTAACAGCGAATTCGGAACAATGTGCAGAGTACACTCTTTCCACTGGACTGAGAGCCTCCAGTCGAGGTGGCAACGCGCCCCGAACCGCACTTGCCACTACAATCCGGGCTCACGATTGGTGTGGAACTGTCGCACGAGTTGTCGCGAGGAGCTGCCAGAATCAGCATCTCAAGGATATCATTGGAAAGGTAACATACAGGTGAAGCATTGGCAACAGGTGCCACAGCAGACAGTGCACTGAGATCCCGAACAAGCTACGCTTGCAGGACTGCAATTGGTTTTGATGCCGTTGCTGCAGGCCGAACGTGCAACCAGTTCAAAGGCGGGATTTTGAGAAGAGGCCTCAGAGATGGGATTGCCAAGGGCAAAGCAAGTGAACAAAAGGAGAACAAGGTATAGTGCGATAGATGAAAGGGTTGGACGCATTTTGGTAGACTGTTTTGAAGAGTGGATCGAGTTGTTGTTTGTATGAACAGGAGCACTTGTTCAAACAGCAGCAAAGCCGGCACTTATATGCACTTCTTTATGCTTTTCACTTATAGAGAAGGTTAGCGATCTTCTCATTAATGATGTAAAGCGTGCCTAGACATCACAAAGTCAGGTTCCTCTACGAAACATGATCGCTTAGCAAGCATATATACGTCATTGATAATGTTAAGCCACTTTTGACATTCTGTGAAAAGGCTAAGTCGCGCCAATATTAAGCCCATATTAGACAGGAGGGAAGCTTACTTTCTCCAACCCATTCTGGCATGAGTAGCCAAGGTACAAAAGCGCAGGTCGTCGCAACATGTTAGGTGTGGTGCGCTCACGTTCGAATCAACCTCACTGATTGCTGTGTCGCATGTTGTCGGCGCGTAGCAATCGGTGTCGCTGTCATGTCGCTCTGCAAAAGATCACTCTGTATCCCAAAGCAAATTTGCACCTAAGGTCAACTCTTACCCAATACCATGACATTTTGTTATGTACGCGAGCGGCCCGCCGCGGGCGATCTCCCGCCTCCGCGGCAAGCAATGTCACCCCGCTCGTTCTCTCCACTCGAAATTTTCTGCATTATGAAAACTCACTAATGGATCAGGGTGCGACCAGCTGGAGGCGTTCCAATTGATGTTGATCAAGAAAATTGCAGCCTCAAGGCGCTCTGGAATATTCAGCAATGACAGCGAAAAGGAGACATGGCCGGCCAAGAGCAGCAACGATGCCTTCTCGAAGCGATCAGGTCTCTGAAAAGGTAACGCAAGTGGAAGCAACCACACCCCACAGGAGCAACGGACATCGCTATCCTTCTTCAAATGTACTGTTCAGTTCTGGCAACAGTACGCCGGTCCGTCGCAGACCCCTCGAGACCGACACCTCTATTCCACAATCTCTACTTCCGACAGTGCTGCAAGGTATTGCGGACCCCAGCCGAACAAGTGAACGCGAGGTCTACCTTCTGAAAGTCTGTCGTGCTTTAATGGCGTACGGCGCACCAACCCATCGACTTGAAGAATACATGTACATGACAGCAGAAGTGATTGGGCTTCAACTCGAATCATTCTACTTGCCAGGCATCATGATTGTCTCGTTCAACAACACAATATGGCGAAACACGGAAGTTCACATTGTCAAGACACCGCAAGCGCTGAATCTGTCCAAGCTGTATGATTCGCACGAGGTGTATAAAAATGTCATTCATGACAAGATGACCATCGAAGATGCGATTTTACGACTCGACGAGATCATGCTCAGCAAGGATAAATATCCTCGATGGTTGTGCGTTGTTATGTTTGGTCTTGCTTCTGCATGCATCGGGCCAGTCTCATACGGTGCAAGACCTGTGGACTTGCCCATCATCTTCGTCTTTGGATGCTTGCTTGGCTTCATGCAGCTGGTCATGGCCCAGAGCTCAGAGTTGTATGCTCACATCTATGAGGTGTCGGCGGCAATACTGATGACTTTTCTTTCCCGCGCCATTGGTTCGATAACGTACAATGGCGGGCGCTTGTTCTGCTTCTCCGCCATTTCGCAAGCATCCCTGGTCCTCATCTTGCCAGGATTCATCATCACAAACAGCGCATTGGAGTTGCAGTCGAAGAACATCATCTCTGGAGCCGTGCGAATGGTATATGGTATAATTTTTGTCCTCTTCCTTGCTTTTGGCTTCACGGTTGGAAGTACGCTGTACGGTGCATTGGACGGCAATGCGACTTCTGCAACAACTTGTGAAGCGCCTTGGCCGTTTTGGTGGCAAGTCGCGTTTGTCGTTCCCTTTACTTTCTGTTACATTGTCATCAATCAAGGCAAATGGAAAAAAATGCCAGCAATGTTGGTCTTGTCCATGATAGGATGGCTCGTCAACTTCTATGCCGCCCAAGGGTTTTCGAAGAAGACGCGCGTTTCCAAAGGCTTCGGATCGAATATCCAGATGGCTCAAATGCTAGGTGCTCTCGCCATCGGACTTGTGGCCAATCTGTATTCGCGGCTTGGTCAAGGGCTTGCTGTTGCATTGCTACATCCCGCAATCTTCATCCAGGTGCCTGGGAGTTTCGCCGCGTCTGGTAGCTTGATCAACGCGGTCGCCAATGCTGACCTTCTCACCAAGCACAACTCGGATGGAGCAGTGTCGAGTGATGTGCTGGACAACAGCTCATTGACAAATGCCGGTCTTGCTATGATTGAGATTGCAATTGGCATCACTGTTGGTATATCTGTCAGCGCTCTCTTGATCTACCCTATCCGGAAAAAGAAGAGAAGTGGTTTATTCAGTTTCTGATGCTTCGGCATCCATGACATCTTCGCATCGTCGATCTAATTCGCGTCCTCGCTAGAATGTCTTTGTCTGCATGATATCCCCAATCTTGTCCCTGTGATTCCAATGCAATTCGGCCGTAAATCTCAAGCCGTATGATCGGACTGAATATCGACACTTGGTCTCCCAGCCAGAGTCACCGGAGTTGAGGGACAAATGTGTCTGACTGGCAGAAGGAGTAACACAAGGTTGTTTTTACGCGGTCAAGGTCGGTTGTCCTGTATTCTGGAACATGCGGATTGTCACAAAAACAAGTTTTAAAAACTATGTACAAACGAGACATCTATTCCAAAAACCCTTGCAAAGCATCAGCACCACACATGGCAACAGCCACATGCCACGGCACATGCCCCTTTTCAGCCCCAGGAACACCTCTGATCTTCGCCAACAGACTTAACCCCCGATACCAAACCAAACACTCCTTGAGCACAGTCTCTGGCGCGCGCTGAGTGAGCCAGCTCTGCACACCATCTGAGATTCGCGGCGGCATGACATCCATGAGATCAACACCCAGAGAGGGTAGGTTGCAGAGGCTATCGGGACTGCCGCGTTTGAGTAAGAGACCAGAAGCCAGCGGTCGTGAAAGAGAAGAGCTGCGAGTACATGAGAATGGCATGATGACGCCCCATGTCTCGTCGGTGTTGTCGACGAGGAATGCGTCCGGGTCTGGCAATTGCTGGATATCTTGTTGTGGGGTTTCACCTGCTGGTGTTGATGGTTGGCCTCCGGTTTCTGGGCTTGTGAAAGTCGATGCTTGTGGTGTGGCGGCTGGGGTCAAGAATGCGGCTTGCGCAGTGCTGTCGTTGTTGTTTGCGCCGACTTGCAGAGCTGGAGAAACGTCAAGGTCAAGTAATGCAATGCTCCAGTTCTCAGCCGAGTGTTCGCGCCAGACGCGCTTCTCCCAGTCACGCATCACGCCGGCGCGGACGACGAAGATGCGACTGTTTGAGTTGCGTGCGAGACTCAGCGTTGTGTCTCTGACCTCATTCAGGACGACCCTTCCATCCGCACTGCTCAGACAGTACGAAACCTTGTGCTGGTGTCTGCCACTGTTGTCCGTCCAAGCTGCGCTCAGCCAGCTGTTATCCGCATTGACTGCGTACGCAAGATGCAAGATCTGTGCTTCGTCAAGGAGATTCCTGGGTATCCTTTGAGCGAGGACAAAGTTGATCTTGCGACTTGGAGGTGTTGCGATCTGAACACAAGGCGATGCGGCAAAATGCCAGGCAAAGGTGTGTTCTGTATCCTCGGTGGACGGGATCCGGTCATAGACGAATGAAACAAGCGAGCTCAACCATGCTTGGTCGGGGACGATCAGCGCATTTGGACAAGCGATGCGATCCATCGGGATAATTTGCAAGATCAATGGTGGTGAGTCTTCACGATCGGAAGAGTAGGCTGTGTACATTGCTTGAAAGCAGGCGCACATGTATTTGACCATTGCCTGATCTTGAAAAGGATTGATCATGTAAATGATGATGGGATCGTCCAACTCGGCCTCGTGAAGCAATTCTCCGAGGGTGTTGCAAGAAGTTTGTATACCTTGAAGTACATTGACCGTGGAGGCTTCGCCGTGAGAACGATAAGGCATTAACCCATCTTCGTGCTCGCTGGTTTCACCACCAATGAAGTGTCTGCCAAGCTTTCGAGACTCATAAGCCAGACGAGCGTCCTGCAAGAAGTCTGCGACGGCTTCACTCATCATACCTGAGTCTGGATAGAGCGCAAAAGCTACTACGTCTTTTGGACCGTGGGCAGGTTCAAGACCAAGAGTGTCCCAAAACTTGATTGCTGTAGGTTGCAACTCCCATTCTTGACCTGCTCGACGGACGTGAACAGCTGGTGCGGGAATGGTAATGACCGAGTTCACAGGACCTGGACGACGAGGTATTGGGCGTTGTTGGCTTTTGGCAGCAGCGGCGATGGCTTGTTCTGCATGACTTGCAGCCATGGCTCCAACTTTGGCAAAATCACAGTCTTGAGCCTTTTCAAAGACTTGTTTCAGAGCATCTTGCGCAGTCAAGTAGACAGGCGAGTCAACTGTTGGATTGTCGGTAGTTTCAGATGTTGCAAATTCTGAAAAAGTGCTTTGCTCGGCGGTCGTTTGAGCAATATCCACGAGATCGTTAGCTGTAAAGTCAAGTACAGCCCAGATGTTGAAGTTTTGGCTTGACGAGAGAGACTTTGAGGGCGTCCTCCATATGGTCGAATTATCGGAGAACTTGCATTGTTGCTCTACGATGCGATTTTGAGACTCGCGGGGAGCAAGCAGTTGCTCTAGCGTTTGACTGGGATCGGCCATTGCTGTCGCTTCAGAAATGACACTCTCGACATCACTTTCAACGACGGATTCTGCAAGGAATCTTGGACTTGGTCCTTCGTCGGCGGAGATTCGCTTTCGTTTCCTGATGTCCAGAGATCGGAGGCTTCCTTCGACGGACGAGATTGACTCAGAGTCTGAACCTTGGCTCGTGTCCAGGTCGGTATCATGGTCAGACATGTCATCGATTATAGGTATGTGCTTGGTGTTGGCGATGGTCGCGTGTCGTCGAACAAATCTGTTGGACGCGCGTGGTCGGAGTGGCTTTTCTGGTAATGCAATACTGTTGGACCGGACTGAATTGTCGGTTGTCTTTGTGAATTTGCTGTCGAACTTGCCCAGAGCTCGGTATTTTGCATCAGAATTGTTGATGTCGCCCTTGAAGACGATTGGCAAAAATGTGCTGTCGCGTCGTACTCGGTCAATGCCTTTGTCAGACTCTTCTGGCGGCAAAAGTCTCTCCTTGATCTTCAGCGGACTGAGTGGCGGAGTGGAAACTGTTGTGTGCATAGAGTCCTCCACTTTCAGACCTTTTGCTTGTTCGTTTTCTCCAAGATCGAGCGGCTTTTGAGGTGCCGGATCTTCGGGCTCGGGGTCCAGTGCTATGGGATGTTGCAGAGAAGGCTCAGGCTCTGGTTCGGGCTCCACGCCAACGTTGGTCGCATCTTCCGATGTCCCTGAGATTGCAGGCATGGCACGCACGGCGCCGGGATCATCAAAGTAACTGAAATCGGCATCTGTCAAGTCGGGGTTCCCAAACATGTCGTCGTCTCTGTCTCCGAAGAGGTCATCAGAGCTGCCTTTGCGCAAGTGATGATGTTGCAAGTCGGGATTGGAGGTGTCGCTGTTTCTCCTCATGGTGTGATCGGGATCTTGATCATGATCTTGAATTTCAACACTTAGAGAGGGCATCACTTGGACAGGGTTGTCGGAAATGACAACACTGGGTATGGAGGAATCGGCGCAGACTACAGGAGGAAGGGCGTCCGGAGGAGTCGGGTATATCCCGTTCACACTCATGTGGTCTTGCAGACTGCGCGCATACACGGGCGACGTGACAGACAGGTGGTCGGGTACGGGGTCTTCGGGAGGGTTGTTGGCGGCATCGTCCTTGTCCTTTTCGGCCTGTCTGTTGGTTTGCTCCAGCTGTGCGCGCTCTTCTTGGCCGAGAAACCAAGACTCGGCTGCGTCCAGGGGGTCTTGGTAGGCGTCTTTGGCACCGAACCAGTGCATGCTGTCGACCGTCTCGAGAGAAGGAGCGGGCGTACGGGAGGGATTCTCCAGACACAGGGGAGCGGGCCACAGACATTCGACGCTGTCTTGGACCAGGTTGACTCTCAGCCACGAGTCGTCGCTGCAGGGCAGACTCGCCTGGCGGAGCTTGGGAGTTGCACAAGACTTCCACGAATCCTCCCTCGCGCGACGACTGAGACGGAGGCGGGCTTCTCTGCGCGCTCGGTGTGGCGGAGCGTGGTCGTCGAGTGCCAGCGAGTCGAGCGAGGATGCGACCGTGGCAGCAGTGCCCGAAGGAGCGAGTATGACACTGGTACCATCCGTGTCCGAGGCAGTCGACAGACCCGTGTTGGATGCGTGCGGGAGGAGCGCAAGAGTGCCCTGGCTGGTCATCTGCGTGCGCAGGGACAGCAGCTGGTAGTCGCCGTCTGTCGGCACCATCCACGAGAGGTGGCCGACTCGTACGGCGCCGCACCGCAGAGACAGCGACATGGACAGCGACGCTTCGACGGCGCCGAGGAACATGGTGAAAATGTGCTGGTTCTGCATGACCATCTTCGAGTCGCTGTTGGCGCGACTGAGGGCGGCCGTCTCGAGACGCCCTCGCTGGTGTACTGCAAGAATCCCGTGTCAACCAGAGAAAAAACATCAGATTTTTTCGAGTGTCAAGATAATCACCCTGCCAGTTCTGCTCCTTCATGTATTCGTCGGCCGCGTGGAATCCTCCAAAGACGCAGACCTTCTTCTGCTGGACGGCCGACTGCACCAGGACGCGACGCTGTCGCAAGCCGACGAGGAGCTCATGTCGCTGTTCCGAGTCGTCCCACTGGCCCTTGTTGGCATTCGTCGTCGTGTCTTTGTGGTTGTAGATGAGGTAGTCGATGTGCGAATAGCCTTCCTGCACGAGTCGTCGTCCAACATCAGCCCTTGCCTTTTGCTTGCCTTCTCCGACAGCCACATCCGACTTACTACCGCGTGTAGATTGGTCCAGCACGACTTGAGAAAGTCCATGACATTGCTGCTGCTGCTGCCGGTCTTGTATGCGACATGGACTCGTCCCTCCAGATCAAGGCCATGTCGGTGGGATCACCTCCGAGGCTCATCGTATTCGTTCTTGGCCAATCACCCGTCCATTTCTCGCTCGGACCATCAATCCACCAAATCTGTGGGGTTGCAGCACTGCTGTCTCCCGTGTCAGAGGACATGGGTTTTATAGTATTATAGTGGCTAGTCGAGGGCAAATCTTTGATCGTGTCCAAGTGAATCTTGTCAAAATATGGCTTCTTGTTTCAATAGTAGAGCGTCCGGCTATTCTTGTGGCACATTTGTCTAACGACAATTATTCATGAACATGTTGAAGCAACGACATGATTCTTGTTCAAATTGAAATACGGTTGAGGCTGGACGCAGAGCCAATCTCGGCCATCAAGTCGTGGTATGCCTGCCGCATGTACTGAATTTCGGCTTCTTGCTGATGCAGTCTCTGACGCAATGCCTGATTCTCTCGTTCCAACGTTACAATTTTCAGATTTGGATCTAGTGCATGGTCGAGAGCGGAGCTACCAGCATTTGCTCGCGTGATGTCATGTGTACAATCAGTAGAAGATTCGAGAGAGGCAGACTGCTGTTCAGGAAGCTGATGATGATCAGGAGACGGAGTAGGCTCGTATGCTGGGTTGACCGCAGGGTCCTCTTGATACTCAGCAGCAGAAGCAGCAGCAGCAGCAACAGCAGCATCTTTGGCTTCTTTGGCAGCTTTCCTTTTGCCCGACAACTTGTAAGGTCTATTCCGATGAAGTGGATGACCTTTAGGATAGCGTCGTGTTAGGGTTGTGTTCATTTCACGGGCAATCTTGTAGACGCGATCTCTGTGGAGGTCTCAACGGTTGATCAGCAAGAAGATGTGAGGGCAACATACCTTCCGACAATGTTGAGGTCGGGATACTTTTGGCGGAGATGTTCGTACAGTTGCTCACGTTGCAGCTCCAAAACTGCATCATCTTGGTACTCCTTTTCGAGCACATCCCTGATGGTGTTTTGCAAGTCTGCTTCTACCGTGTGCGGACGAATGCGTTTGATCAGACCTAGCTTCTTTCTCATCTCCTTGACGGTGCGGGCATTGATGGCATGGCCGGCTTGATTGAGAAGTTTGGAAATGGCACTGTCAGTCATTTTGGGACCATGGAATATTCTGGTCAGCTCGGCCTCTACAGCAGCCTCGTCAAAACGACGGCGATTGGAAAAGCCCCATGTCTTGAGGTTGCGCTCGAGAGTGCGTTTCTTGCAGACGACATTGTGTTCATGCCTGAGCTTGTCAAGGACTTGGTCGAGTTTGAGGCGATCATACAGGATCCACTGTCTGATGTCGTCTTTGCGCTGGTCAAGACCGGCGATAGCAGGCGGCATTGTCCTTAGCGTACATATGGCGAAAGGACAGCGTTTCGTCGGCGGATCTGAAAAGATGCGAGCGCCAAGCGTCGATGCGGCTCTGCGAAGAAGCCCTCGGCAGCACGGACCGAAGGGAATGCGGGGTACCGGCGGGCGACTTTTTGGCAAAAAAATGTCAGCGACGCCGACAAGACGAGAAGACGATCACTTTCGTCTCGTGCACCTCGCAACTGCAACAAGATGAAGTTGTCAAATCCTTCTGCGGTGCCGGTGTACACCATCTCGGGCTCGGCGACCGCACGGCCACTACCGGAATGGCTGGCGCGACAGAGAAAGCGCAGTCTCAAGCAAGATCCCGAGTGGGCCAACAGAGTGGAGCTGCTGCAGGACTTTGAATTCGAAGAGGCGTCGCAGTGTGTGAGGGTCAGTGATGATGGAGAGTGGGTCATGAGTACAGGTGAGTGAAGGGGGGAATGAGCCCTGCTACAGACGAAGAAGGAGGGAATGAGCCCTGCTACAGACGAGGAAGGAAGGAGCGAATCTTTCTACGTGCAAGCAAAGGAAGGAGCGAACCTTTTTACAGAAGGAGCGAACCTTTTTACAGAAGGAGCGAACACTTCCACATGCAAGAAGGAAGGAAGAAAAAAGGCAAAGAGAGCTGACACGTCAGGCAGGCACATACAAACCGCAGCAACACGTGCACTACCTTCCGCATCTGTCGCTCTCGTACGCGCGCCACACCGACTCGCTCAACCAGACGTTCCTGCTCCTCTCGTCCGACTACTCCAAGTCGCTGCATCTGCAGACGGACCGCACCCTCGAATTCCACACGCCCGGCGGCATGCACTACCGCACGCGCATCCCTCGATACGGGCGTGATCTGAAATACAACAAGCGCGCCGCCGAAGCGCTGATCCCCGCGGCGGGCGTCAACCAGGACGGCATGGGAGAAGTCTACCGCCTGAACTTGGAGCTGGGGCGGTACATGAAGGGCTACGAGGTCGATGTCGGAGGCGACGACTGGACGAGCTCGGGCGCGGGCGCTCTGCAGGGCGGCATCAACACGGGCTGCGTCAACACGGCGGCCATCGCCGAAGACTCGCACAACCTGCTCGCCTTTGGCACGTCGGTGGGCACGGTCGAGTTCTGGGACTCGCGCTCGCGCAGCCGCGTCGGCCTTGTGCAGTCGCCCTCGCCCTCGCAAGAGCATCGCACCCAAGTCACGGCCCTCGAGTTCCACCGCTCCGGGCTCAACCTGGCCACGGGCGACTCTGACGGCATGGTGCGCGTCTACGACCTGCGGTCGCCCGTGCCGCTGCTCACCAAAGACCAGGGCTACGGCTACGCCATCCAGACGCTCAAGTACATGTCGCCCACGTCGACGCAGGTGCAGTCGGAGAAGCTCATGTCGGCCGACAAGCGCATCATCAAGATCTGGGAGGCCGGCAGCGGCGACGCCTGGACCAGCGTCGAGCCCGCCGTCGACCTCAACCACGTCGAGTGGTGCAAGGACAGCGGCATGCTGCTCACGGCCAACGAGGGCCGCCAGCAGCACTCGTTCTTGATCCCGCAGCTCGGCCCCGCGCCCAAGTGGTGCTCGTTCCTGGACAACCTCGTCGAGGAGATGGCAGAAGACGCCCAGGACCCCTCGGCCTTCAGCGCCGGCGCACAAGAGACGGGCGCCGTCTACGACAACTACAAGTTCCTGTCGACGCCGCAGCTCCGCGAGCTCAACCTCGACCACCTCGTCGGCTCGACGTCGCTCCTCCGCCCGTACATGCACGGCTACTTTGTCGCGCAGAAGCTGTACGAACAGGCCCGCCTCATCAGCAACCCCGACATGTTTGAAGAGCAGCGCGCCAAGTCCATCGCCGACAAGATCAACAAGGAGCGCGAGTCGCGCATCCGTGGCAACAAGGCCGCAAAGGTCAAGGTCAACAGAAGGCTGGCCGAGAGGATGGCCGCAAGAGAAGAAGCAAACGAGCGCCGCAAGGCCCGGCGGGTGCTGCGACAGGGAGGAGACGAGCCCCGAGCACAAGCAGACGGACAAGGCGAGGAAGAGCAGGCACAAGCAGACGGACAAGACGAGCAAGAGCACGAGGACCGAGCAGCAGACAAGACGCCGGCAAGAGGCATCCTCGGAGACGATCGCTTCGCCTCGCTGTTCCAGGACGAGGACTTTGAGATCGACGAGCAGTCGCGCGAGTTTGCCCTGCACAACCCGTCGACTGTGCCCGTCGCCAAGGACGCAGAGAGGAAGCGCGGCCTCACGGCTGTCGAGGACGAAGCCAACCAATCCGTCCCCGGCTCGTCAGACTCCGAGTCATCGGACAGCGACGTCGACGACGCAGCAGCAGAGAGGCAGCAGCGTGGAGTCCAGCGCCGCAACGACCGTGGCGACGACAAGACGGTCGACAAGAACCGCATCTCGTCGACCAATTACCGCAAATCGGGCCACAAGCCAAAGCAACCGCAAATGTCCGTCTCGTCCTCGCAGCCAAAGAACAGAAACGCCAACGCCAATCGTCGCGATCGTTCTTTTGGCTCGCTTGCTCAAGGTCTCAAGGACCAGCCCAGCAGAAGCAGCATCAGACAGGGCGGTGTTGTCGGTGAGAAGGAAGTCACATTTGCCCCGCAAAGGGTGCAGAAGCGACCTCAAAGGCGGCGGGATGACTTTGACGGTGCTGATGGCGACGATGGAAATGGCAGAAAGGTGCCCAGAGGCAAGGAGAGGAGAAGTGCCAGTGGAAACGTGTTTAGAGGCATGTAACATGTCATGTGTTAGTCATCGTCACATGTCGTATCGCATAGCATTCGCAGTTTGGTTTGCAATTGTCCAATATACCCCCTTCTTGGCACAAGCCTCGTTGACTTTTGGTGTGAGATGGCAGTCTTTACCATGAACTTCTTCTGATACTTCGGAGTGTGACTATAATTCTCAATCGCATTCAAGGCTGAACTCGACTCATCCTTAGTTTGTTCCAAGTGCAGCTCAACCACTGAAGATTCTTTCCCCTCTCGACATTCTGGCTATATCTGACGTGTTTACCTGGTGAAGGGTAACACTCCCTCATCTATCTACACCACTTTTGCCACAGGCATCCTTGACGGACAGCATAGCAGTGTGGACATCCATTGTTGCCTCTGCAATTGGCTATGGTACCGCAAAATTGATAACATCTCGAAACCCGCTTGTCAAGAGACCTCCCAGCCACTCCAGTACTTGGCTTGTGCAGCATCAACAGCGAAACACGACTTGACACGCTTTTCCACTTCAGTCGTGTTGGAACCCACCATCAACATTGCTTCCATCGTCGATGAGTCCTTGCTCGATAGCCGTTGCCTCCTCCTGCTCGAAGAAGCTTGCTGCCAGATTGCTTGCTGCAAAACTGCCCGACCTGATGATCGAATCATCGGCACCGTCGTGCTCGTATACTATGATATTGTCCTTGTCGTGCTCAAGGCTCAGGAATGATGTGTCCGTGACATTGGCCATGAAGGCATCGTATTCTTCCACACTTTCGGCCGAAATGGCGTCCCTCGGTTTCAGACCCATGACTTGTAATCCAAGGAGGAAGTGAACAAGAAGGGTAAGGAAGAGCTTGTTATTCCACATGAGATGAGAAATGTGATTTTTGGAAAGTGCTGTCTCTTTGATTGCGAAACTGGGAGGTTTTGCCTGCCAAAGGTATTTAGACAAAGTAGAAGTTGAGCTTGCTGAGCAGTAATTGGGCTGCAGACCAGTGTCTATTTATCTTTTCTGAGGACGCAACTCACAGCTTTCCTTATCGAGGCTCTGGTTCTTGAATCCAGGCATACGCCCGTAAGAAATTCAACCAACCACTTACTTCAACTTGTGATTGGTCGAACCTGGCCCCAAAATCGATGGTCGCTATCCTTCTCGTCTCGTGTATGCATCGATAGCTCTCGTATACATCACGCCACTGCAACGCGAAATGCAAAGGCTGTTCTAGGGCTTTGTGAGAATCCTTCTGTCCATAGTGATTTGGTTTGATCAGAAGTGCTTCTTCTCAACGTATTCAAAGAATGTCTGCAAGTCTCTTGACGAATTTCTGTAATTCAGCCCGTCTCTACCCTTCGCAGGACTGGATACAATACGTGTATGGGCGAGTGGGACAAACTGCGAGATGCGAACCTCTTCCATGGCATAGGATATAAGCGTCTCGGCAGATCGGCATCGTCATCAGAGAAAGCTTGGAAAGGCTTGATCATGGACGTTACAATACCTCAAGCCAATATCTTCCTCATCTGGATAACGCCTTCCTGCGCATGATCCTACTCGTATCAGAAGCAATCTACAAAGCATGAATTGAACTGTCACTTCATCCGAGCCGCATCATATCAGTCAGCAGATAAGATGATGGAAATGGACAAGATTGCTGTATCGATCACTAGCTTGACCGAGTCTTGTAGACACTCAACAACACGGATGGGCATAGCGAGCAAATGCTTGTGTCTGCTCTGCCGAGCTGTCGCGCGGTATTGTGCATCCAAACAGGCGGAGAATGAGAAGTCTCAAGAAACCCCGTTCTGACATTGGAGGATTCGACGGTCGGTCAAATGGACAACTCCGCCAAACTTGGCGAACTCTAAATTTCTGAAAATCTGATTTTTGATTGGCATAACTGCAGCCATAGCTGCAATATAATTATTTCTTTTTACTACAAGGTGCAATTAGGAAGCTCATAAGGCTTAATCTTCTCTAAATTACCTCTATAGTAACAAGCTATAGTTTCTATCCTTTCTAAGCACTATTATAGAAGCTGACAAGCACGCATCCCTTTGACCATTTTGCCTTAAAGTAGCTTGACTTACTTTTAGATAGCCGTAAAGGCCTTGGTAGTAGTAGTGGTACTACTGGTAGTGAGTTGACCTTGTAACAATCATTTCCGCTGCTGTGATTGCCATCTCAGGTCAAACGCTCTCTGACGCGATCGAATGCGGCCAGGGTATGGGTTCTTGGCAGCTGCGCAACAAGGAAATGCTCACTTGATGAGATATCACACACCCGCAACTCGGAGCCCAGATTCTCTCTTTATCACCAAGCACTTCCATGCCGTCGATATTGTCAAGCACCGTTCTGAACGAGATGTGGTCGGCGGCGCTACACATTACTTCTTTCGTAAGTGGGGTAGTTCTGCGCCGCGAACCTTGTTCGACCGGGGTATTAATGCTGTTGACACGCTGGGTTCGTGGTTCACAGGTCCCTTTGCGTTATTCTCTTTCTGTTTTGGTAGTGTTATTCGCAAGTCAGTCTTGCAAGTCACCGTTGTTTCTGCAGTCATCATGGAGATGTACGATCATGCCGGCCAGCCCGTCACTCACGGACGTGCTCGAGTCAATGGCATTCGCATGCATTACATCAAAGCCGGCCATGGCTCTGAAACTCTGCTTCTGCTTCACGGGACTCCCAAGACGAGCTACTACTGGTACAAGCTAATCCCATTGCTGACCGAGCACTTCACAATTGTCGCACCTGACTTGCGCGGCTTTGGTTATACCGACAAGCCGCCCGTGACTGAAGGCTACGACTCTGCGACAAACGCTCAAGACATGATCGACTTGATGGATTATCTGGGCGTTGACAAATTCCATCTTCATGGCGAGGATCGTGGAGCAGATTTCGCCTACGCTCTTGCCGCCTCACATCAGCATCGTGTCAAAAGTCTGTCATTCTGTGAGATGGCCGTATCCGGCTTTGGTCTTGAAGAGACATCCTTCTGGACCGAACAAAATGTCACTGCTCAATTCCGCAAAGACGGCATTTGGTGTTGGCATCTGGGTTTCTTCTACATCCCTCACGTTCCTGAGATGCTGATACAAGGCCACGAACACGAGTTTTGGGAAATGTTCATGAGGCAAGAATGCTACAACCCTACTGCCATTGAACAGGAAGCTTTGGAGCATTGGGTCAGTTGTTCAAAGCAACCGGGTGGCTTGAGAGGAATCCTCGAGACGTACCGTGCCGGGTTCAAGAATGCTGCGAATCATCGCGAGTTGCTGAAAACCAAGGGAAAGCTCACAATGAAGGTCATGACCATTGGCGCTCCAGAATTCTTTGGTCCTTTGGTGGAGCAGAGCATCTTGAGGCTTGCGGAGAAAGTGTACCAGTCTGAGATCTTTGAGGAGTGTGGGCATAGTCTGGCACTTGAGCAGCCGGAGAGGCTGGCAAAGTCTTTACGAACGTTCATGTTAGGAACGGCTGGAGATAGTACATAGGTCAGTTCTCTGGTATAAAAGGTTAACATATAACTATCATGTCACCCAGATACACTCATTGAGTCATGTCCCCGATGCAAAGCAAAACTCATGCTTTCTCTCTCCCAATTGATCATTGTTGAATTCTAATAAAATTTTCACCCAAGCGACAGAGGAAAGGATTATTTGTGTCCCTTGGCTGTCGCCCGTTACTCACACAAAACCCATCAATCTGGTTTTAGAGCTCATCGTGCGACGCCGCTTGCACCGACCGAGCTTCCTCATCAATGTTTGATTCCTCTGCACCATCAAGCTGCAGATAGTCGATGGTCATCGTCTTTGCCACATCTCTCCAAGACGCTGCTCGCATCTCAATCTTCAAGACCAATGCGGTCGAGTCGTAGTTTGTTTGCCGTGTCAAGAAGACACCGCGCTCGTCGGCAGTATTGCACGAAAGCCTGTTGGTGACCAATACCAAGTCCTTCCTCGGCCACTGGCGTGTCTTTTCGAATGCTTCAGCGGTAGAAATTCTGATTTCCATTGAGGTGCCATCGAGCGAGCATCGGAAGAATTCAACAAAGGCCGAGTTCTCGAGAATGATGGCGGGATATGTCATGACCATCGTTGTCGACATGGCCAAGGAGCTACGCGGTTTTTCAAGAAACATCAATCTGCTCGAATAGCTGGGCACCAGCTGGTCAAGGTCGTTGCGATCGAGAGTCCAGTCCAGGCTGGGAACGAATTTGCGATCCGGCAGTTGATCTGTGGTTGGAATTGTGGCCGACACTCGACACGTCCAGTGCAAGAAGTGCACCAGTACGAGTACGAAGCAAAGCATGGTGGGAGGCAAAAATTTTTTTGCGCTGCAATTGTTTCACCCCCGTCAAGAATCGAATCTAGAGATGAAGGAGATGTTCGTATCTAGTCGTATGAAAAATCACTCCATGAAACGCTCGTGGCCTGTCTGGGCTACGAGCTGCATGATAAATCTCCTTTCAAGTGCCACAGCAATTTCCACTCAGGGAGGCTCGCCAGACTTCAGCTGAGCGAATTGCTGATCGTTCCTAACGGTCCCACTCCTCGGCTCACCGGTGCTCCGATAACCTTGCTTTGCAATGCTACTTGCCTTATTGTGATCGCTGTCGAAGCAACTCGTCAAGAATTCGCAGGAATTCTTGTAGATCGATCATCGAAACTAATTAATCAGACTCCAAGCAACAAGATGGCGGCCCCCGCAACGGTGAATTTACGTCGAGCAACTTGTGAACAGCCTTTCTGTGCACCCCCGCCGGTTAGCCGGCGCTCCGATCCTAGGCTCTAGAGGTTCGCCAGATCTTCCGAGAGCTCCGACGGCAGAACTCAGCCTTGCTAATTATGGCGAAACGTCGTAGCCGTTCTGCCATCAAGATGGATGCTTGTTCGCCTATGTCCGTGATGTGACACTTGCTTAAGCACGCTTGAGCTCTACTACGGCTCTATGGACAATGCGCCGTCCGGGCAAGACAAAACATTACGGCAGCGGGTCACATCCACGTCTGCCCAAAAAGATGAACAGCGGCACGCAAGTACCATGTTGTGTCAAAGGAGAGATACACACAGAGCTCACTCTTGAGCCCCGCATGAAATGAACGCCTGGTGGAGAGCTACGTCCGGCGAACAACGTTGAGTCGAACATATCAAAATGTAAGCGAGAAAGACAACGGTCTTGACAGAACCTCATCTTCGTATTTTTCGTGCGCTCGTAGGTACCGGCCGTCGTTGTTGACACTCAATGCAGGATATGGTCATTTCTTTTTTTCTTATATGAGGGTCCGCAACCATCATTTCATAGCTCACTCTCAAACTCGTTGGTCCCATCAAGTGCGCAAAGATGCGAAACCTTTTTCTACTT
Source organism: Aureobasidium sp. P6 (assembly GCA_003992365.1). Taxonomy (NCBI): domain Eukaryota; kingdom Fungi; phylum Ascomycota; class Dothideomycetes; order Dothideales; family Saccotheciaceae; genus Aureobasidium; species Aureobasidium sp. P6. The sequence continues at coordinate 1,460 of RZIQ01000008.1, read as the reverse complement.
GCTGTCTTTTCTCTTTTTCTTACTGCCCACTCCTTGGCAGTCGAACAAAAAAGTTCTTCATGCTCGTCTTCTGGTGTTGCTGTAATCTCACAGCAGGTCTCAGACCCTCACTATTTCTGTGCCTGGTATCTCAGCGAGTACGTTACCCCGATCAAGATTACAGACCATCCACTGATGTATCAACAGTGGCCGGACAAGATCACCACTCAAAGGTATCCAGGCAAATGCTCTGATAAGCGCGTGCAGATGTGTTGCTAGCGTTGAGCCGGCCGGCACCCACGCCAGACTGTTGCAGTCAATCGCAAAGGCAGCACGCCTCTCTACCTCGGTCGACCCAAGATGCTCGCCTCCGAACCCAATCAGCAAGCAGTTCAAGGACCCAAAGTCGTTTTGTTCGTTCTTTGCTTCTTTGTAAGTCGACCTGGAGAGCTTCTTTGGATGTTGCGAGCGGTACTAATTTGTCTGTCAAAGTCAACGGCACGACTCCCCAATTCCAAACATCAACGTTTCCTCGGTGAGACAAGCTTGCCAGTGCATCACAAACGGTGTCGCGTCTTCGTCTGGACGGTCAAGCATCCAGAGCAAGACCTCAATCAAGGCTTCGTCAAGCAAGACCTTAACCAAGGCTTCGTCGAGCAAGAACTTAATCAATTCTTCCTCAAGCAAGACCATGACCAGGGTCTCAACAACCAGAACCTCGACCTCAACCAACTCTGCATCTAAAAAAAGCTCATTGTTTGTCTCATCAAGCAAGCCTTCAACCCCCAAAGCGTTGTCGAGCAAATTCTCTTCGACTGTCGCAAAATCCAGCCAACCTTCGACCACCATACTGTCCGAAAGCAGATCAGGACTTCCTTTGACATCTTCCACCGACCGACTGAGTTCAACAAGTGTCGAATTATCAAGTTCAGCAGCTATCACTCCACCCTCACAACCATTGTCGGGCCCCATCTCTAATCTCAACATAACCCAGCCAACATCACTGGACTCTCTCGCTTTGAGTTTCTACACGAAGATTACTTCCGGAATCACTTATAATAGCCAAGGTACAATCATGGGTCGTTTGAAGCAAGCAACTTTTACCTCGTCCTTACCGGCGGTCACTGCGGATCCGATGGACTTGTCCGCTCAGCCGTCCTTGCAGTCACAGCTCCAGAGTGCAGGACTTCCTTCTTTCAATCAGACAGTGTCTGAAATAATGGCAGCCATGGACAACGCCCTGTCTGCTAACGTCTCTTCGGATGATACTAGTGATTTTGGAATCTGGAACGATTCGGATTCTAGTTCAGACCCAACGCTCCCAGAGCTGTCTCGTGCCCGTCTTACTAAGCGGTTCTCCTAGCTAGTAGGACACTTAGGGGGCCGCCGCCCCCAGGTCGGATTCGGTTAGTGCGGGGACGACGCTAGACGCATCGGGTAATTTTGTAGTGGCCCCCACACACGGCCCCCAGCTTGCTAAA